>JASDQU010103571.1:0-16131 GCA_032191745.1 Picea mariana | reverse complement strand
AAGTCAAAGTTTGACCATCTATCAGTCAACATAAATCATGAATGAAAAAGATGATCATATACACTATTCATCTCTTACACGAACTCTTGAAGATGACATGTGGATAATTTACAGTGGAGCTTCCAGGCATATGACAGGAAACCAGGTCAAACTCTCCAATCTAAATGAAAAGAAGACATCTCACAAAGTATAACTTGAAGACAAGAACACCTATCCAGTCAAAGGAATTGGTCAAGCCTCCATCAAATTGGAATTAGGTAACAATGTTCATTTGAGTAATGTCTTATATTAACTAGTTTAGAAAAGAATCTTGTATCTATATCTTTCCTAGAAGACAAAGGAAATAGAATAGCCTTTGTAGATGGTGAAGTACTATCTTGGTCTAGAGACTCCAGCATAGAGAATGCTAGAGTTATTGGAACTCGTGAAGGCATATTATACAGACTATTAGAACGTAATAATGAAGCTCTTGTACATGATGAAGTCAATCCCAGTGAACTTTGGCATAGAAGGTATGTTCATCTTAACTATCAAGCATTACCTTTCGTCAAGAAAATGGTTGAAGGAATACCAGAACTACAATCTACACATGAAGGAATTTGCAGAGGATGTGCACTTGGTAAAAATGTTAAGAATTCATTCTCAAGTAGCATAATAGATCTAAGGAAATTTTATATCTAATACATTCAGATGTTTGCGGTCCGATGCTAGTCAAATCTCTAGGAGGATCTATTTATTATGTAACCTTCATACATGATTAATCAAGAAATACTTGGTTATATCTCTTGAAGACTAAGGATGAAGTTTTCAGCAAGTTTCAAGAATTCAAAGCAGAAATAGAAAACCTCACAAGCAATCAAATCAAGACTTTGAGAACAAACAATGGAGTAGAATATGCATCCAAGGAATTTATTGCCTTTTGCAAATCATCAGGAATTAGGAGGGATCTAATCGTTCCTCATAATCCTCAACAAAATGGTGTAGCAGAAAGGAAGAATAGATCCATTGAAGAAATCATGAAGGCATTAATGAATGATCAAGTTTTATCCATGCATTTATGGGGAGAAGCAGACATGACAACAATATATGTTGAGAATAGAATTCCCCACTGCATATTGAAGTATATGACTCCAGAACCCTCACGAAAGAAAGGCATATTTGTTGGATATAGTGAATCCTCCAAAGTCTACAGAACCTATATTACAAAACAACATAAGATTGAAGTCAACAGAGACGTAACCTTCATGAGAAGATGCATTTCAAGAAATCTATGGAAGAATCTATGGTAGAAGAATATGAAGAGCCTAAAGAAGAAAGCACATGTTTTCCGAAAAGTCAGAATGAAGAACCAGAACAACTTAATCATCCGATGCAACCATGCGAACCTATTGAATCATTCATTGTACCCAAAACTAGAAAACATCCAACTTGGATTGAAGATACTCTACAAGAAGTAGAAATACTCAAAGCTCCAAGTGGCACTTTCAGAGAAAGAAAGAAGCCCAAAAGATTCTCCAGCTATGTAGCATGTATGACAAAACTTATAAATGAAGAACCCACCACATTTGAAGAAACAGTTCAAAAGAAACAGTGGAAAGAATCCATGACAGAAGAATACCAGTCCATCATGAAAAAATGACGTATGGGAAATTATACATAGACTCAAGGAAAAATCAATGGTAACTTCAAAATGGGTCTACAAGATCAAACATGGAGTAGTTGGAAGCATAGATAAATACAAGGCTAGGTTTGTGGCTAGAGGGTTCTCCTAGAAGGAGGGAGAAGATTATGACGAAACGTTTTCTCATGTTTCCAGATATACTTCTATTAGAGCCATTATGTCTCTTGTTGATTCTATGGGATGGAGTTTACGTCACATGGATGTAAATACATCCTTTCTTAATGGAGCAATTGAAGAAGAAGTATACATTGAACAACCTCAAGGTTTTGAGGTACATACCAAAGACACTCATGTTTGCAAATTGTATGGACTCAAGCAAGCTCTAAGAGCTTGGTATGCCAAAATTGACATTTACTTAATAAGACTTGGTTTCTCTAAGAGTCATGCAAATCCAAATCTCTACTACAAGATTATGAACAATGAACATGTGATTCTATTGTTGTATGTCGACAATTTATTCTTGACAGGTGTAGAGTCTCTCATCACCCAGTGTAAGAAGGAATTAGCTTCTGAGTTTGATATGAAATATTCCTTAGACAAGCAAAGTATGCAGTGAAGATTCTTCATAAATTTGGAATGATGGATTGAAAATCCATGGCCACTCCTATGACCACAGATATAAGAAAGGTAAGAGACTCAGATTCTGATCCAGTAGACCCATCCCCATATTGAAAATTGATTGGGTCGTTGATGTATCTAGTGAATACTTGACCATATATTTTCTTTTTTGTAAACACTTTAAGCCAATTCCAAGTGGAACCCAAACATGAACACTAGATAGCTACAAAGTATGTTCTAATATATATTCGTGGGATGCTAAACTATGATTTAAGATACGCTTCATCCAGTGATATACAACTTCATGGATTCACATATTCAAATTGGGCAGGGAGTGCAGAAGACAGAAGGCATACTTCAGGGATGTGTTTCAATTTGGGCTCTATTATGATATCATGGGCTAGCACGAAAAAAAAGTCTGTCGCACTCAACACAACAGAAGTGGAATATATCGGATCATGTGAGGCATGTACCGAAGCAGTATGGCTGAGGAAGCTGCTTTTTGGATTATTTGATCAGGTACCAGATTCAACCATAATATATTGTGACAATCAAAGTTGTATGAGGCTATCAGAACACCCATTGTTTCATGACTAGTCGAAACATATTGAGATCAAATACTACTTTATTCGTGATAAAGTCCAGGAAGGAGAAGTGAAACTCTAGTATATCTCCACAGATGAGCAAGTAGCAGATATTTTGACAAAGCCTTTGTCCAGGATAGAGTTTGCATACTTAAGGGACAAGATGGGGCTCATGGAAATAACTCCCTTAGTTGAAAGGGAAGATATGGCTCCCCAGGTTGGGAGGGAGAACTGATATGTTATTGATTCATGGGCAGTCATTTTCATGTTTGGAAAAAGGTTTAGGTTGGGCATTTCCTTTCTAGTCTAGAAAGTGGTTCAAGATTTTTGATGGACGGTCATTTTCCTGTTTAGAAAATGGTCTAGATAGGACAATCATTTTTGTAATGAAAATGGTCCTATAGATTGTTTATGTACCATAGACAATGATTCCCGTTGTGGGTAGTGTGGGGGAATGGTATAGGTAAATCATTCTTCTTAGTAGTCACTCTGAGTAGTGGTCAAGTAGAATGGTCTGCCTCGTTGGGCAGTCATCCTTTCGAAGTTCATAGTTGTGAGAAGTTTCAAAGAATGGTCCATTTTGGAGGTTGGTGCAGGACAGTCATTTCCTTAGGAAATGGTCTGGATAGAGATTCCCTAAGGAAGACTCATTCTTTCTAGGTTGCACTATGATTAATGCCTGAGGAATGGCCTAGTTAGGTGAATGGTCCAAGTTCAATAATCAGGGACATGCATTCCCTAGGGTAGACTCATTCTCTCCAGGTTGCACTATGATTAGTGTCAGAGGAATGGCCTAGTTAGGTGAATGGTTCAGGTTCATAAATCAGGGACAATTATTCTTTTCTACTTGGGAAGAATAGTCAAGATATCCCATGGTTGATGTGTTACTTTTTTGGGGGAGATGCTCTTCCAGATATCACATATGTGAGTGGAAGAATGGCCTAGATGAATCAGTGGGTATCATGATATTGTTGATATCAGATGATATGATTATTGTAGAGAATGTATGTCTCTGGATAGTAGTTGTATGCTATTGTGGTGGATGTGATCCACTGGTACTAAATGTGTGTCATTGGTTATTAGCAGTGTGCTACTAAGAGTGGTTGTGTACCACTAGATAGTAGTTGTATACTACTATGTATAGACACAGTTGTGTTCTATTGGATGTCATTGTTTTAATTTCCATGGAGACTATCTAGTTGGATAAGTGATGATGGTTATCGTGATTTGATAATGAGATAGATTGTGTGGCTATGATGATGCTACCGGTTAAATGGTTTGTTTGTGCTCAAGACCATTACCTTTAATAACTCCCTAGCTAGAAGGGAGTGTTGATATTATGGTAGTTGCGGGAGGTATTAACCTCCACATGTAACCTTTGACGAGACTAGAATATTCCAGGAAGCAAGAGAAACCATAAAGCTTTGGATAATAACCTAGAAGACAATTCGCCTTAATAGAATAAATTAATATTGAGTTATTATCCCTCAGGAAGAGAAGTCAGCCTAGTCAGTTAAGATAGAGCAGTATCAATAAAGGGAGGTAGATCTCATTTGTAACTCACTCACTCACGACTGCATAACGACAAGAAGTGTGCATGAGTGAAGGAGAACTACAACTGTTGTAGTAGTGATCTTGTTTTGGGTTATTGGTTTGGAATTTCTTTTTGGTCTTTGGTTATCCTTGCTTGGTGTGATAGCCTTGGTTGGCTATTGGTCTACTACTAGAATTATTTTGTTTGTCAAGGTTAAGGTGCTCGGGGGTGGCCTTTTTTCCTATGGTTGGGTGACAATATTGCTATATTGTGTATTGTGAAATGAGCACACCCATTTTTCTAATAGAATGCAATTGTTGAATGCATTTTTGTGAATGCATGTATATATGATATTTAATGGAAATTATTATGATAATAGTTGAAATACTACAATTATTACTAATAATGATGTAATAAAAATAATGATGTTGAAAGAATGAAAAGCCTAATGGCTGAAAATTCTTATGAAAATAATGATAATTTGATTCTATTTAATAAATGGTTTGATACCTATGATTGAATTGTTAAGTGTAGACAATTTTGAAACCACATTGTGAGCCTTTGTAAATATTCCAATAGAATTATATGATACATTAAATACTAATACTCTATTTGGTTGAATGCAAGATGAAAATATTGTAGAAAAAGTGGTCTCAAGTAGGAAACTTTTGCGGGCCATAAGAAATATTAATGCTTGTTGTTACAACAGTATGGAAAATATGAGATGGAATTCCATATTTTGGAAAAAATATGAACTTTCTTATGAAACAATAATTGAATTTCTAAATGGAATTATTTTGACACAGTCTCATGTTGACTGTATATATGTGATATAGATGAGATGATGGTATTGAAGTTGGAATTCTTTGGAAGAATGGCTATTGTTGGGACATTGGAGCCTTAAATTGCAGATCCATAGTGGGGGCATGGTAATGAGTTGGTGCTCTCCTTCTATGTGAAAGACTTGGCAAGATGGGTCGTTGACGGACTATGTAGCACTGAAAGGATGCCTGAGCCTGGAAGGGTGAGTGCAACAAGGAAGAGGCAGCTCAAGAATGCCACAATGAGCGTAATTATTTCTTGAAGTAGATCTATGGAATAGAGCAAATAACTTCCAGCTGGAGTATGAATATATGAATCATGTGCTTGGAAAGACAACACCAGAAAAAGAACTAGATTTAAATCGCAAAGGCATGGAGCTTTTTGAAGAATTTTGAATGTACATTGTATGTAATGCACTGAGGACAATGCATACAAAAAGGGGATGGGAATGTAATACCCTCGGGTTGATCCCAAGTTATAACTGTACATATGTTCGTATAGGCTGGTGAGCCAGGATATTATGGGCTTGAGTGCCTATGTGATTATTAGGTTGAAGAGCCTAGATGCTAAAAGGAAAGAGTGCCTATCATTGTGATATGTAATCACTCGTATTATTAATAAAATCACACCACTATTGCTGACCAACCAGACAAAAGAGTATGGGGGGGTAAACTCCTCTAGAAAGGGAAATGAGGCTAAGACTCTAGGAAGAGGGGCTAATACTAGAGTACTTAAGCCAAGGGAATATTTTAATAATATTTCCTAGAAGTTTAATTTATGGATACATATACATTGTGTTATCCTAAGTTCCCAAAGAAAGGGAATGGATTACATGTAGGGGACAAAGTTAGTCCTTATGTGCCAAGTGTCACATAATACCCATGCATATATAATTTGTAGATGTAGTCTAATATCCATCATTCTCGCATCATTATTCCATCATCCTTACTGGGAAACCATACTCTACAGTGGTATCAGTATTAGGGAGGTCTTGGAGAATACTTTGGGTAAAATTAGACTAAAGAAGTGGGTTTTCGGGCCCATGTGTTGTTGAAGAAGCAATTTGTCAGGCCCATGATTTATTGAAGAAGTAGGTTTCTAGGCCCGTGAGAATTCTCTCCAGGTGAGAAAGAAATGTTGGGAATTGATTCCCAAGGTTCCAAGTTGCAACTACAAGGCTCTAAGACTTCTCGTCCGACCTATTGTTGAAGCCTAGAAAGAGAAGTGGGGTAGTCAAAGGACTGTTGAGTAGAGAAGGAGCACACCTCTTGCCGTGGGACAAACATGTGGGGAATGCGAGACTATATGTTGTCTACCATAGTTGGCACCTTATTCTAGGTATTTTGTTTTGTAGACAGACCTTAGCTTGTCTTAGGATATCTTTGCCTTGGTGGAGTTTTAGCCCCAGCTCGAGGGTGACCCACTACTGAGAGTTATGAGTAGTGTGGTCTATGGCTGGGAGGAACGTGGAAGGTCTGCATGTAGTTGGTGTTTTTACAACAACATATATGTGTTCCTTTAACAAGTATTATTTTGTTGTGTAATGTCTGTAATTTTGTTTATTGCATTCTGTTGTAATTATTTTTACATGTTTACTGCGCATAATGTATTTATTTCTTTGTTTGAAATTGTCTATGTATGCACGGATTATTGTACCTTGTTATTATTCTACTTAACTTTGTTCATATGCAGAGCATATCAGTAAATAAAAATGGTATCAAAGGTCAAAATTTTAATGTGGCATTGCCCAGCAGGGAGTTGGGAATGTTACAAGTATTCTTCTGGATACAATCATCCAAAATCCTTTTCCAATCTAGAAGATTCTCCTAAGTGCAGGCTCCCTTGAAAAATGGTTCCCAATACTTTGGAAGACCATTTAGTGCCACATTTACAAGTTCCACGCCATCCACTTTCTCCCTAATAGCTGCAAGTTGATCATGTACTTGAGTTATCCTCATGAAGTAGTTGGTAACATTGTCAGATCTAAACATCTACACTGATTTGAGTTTATTTCTCAAGACAATCTTCATGTTCAAGTTATCACTCTGGAATAAACTTACCAGGAAATCAAACATTTCCTTGGCCATATTCTTCTCAGATAAGTGAGGAATCAAATGATCCTTTACTGCATCCAAGATTATCCATTGGGCTTTGATCTACTTATTTTCATGAGTTGCCAATACTTGCAGATCCGTTGGTCCAGAAACTACTTTGTCAACAATCTCCCAAAAGTCATGTTCCTTCAAAATGAAAGTAACCCTTGATTTCCAAGATAGGAAGTTGGATGCTCCATCCAATCTGTCTTCAACTCTCAGACTTGTTGTTTCCATCTCTTAGATATCATAATTTTCTGTGGAAATAAGCTTATGTTGAAACTGCCCCTGTACAGACTTGTACGTGTCTTGCTTGACCTGTGCAGTGCATATTTATGTGACCCACTGCACTGTAAAGCATGTATGTGTTCTATGATCTTATGTTGTGTGTGTATGTACACGTTCTGCTGCATTGTATAATTCGTATACTTGCAAAAACAACTTCTTCTATTGTATGATTATTTCATAGAAATCCATCCTTCGATTCCTAATTTCTTGTTTATAGATCTGCAAACATCTCCTTGGAGATATGACACATTTGTTGCACACTGAAGTGGATCTAAAATTTGGCTTCCTCTTAAAGTGAGTGCTATGATACCATGTTAAAATCTCTATTCCCAACACCTAGATACTTTACTACCTTGTGTATTTCCTTGCTTGCAATCAAATTACAACGCAAATAATAAAATATACTTGTTGGAAATACAACAACGAAAGAAAAAATATGGAAACCAAACTTCACACAACACACATAAAATTTGCCCCTTCAAACCAACTTTTCATTCAAACAACTTCCAAGCTTACAAGTGTTATAGAAAATTTTTCCTCACCCCATGCAAATTGCTTGGATGGCCTTTTTATTTCCCTATGCAGACTTGAAGTCCCCTTTTGTACCTTCTAGAGCCAAAAAAGCACACTTTTCCACATATATGCACCCTACCAGTTAGACAACATGCATATACACAGGTTTCTCCATTGCATCCCGCGTACATCGGGTTTGGTGCTCAAAATTAAAAATTATGTTGAGTTTCCATGTCACGTCATGAGATCCATGATCCTTGACCTTCCATATACTGGAAATGCTCTGACTTGGCCCTTCAGTTCGATTTGAAGGCTATAAATTGAGTCATATCCAAGCCATGGAGAGGAAGAGAATTCAAATTTTGAGAGCAAAGATACTCTGGAGAAATTTCACTTCACATTGAGTCTGCATCCCTTTATCCTTAAAAGTATAAACTCATTGTTCAGCCCCCAAGCTCTTCCTTCTTTGATGGTGAACCTCATTGTCTGGTTTATATGTGCTTGCCTTTGGTGGAGGATTGAAGTGGTGGAGGCCTAGTTGGAGGGACTTAGTTTCTCGGTTCTGAAATGTACCGACATAGAAGTTTGTTACATATCTACTTCTATTGATTATTTTAATAGAAATACTATTTTCTCGTCCAATTGATATCTTGCAAATATTTGAATTATTATTCCATGGGTGTATTTGTTACGAATTTTAGTGGATTATGCTATTTTATATGCTAACATTATATATTATCATCATATGATTGCGTATCTTGGTTGTTGAGGACAAGTTGAAGGTATAAAGCTTTGAGTTGTGCGCTCAATAGTGGTCTTCATCAAACATCTAGATGAGGTAAACTATTGACCTTGTCTTATTATCATTTCATTTATATAGCATAATTGGGATTAGAGTTGATTTTGTGGCACCAATCCATCATATTCATGCCTTTGGTGGAGGATTGAAGTGGTGGAGGCCAAGTTGGAGGGACTTAGTTTCTCGTTTCCGAGATGTGTCGACACAGAAGTTTGTCACCTATCTGCTTCTATTGATTATTTTAATGGAAATACCCTTTTCTCGTCCAATTGATATCTTGCAAATATTTTAATTATTATTTCATGGGTGTATTTGTCATGAATGTTAGTGGATTATGATATTTTATATGCTAACATTATATATTATCAGCATATGCTTCTGTATCTTGGTAGTTAAGGACAAGTTGCAAGTATAAAGCTTTGAGTTGTGTGCTCAATGATGGTCTTCATCGAACATTCGGACGAGGTAGGCTCTTGACCTGGTTTTGTTAGCATTTCATTTATATAGAATACTTGGGATTAGAGTTGATTTCAACAGACATTCCGTGTAAACTTTGTAAAGATGATCACCTTACCCACCTATGCCCAAACATTATGTCGGGTTTCCATGTCACGTCATGAGATCCATGATCCTTGACCTTCCATATACTGGAAACACTCTGACTCGGCCCTTCAGTTCCATGTGAAGGCTATAAATTGATCCATATCCAAGCAGTGGAGAGGAGGAGAATTCAACTTTTGAGAGCAAAGATACTCTAGAGAAATTTCACTTCACATTGAGTCTGCATCCCTTTATCCTTAAAAGTATGAACTCATTGTTCAGCCCCCAAGCTCTTCCGTCTTTGATGGAGAACCTCATTGTATCATTTATATGAGATTGCCTTTGGTGGAGGATTGAAGTGGTGGAGGCCTAGTTGGAGGGACTTATTTTCTCGGTTTTGAGATGTGCCGACACAAAAGTTTGTCACCTATCTACTTATGTTGATTATTTTAATAGAAATATTATTTTCTCATCCAATTGATATCTTGGAAATATTTGAATTATTATTCCATGGGCGTATTTGTCATGAATGTTAGTGGATTATGCTATTTTATATGCTAACATTATATATTATCATCATATGCTTGCGTATCTTGGTTGTTGAGGACAAGTTGTAGGTATAAAGCTCTGAGTTGTGTGCTCAACAATGGTCTTCATCGAACAACTGGACAAGGTAGGCTCTTGACCTTGTCTTGTTAGCATTTCATTTATATAGAATGCTTGGGATTATAGTTGATTTATGCAGTTATTCCTTGTAAACTTTGTAAAGATTATTACCTTACCCACCTATGCCCCAAAATTGAGGAAGCCTAGAGGTTCTTATCGCAATCGCCCGCTGTGTTGACCAATCCATTTTCACATAATTAACACATGGCTTCAAGGTCCTCCAACACCGAAAATGCATCGAGCGGGAATCAAAACCCCTTGACACATGAAGGTGACCGTCTATGCGTTAATATGGTCAAGTATGATATTGATGTAGCCACTCGAGCTCATGATTATGGTTCGTCACAGACTATTACAGGTCCAGAGTCTCCCCCTCCTCCAGAAACACCCTTGCAGATCAAAAAACTAGAGCCTCCACCTCGTATTCTGAAAGGAATATTGAAACACTTTTCCCACAATCCTAATGCCAGATTTTCCCATAACTATTCGATTGTCGAATATTTGGGTCAAACCGCTTGTGCGATGTCAGCTTTGGAGGTGCTCCAGATGTGTCCTTCACAGAGGAACGCCTTTTTATCTACTTTAGGAGCTCTAGAACCATGTGGCTCGAAGGTTATTAAGTTTGACATCACTGATTTTCAACCTTTCTTGATTTACCATGTGGCCTTCCAAATCCATGTGGAGTACACGAAATATACCATCAAATGCACTGTAATTTATGAAGGTGTTGTGACATGCGTTATGTCCCTAACCTGTTGGAAATCCATTGGCTCTCTGACTTTATCCCAATCTATGATTATGTTGATTGCATTTGATGGACATTCTTTTCGACCCCACGAAATTCTTCCCGCTTTTCTGGTCCAGTTAGGTGGAAAGAAAGTGGAGGTTGATGTTGAGGTGGTTGATGAACCCCTTGACTATAATTTATAGGGTGTAATTGGACTTATGCCATGACCATGGTCATGTTATCTATTTTTCACACTTTATTTTTTCCTCACGAGGGGAAAATAGTGACGATTAATCAATTTTCCTTTGTGCATGCTATTCCTAATGCATCAATTGGACCTTCGATCCCAATGATCGACAATTCTCGGCAGGAAACTGAGGATATTGGTGTCAGAATGTATTCCTCTCTTATGGGTAGCTTTGATTTCATGGAATCAATCCATCATATTCATGCCATTTCCAGTAGGTCTTCATCATCAATGAGGTTCGTTCCTTTCCATACTTCGTATTTCAACAATCCTTGGACCCTACCTTCACCGACTACATCGTGCAAAGGTCAGTAACTTATTGGGATGGAAATTCCATTGTTAGCGACAGAGGCTATGTATTAGGTTGTTCTTAACTCTACTGCTGACTTAGATCCTTACTCCTCGTAGGCAGATGAGGAGGATCTTGTTCTAGCGCCCATATGGGCCACCCCATTGTTTTTTTCACATGATTTCCTCGACGATACTTTACCTTCGGATGAAGTCATCTTAGAGGACATGAATGGTCGAGATAGTCCTTGGGATGATATGCATCATCGCTCTTATTTCCTCCCAGAACTCGTTAGGATCAAACATGATGACTTTAGATCTACCTTCAGTGAGATGGTCGGTCACGTTGTGGTTCCACTTGATACACATGGTATTTACGTCGAAGGAAACATGGCAAATGTTTCTCCTACCATCATGATTGACATCTTTTGAATTCCTGGAAAAATTGAGAATGTATATATCAGTGCAGATTGTTCGCCTAAACAAATTCAGATCTACACCGATCTCTTCAAATAATTTTGTGACGTATTTGCTTGGTCGTACAAAGAGATGTCAGGGATCTACCCTAGCATTGTCGACCATGAGATAAAGACTTATCCGAATGCTAGAACTGTTTGACAATGTCTTAGAGCTATTAATCCTAGGAAGGCCCCTATTATTAAGGAAAAGGTAGAGAAGCTACTTAATGTTAGTTTCATCTACCCGGTTCCCTTGACTGAATGGGTGTCCAACCTCGTTCTTGTGAATAAGAAACAAGGAACCATTCGCATATGTATGGATTTTTGAGACCTAAAAAAGACTTGTCCTAAATATAAATCCTCAACTCCTTTCATTGACCAGATTCTCGATGAGTGCGCTAGAACTGAAGTTTTTTCTTTTATGGATGGCTTTTCAGGATATAATCAAATTCAAAATAAACCCAAGGATCAACACAAGACGACGTTTATTTGTCCTTGTGGTACTTTTCCATACCGGAAAATTCCTTTCGGCCTTAAAAACGCTGGAGAAACCTTCCAACGTGCCATGAAATTTTATTTTCACGATCTCAAACATATTGTTGAAGATTACCTAGATGATCTTGCTTCTCACTCTCGCAAGAGAGTAGATCACTCCACTCACCTTCTATTAGTATTTGAGAGATGTCATTACTATCACATTCGTTTGAACCCTCATAAGTTCATATTATGCGTTAGGTCTAGCCGTATTTTAGGATTCTTAGTCTCTGAGCATGGGATCATGGTGGATCCTATGAAGGTTGAGGCAATACTTCGATTTCCTCCCCCACGCAACATTCGAAAACTTCAAGGTTTACAGGGGAAGTATAATTTCTTGTGTCAGTTTATAGTGAACTATGCCAATTTAACTAAGGGTTTCATGCATCTTTTTAAGAAGGATACTCCATTTATATGGGTTGAGCAAGCCTAGGAATCATTCGATGCTATTAAGAAAGCCTTAGTATCAGTGCCTCTGTTGAAGCCTCCCGACTACAGTAGGGACTATTTGCTTTATATCATCGTGTCTAAAGGGATGGTTGGTATGGTTCTGGTTCAGGAGGATCATGAGCTCCATCAACACATTGTCTACTATCTTAGTCAAAATTTAGTCGGTCCTGAACTTAAGTACTCTCACGTAGAAAAACGAGCCTTGGATATCATACATGCAGTTCAAATATTACGGCATTATACATTATTTTGCAAAACTACCGTAGTTGCGGATATCAATCCATTTCAATACGTCCTTGCTAGGTGTATCGTAGGGGGGAAATACAATAAGTGGATTGTTATTTTGAAAGAATTTGATCTCGATTTATCTTCATCGAAGTCTAAGAAATCGTTAGTTTTTTTTCCGAATTGATATCAGACTTCCCTCAATTAGATGAGGACATTATTCATAACGATTCATTCGCAGATGAACATATCTTCCTTATCTCATCTTCGGGCCCCTGGTATGGAGACATTCTAGTTTGTCTTCAAACCTTGAAGTTATCCCAACATCTGTCGAGAGACAATTGACGGCGTATACGTCATCAAGATAAAGACTACCTTATCATTGACGACACTTTGTATCATCGAGGAGTAGATAATATTTTGCGTTGTTTCTTAACTCACGAGGAAGATGAGTTGGTTCGCAATGATTGTCACAGCAAGGCTTGTGGTGGTCATCTATCTGGACTTGCGACAACCCAAAAAAATTAGCGAGCTGGTTATTTTTGGCCATCATTTTTTAAAGATTGTGTTGAAGTAGTCGAGAAGTGTCACCCTTGCTAGGTGTTCTCTCAGAAAATGCACTCACATCCAGCCCCTCTTCACCCATTCATCACCGTTGGTCCCTTCACCAAGTGGGGGGAATATTTTATGGATTGTAACCTAGATTCGGTTGGGGGGCATTAGAATATTATTGTGGCCCTGGATTACTTCACTAAATGGGAATAGGCCATGCCTAACGTTAAATCCGATGGTAAGACTGCAACAATCTTCGTATTCAACCAAATTATAGCCTGGTTCAGAATCCTAAGGGATATTGTCACTGATCATGGAAGTCAGTTTTAGAATGAAATGATGAAGGAGTTAGCATAAAAACTGGGGTTTAATCACAGTCATTCTTCCCCTTATTATCCCCAAAAAAATGGATAAGTAGAGGTAGTAAATAAATATCTCAAGACCATCTTGCAAAAAACTATCAGCTAGAGCAAGTCTGACTGGCATCTAATTCTTTACCCTGTGCTTTGAGCATATCTAACCTCGGTTAAGACTTCCATCGATTTTTCTCCTTTTCAGTTAGTACATGGTGTGGATTCGATCCTTCCGATTGAATGCGAAATCCCTTCCCTAAAACTGGAAATTGAGCTCCTACCTGACACATCCGATCTTGAATAACACCTCGTACACCTAGAGCATCTAGATGAGCAGTGTCGAGATGCCTCTACAACTATTGAAGTGAATAAACGATGTGTTAAGGTTCAGTATGATAGGTATGTATTTCCTCAGTAGTACATTGATGGTGAATTGGTTCTCCTATATGACCAAGCCAAAGAACCATTGGGGGCAGGAAAGTTCAACCCCATGTGGCACGATCCTTATATCGCGCGACGTGTTTTAGAGAAAGGAGCCTATGAATTAGAGGATTATGAAGGGAATATGTTGGATGAGACCAGAAATGGGATCTACCTTAAAATATATTATGCTTGAGCCCTCAAGCTTGGGCATGACTCTTTGTATAATAGTGTATCTTAATGTATATACACCTTTTCCTTTGTGTCAACGACTTGCTTATCAAGTTTTCCTTTGTTTGGCAGATGTCAACAAACTTTTCAATTTACTTAGGATTCACAGACAGTGTGAGTCGTCTTACACGAAACATGGCTTCCATCGTGTGGGTCATTTACTCACCCGAAGGCCAACTGGTATCTTCAGGTGGCATTTTTTTGGAGCCATCAACGAATAATGTGGTTGAATATAGCACCATTATAGAGCTTTTACGCGATGCCATTTCACATGGTTTTCAGTATTTATAGGTCCGCCTGGACTCCCAGTTAGTCGTATGTCAGTTAAATGACAGTTACTGTGTGCAAGACCCTACTCTACTCCGACAATTCCTACGGGTATGACTTTTGGAACAATACTTTGATTTTCTTACTTATAATCATATACCTAGAAGCTCTAATTATGTATTCGATGCATATGCTAATTATGTTTTAGATTGGCATTTGTCACATAATTGAAGTAAAGAAAAAACATTCATGTATGTACACATTGTAACATATATAAGTAAAGCCTAAGACCAAAATTTTTATATTTCATCTTTTCAAAAAATATGGTGTCATAGTACAAAATGGGGCTCACACCCTCAAAACACATATATGGCCGTTATATATATATGACCATGGAATCTACACCCGTGGTGCCAGATGTGTATCATGATAGAACAATACAGTGTTTGCGAGACACCGAAAGAGTCGCACCCACACACAGGGCACACCCACCACCTGCCACTGCATAGCCTCTAGAAGATTCTCCACCTGAGCCATAGGAATCCTATGTGTCAATCGAGATAGGTTCCCTTGCACATTTTGTAGCACTCTATCTACATCTCCTCCTGTATTTTCATCTCCCCAGATCCTCCACCGATGTCGTGGGAATCCATCTGGTCTTCGTGGACCTACATCTGTATGACAAAACTATTGTTAACACTTCATACCATACAAAACATTTTGTGTTTTTTACTCTTTTTGAAAAAATACAAAAAATTAAATATATAAAAACATTTCTTACCAATATCACAGTAGGCAGAGGCTGGTGGCAAGGGAATATCTAGATCCCCTCTATAGTCGATTCCAGCATAGTGGTTGTCTTCAATGGCTATCACCTGTCGGCGCCACCAGAAAAATAACTCCTCGTTGTAAGGGGTTGGTGCCCTACCACCTCCTAGCCAACTCATAGCGTCAATCCACCACGACATGGCTAGATCACGCTGTCCATGTGGAATGATCTCTACTCTAGGGCTCAAACCTGGAACTCGCTCAAAGAAAAAAATACACAAGATAGATGCAAACCCAGAGTTTCTCTTCCTCCCTTGTTTGCAATCCATCAGCTAACTCTTTGTGTTAGTCAATGTTAAGAACCAAATATCAATATAACATAGAAAATCCTCAGAAAAAGTACTCAACGCCTTGAAAAAGAGAGAATTTCAGATAATAAGCCTCTTTGAGGGGGCAACCTCCTTTTACCCCACTTAAATGTTCAAGTACAAGATGATTCAAAATGAAAATGTCTCCTTGGTATATATAGGAGA
>JASDQU010103570.1:381674-395877 GCA_032191745.1 Picea mariana | reverse complement strand
TCATGTTCTTATCAATTGTATGAGTTGTGAAATCTGGAAATTGTCTCAAGGCAAGAAGGAAAAGTCAGATTAATCTTATCTTTTATCCTTGGTTGATTGCATACTTGATTGTTGATTGAGTCAGAGCCATTTCTAAAATTATGTTAAATTCAAAATGTATTTAATGTCTTACTTGCTATTGTACCTACTCTAATCTAGTCTTTATGTTAATAGATAATTTTTTTCAGTCGAGGCGACAACATATATAATAGAGGAAACAAAGGAAATTGGAATAGAGGGAAACAAGATGGATGGCCTAGGGGCAGAAATAAGAGACTTAGATTATCTGTTCACTTTGATGTTGATTCCGAGGAATTTAATCAACTCCTCCAAACTGGTTTTATCAACCTTGTAGGCCAAGGATATTTTAATCCCCCTCCACCACCTATCATACCTCCATTGCGACCTCATCCTAGCATTTCCGACATACTTGTACAACCACATGTGTCCTTACAGCCAGACGTTCCAGTCAATGATGGATGGAATGAAGTTGTTCATGATCCCCAACCACATCACGATGGATGGCCCACTGTATCTCTACCACTACTTCCACCTCCTTCAAAACAACTTCTTCAACCTGTTGTTTCTATGGCTTCTCATGTACTACATCTCAATAAAAATAAATCTTTAGCTCATGAACATGAACCTAGAAAATGGAAACAAGTTACCATGTCACCTAGTTCTAATTCATCTTCCCATTTTGTCACCTCACAATCCATTCCTAGAGAGAAAGAGCCTAAGAATATCACCTTTGGTGATATGCACCCTGAAGAATCATCAAATTAAGACAAGAAGTATGCCAAGGAAGATTCACAGAAACACGAGGTGACTTCATCTCAGGACAATGGACATAGGAGGACAACCTCCCACAATAAATATTATTTTTAAATCTTATTTTATGATGATATTGTGACAGTTTATTAATGACAGACTTGCACTTTTAAATTTTGGATAGTAGACAACATACACACACACACACACACACACACACACACACACACACACACACACATATATATATATATTGGCATGTTTAAAATATTATGGGAGTCACAAGTGTTTTTTATGGCATTATTATTTATTTTGGGGCCAATGGATATGGATTTATTTTATGAGTGGTATGCATATTACAAATGTGGAGGTACAAGGGAATATTTTGAAAATTAAACAATTAATTCATTTAGGGGTTCCCCGCCTATTAGTATTATTTATTTAAAAACACTTATTATGATTATTTATTAAAATCGGTCCCACTTAACTAAAGTTAGTTAATTACTTAACTAAAAGTAGTTGAACTAATCAAAACTACCTTTGAGGAATAAAAGAAGGACTTAATGAAGCGACAAACAAGAGAGAATAGAGAGGATAACTCTGATAAGGTTTTCTCTTGCTCTAGAATGATATCACATTCATTTTTTATTCACTTACGAATTACTTAAAGGCTAAATATTCTTGTTGATAGCAAGGTTTTACTAAAGGTGGAAATATGAAGGATCGAAAAGCATATATTATTGACATGCTTCCAAAGGTCAATCACTTGTTTTGATAGTATGTTCATTCTTATTTGACTTCTGAATTAATTTTTAGTATTGATTATAATTGTTTTGCATAGTCAAGACAGTGGCATATTTGTGGCTTGTTGATCCAAGTTTATAGTCCTGGTCTTTACTTAGAAGACACCAGTGGTCTCTACGTGATGTAACATTCCACCTATAACTTCTAAGTCTTACTTTGGTCCTTACCCATGCAAGAGTATGAATATAAAGTATTTGGCTATAATTCAGAATTGAATTAATAAAATCTTTTTTGGTTTTTATCTCACTTTTGGACTTGATGTGTAATGATTATTTCATATTTTTCTTCTGCTCTTTTTCTGATATAAATATTTCAATTGCAAATATTTTTATATTTCTTTGATAAAAAAAAACACATAAAAGTAGCATTAGCCCCAAGTACATATTGCTTGAGGACTAATTGGTATTTTTGTAAAGGCTATAAACATAAGGTAATAATATCGCCTATCTTGCATTAGCCTAGCAAGATTTGAAAATGTTGTTATAATGATTTCCATTCATTTTCATCAACATAATGGCTTGAAGAAGATGACGGAACTGTGAGTGATGTGACTCTGTTGGTTAAGACACCATCACTGAAACACATGGTTCAGAGTGATGTTTCTGGTGAAACCGAAGTCTCGGAGGAAGGTGGTCCGCCCTCTATTCCCTTGAAGTTTCCGCCGAAGAAAAAATGCCATGGTGACACGACCAGAGATTTTCCTATGGAGGAGGACCACCTGAAGCTTCTCTTTGAGGTCCATGGTGAGGTGGCACACTTAAAGTTCATGGTTTAACAATTGGACCAAAAGATCACTATGTTGTTGGCTCTTTGCACTAGCCAAGCACAACGTCAAGTTGCATCAGACTTGTCTACCCATAAGGCGATCCTCCAAGACATGTCAATTCCTCTGCAGTCATGCCACATGGTAGCTCCTCATGATGGACACGTTTCTCACTTAGCTCAGTAGTTGGCCTTTGCTTTCTAGATGGTTTTTTTTTATCATAGGCTTGTAGTTCTAGTTGATCTTATTTTGATGTCTATACTTTATTATCTATTAGGGATCATTACAAAATGCTTGTATTTTTTTTTATCCCCCCTAGGGATGTTTGATTTCTGAATTTTTCTTGGGTTGGGTTGGTTTCCTATCATGGTGACCCAAACTCAAGAATATTTTATGTGTAAATTGTATGTTTACTAGAAGGTAATACATTTTTCTTACATACAAAAAGAAAATCTAGGTAATGTGTGAAATATGATCAACTCTATCTTTTAAATCGATGATACATAATTTAATTAAAGAAAGATGCTACAATTGATGAGACCTCGAAAAAAAACATTTATTTCTCTCTGAAAAGTGGCTCCAACTTTAATCAATCCAAAAGACATTATTTTGTAAGAAAAAGTACCCCACTTGGTATGGAACATGGTTTTAAGCATATCTTCTTCTAATACCAGCACTTGATTATATCTTGAGAAACCATCAATAAGTGAAAACATTTCAAATCTTGATACAATGTGTAGGAGTTGCTCCATTGGTGGAATCATATAATTGTATTGTTTTGAAGCCTTGTTTAAGTTTTGGAAATCAACATAAAGATGATTTTCTCTCATTTTCTTCCTAACTAGTATGATATTCTAAACCCAAGCATAATGTTAGACTTGAAAATAATTTTGGCATCAAAGAGATTTTTTAAGTCTTTTTGAATTTGAGGTTCCAAAGAAGGATGTATTCTACACAGTTTTTGTTGGAATGGATTGAAATCATTTTTCATGGGGATAATATGCTAAATGATCCATGTGTCATAAGTTTTAAGGTCATCACATGACCATGAAAATACATTTTGGTACATTTTGAACAGTTTAATATATGATACATTTTCCTATTCAGAACATCCTCTACCCAAATTAACATTTCTTTTATTTTTTTACAATTCCTAGATTGATGGCTTTGTAACCTAGATTGGAATTGTTGGTTTTTACATTTGGTGATCCTTAAAATATATATTTTTAGGTAAAACATTTTTTCTAGATTAACAATACCTTTAGGCATAGTGTGTGATTTAGCTTCAGTTGATCTATTCCCTTCCTCTTCAAAAGTTGCTTGAAAATCATCATCATTGATAGCTAAATCCTTGAAGTTATCCCCATTGGTGAGAAATCCCAATATCTATTCATCACCCTCAAACACTTTCCAACTAGTCATGT
Source organism: Picea mariana (assembly GCA_032191745.1). Classification (NCBI taxonomy): domain Eukaryota; kingdom Viridiplantae; phylum Streptophyta; class Pinopsida; order Pinales; family Pinaceae; genus Picea; species Picea mariana. Next base: position 392,076 of record JASDQU010103570.1, on the reverse strand, counting down.
TATCTAGGATAGAGGATTTATAGAGAAACTTAGATGCAAATCTATTATCTTTAAATCCTCTAATGGAGAGAGTCTAGAAGCAGTGATAGCCAATGAATCAACCATTAGATTCTTAGAGCATGGGACTATTGTAATATTAAAAGAATTAAATTTATCAATAAAACTGTGAACTTCATTTTGATAATTCTTTAGGTGTGGAAAATTATAGTGTATTGTATTTTTAATTTGTCTAACTATAATCTCAAACTCTCCAAACCCTTTGATTTTTTCAATTTTTAAATAGATGATAGTTTTAAGACCTAGGAAAAGTGCCTCATACTCTACAATATTGTTTGTATAATCAAAATCTAATCTAACATAAACGAAATTGTGTTTACCCCTCAGATCAATCAACAAATAATCGGCTCCAACTCTCTCTTGAGATTTAGAACCATAAAAAAAATAAAGTCCATATAGCAGGGGTACACTTAAAGTCTATTTTTTTTTATTTAATATATTTAGAGTATCAAAAGAAATATAATTTTTATTGTTTACAAAATCGGTGCTACTTCCTATCTTATGACAATTATCTTCCTATAAAGTCCATTCAAATCGTTGTGTTTCAGGTAGATCAAAAACTTTGGCAACAAAATTACCAAAATAAAAGTCTAAAGCATAATTTCCAAGAATTGAACATTCTAAAGATGAAGGTTCATTAGTTGCCTCAAGATCAGTAACAATATGCTTCATGTATCTTTCTCTATCAATCTTGATATTGTTTGGATGCACATTGCATGGAAGCCAAAGTTGTGACCAATCTAATGCAAAGTATCCTTGTAATTTTTTAGACCAATCTCTACTAAGAAAGAGACCATATGCTTCAACAATACCAACCACAACAATGCATATAACTTGGTGAACCTTGGGATTAGAATCTACTCTAATCATAACATCCTCCAATTCACCAATTACCTTAACTTTTGATCTATCAAGTTGAATGATGTGTGTCGAACATTTAGTTGGGGTAGAATTCAACTTTTTACAGACATAGTACAACATGACATTAGAAGAAGCACCTAAATGTACTAGATAGTTATGAATGTTCTAATTAAATATCTCAAAATTTAGTAAAAAAGGAGGATTCAAAGACATATAATTTTTTCCTATAAGTGAAATGCTAATGGATTCTCTCTATTATTGTTTCCAACTATATTATTAGTAGTTTTATCAGAAGTTAACAATTGCATCTCTTCATCTTTCAAGGCTTTCAACAAAGACTTTCTTTGCTATGAAATTTTGCATATATCAAGTATTGAATTATTTGATTTGATCTTCTTTAGATTTTTGACAATGTTGTATTCCATATATGCTTTGAATAATTGGTTAAAGGCTTATGCATAACAAAGATTATAGAGGAAGACTTTCCCATTTTCAATATCTACTATCATTAGACTTTTCAATAAATTAGTTGATTTATCAATGAGATTTTGTTTCTTATTATTTGTTGTATGTTTCTTAATATTTGTTGAATATAGAGGTCTTGAGTGTGCGTTAGGTCTTGAGCGGAGATTGTGAGATCCTTGCGGCATCCATGGCCGCCCCTGGGGGTGGGGATTTCCCCCCGCCCCTCCCCTTTCAGATGCAGACGCCTTCAGGAGGCTCATGAGCAGCGGAGGTAAGCGTTCCGTCCCCCTGTCTGTCCCAAAATTTATCAAGAAACTAGAAGAAATTCCAGAAATCGACTTGTCAGAGACCCAACCAGTCAAGATAGCGTTGGCCCTGGCAGAAAGAGGGTTGGTTGGACAGTTCATGGGACTTTGGCCCTCCCCAAAGACAATGGATGACTGGATCCAGAGAAACTGGAAGCCCCACCTCAAGCATGGGGTTACCTGCTACCTTGTAGGAAGAGGATATTTCGTTTTTGAATTCATTAACAAAGAAGACAGAGATCGGATCTTTAGAAATGGCCCATACTTCATGGGAACCCAGGGTCTATAACTAAACCATTGGACTCCTGATTTTGATCCAAATGTTGACTCTCCCAAGGAAGTTCCAGTCTGGGTGAGACTGCCAAATTTGTCGGTCCATTGCTGGAGCTATGAATCCCTGCAGAAGATTGGAAACAGAATAGGGCGCTTTATAGACAAGGCTGAAACCAAGGTAAACTATACTTGTGCTCGGATTTGTGTGGAAGTGGATATGGAAGCTAGACTTCCTGAAGCAGTCAAGCTCACAGTAGGATCTTGGTCATACTACCAAAAAGTTGATTATGAACATCTCCCATTTAAGTGCAGGAATTGCCAAGAACATGGGCACTTCCAGAAGAACTACCCCAAGCTCCAACAGTCAGACAAGAAGCCCTCCGAAGGTTGGCAACAGGTAAAGAGATCCAAAACCTCGCAAAATCCCAGAGATAAGCGAGCTGAGGGAGTTGCAGCTCAGCCCTCCTCCTCGAACCCGGTCCCCTCCTCTAGCCTTCCTCCCTCTTCTGTTCCCCCCCCTCTTGCTCCCCCTCCACTGGACCCTCCTTTGATCCCTGCTAATCCTGTGATAGAAGAAGCCCCTCCTGAGGATCTCATGAAATCAGATGAAGAACATGTATCTATAGGCGCTGAAACAAGCGCTGATTTAGATGAGGGTGCCACTGAAACAAGAAAGTCAGTGGGAACCCCTGAGAAAGCCAACCGTGGAAGAAAAACAAACAGGAAGAAGAGGGAGGAAAAATCCTATAGGGATGTAACATCAGGAACCCAGAAAACCATTCCAGACATGATAACAACCAGATCCTCAGCCAAAGCAAATAGGGCTCCTAAGGGAGCCTCCTCCTCCCCCTCAGTTTTATAATGCAATACATCTCCTGGAACTGCAGAGGATTAGGAAGCAAAGTTAAAACTGAAGAAGTAAGAGATCTGGTTCGAATGTCAAACCCCGAAGTCCTGCTGATCCAGGAGATGAAAATGGAGGAAGATGAAACCCTCCAAGCAAGTAATCAGTTTTGAAAAGAAGGTAATGGAAGAGCAGTAAGCGCTAGAGGTGCTTCTGGAGGCCTGACCACTTTCTGGAACTCTTCCTCTCTGGAGCTCTTAGAAGAAGACAAAACCACCCACTGGCTCTTCACCAAGCTCTTGCATAAAGAATTCGGCCACTCGGTAAGTCTCTTTAACATTTATGATCATGTTTTGTTATCTGAAAAGAAATAATGTTGGGATTCCATAAACAACTTCCTGTCCCTTAACCCCCAAGAAAATATAGTCCTAGCAGGGGACCTTAATGTCACTTTATCTCTTTCAGAAAAAAGAGGAGGCTCCTCGGTCAGAGACCCTACTAGGGAATGGGTGGAAGACCTCATCTTGGATTGGGAGCTCGAGGACATAAAACCCAGTAAAGGGAAGTTCACTTGGACCAATAGAAGAACCGACCCTGGCCATATTGCTGCAAGGTTGGATAGATTCCTCATCCAATCTTCCTTTCTAACCCTAGGCCTCTTTGCAACCTCTGACATCCTCCCCTCCTACACCTCTGATCATAAGCCAATTACTCTCTCCCTCTCCACTGGGAAAAGCTTAGGGACAATCCCGTTTCGTTTCAACCCTCTTTGGGTTGGCACTGAAGGATTCTTGGAGTTTGTTGCAGACTCTTGGAGGAACCCTGTCACTGGCTCCCCTTTCTTTGTCTGGGAAGAGAAATTAAGAAGACTTAAATGGACCTTAAGAATTGGGCCAAAAACCTCAGCTCCCCCTCGGCAGAAAGAAGAAAAGCCCAAAAATATTTGGGGAGTCACCAACTAGCAATGGAAGGTGAGCCGATCACTCCCTTAGTGCTGGACCGAGAATATGAGATCCAGAAAAAGCTCCATAGAGCCTTAAGAAAAGAAGAAGAATTCTGGAGAGTCAAATCAAGGAGCCTTTGGCTGAGGGCAGGAGATAAGAATACCTCCTTCTTTCATAAACAAGCAATGGCCCGCCAAAATTACAACACAATCCATGAAATAAGCTATTAGGGCCGTTCAATTTCAAACTTTGAAGAAATAAAGCAAGTGGCTCACTCCTTCTACCAAGAGCTGTTTAAGGAAGAGAGTATTGAAGGCCAGTACCCTAATAGTTATCCTTTAAATCTAGTCCCAACCCTTGTTGATGATGCAAGCAATCTCAAATTATCAACCCCTGTTTCGAAAGAAGATATAAAAAAAGCTCTATGGGAGATGGACCCAGACAAAGGCCCTGGCCCAGATGGTTTCACAGCTAGATTCTTTATATTCTGCTGGGATATCATCCATAGGGACCTGATTAGAATGGTAAAGAAATCTTAGCACTTCTCTAATATTGGTGGAGGCACTAACTCCTCTTTCCTCGCTCTCATCCCAAAGGAGAAAGGAGCCCAGAACTTCTCCAAATTCAGACCCATCTCGCTGTGCAATACGGGGTACAAAATTATAACTAAAGTCATTGCCAACAGGCTCAAGCATGTTCTTCCCAAGCTCATTCCTGAAAACCAAGGAGGGTTTGTTAAGGGGCACCATATCCAAGACAACATTATTTTGGTGCAAGAAGCCATCCATTCTAGCTGCCAAAGAAGAGAGAAAGGTATGATAGTAAAAATGGATCTAGCTAATGCTTTTGACAGGGTCTGCCATAGCTTCTTGTTTATTGTTATGAGTAAGTTAGGTTTTTAGAACCAAGTGATCAACTGGGTAAAGGCCTGTATTACGGGCCCCTGGATAGCTCCCCTGGTCAATGGAAGATCTGCCTCCTTTTTTCAAGCCTTCCGGGGACTAAGGCAAGGATGCCCGCTTTCTCCTTTGCTCTATGCTATCCAAGCATTAGTTTTGAGCTTCCAATTAAACAACTGTCTTCAACTCAAATCTCTGACCGGAATCAACATAGCCCCCAGAGTTAAGAACATTAATCATGCCCAGTTTGTAGATGATACTCTACTGCTCATCTTTGCTACTCTGAGATCTGCAACAATATTCAAAAAAGAGCTGGACGCCTATAAAGAAGTCTCAGGAAGTGAAATTAGTCTTAGGAAGAGTAAAATTTATGGATGGAATTGTACTCCAAGAGAAATGATGGACATTTCTAGAGTCCTTGGGATGGAGGGCACCACAACCTGGGAGTCGATAAGCTACCTTGGGATCCCGCTGGTAAAGGCAAATCCCAGGAACAGCCTTTGGCTTCCTCTGTTAGACAAAATCAAAGGCAAAATCCAAGCTTGGGGAGCTAAATGGTTGAATAAAGCAGGGAAAATTGTGCTCATTAATTCGATCCCAGCCTCCATACCAATCTATCAAACCTCCACTCTTTTAGCTCCAAAGGAAATTGTCAACAATATTGATAATCTCCTTATAAAATTCTTGTGGGAAGGGGGGGAAAACGGTCAAGGAAAGATGCACTTAGTAAGCTGGGATAAAGTTAAGGCTCCTATAGGAGAAGGAGGTCTTCAAATCAGAGATGTAGCCACGCAAAATCTGGCGATGGGAGGGAAAATCCTGTGGAGAATGATTCATGAGAAAACTGCTTGGAGTACCAAGGCAATTCGGAAGAAATACTTCCTGGGCCATAAGGAAAGATGTCTGGACAGACCCCCGTTGGCTGTGAAAGGCTCCCCTATCTTCAAACTTTGCCTAAAATCTAGGGACCTAATAAACTCAAAGCTTCACTAGATTCCTGGGAATGGTAAGAAAATCAAGATATGGGAGGATTCGGTCCTCGGAAACCCGCCTCTATCCTCAGAGACTGACCTTGAAAATATTAAAACTTGGCTCACTTCTTCGAATAAGACCACTCTATGGGACATCTCTGAGTGGAGCCAGGATGACAAAATCTCTTGGATCTCCTGGAACTTGGGGGATCTCCCTCCTCACCTACTGATTGAAGAAGATTGGCTTCTGAACTTGCTCCAGGGATGCTTTGCCTCTGCCTCTGCTGGTTACTCAACTCTTTTAGCCATTCCCTGGGTGCCTTCTGACCCCTCCCTTTGGAGATTCCTCTGGAACTTCCCCTCCTTGCCCAAGATTGATTTTTTTTGCTGGACTCTCCTATATAATAGTATCCTTACCTTTGATAACCTTCGAAAAAGGGGATGGGAAGGCCCCTCAAGGTGCTCCCTTTGTTCTTGCTGTGAAGAATCTTCTGACCACCTATTCATCCATTGTTCTTTTGCCTCTGATCTTTGGAACCTGGTGCTTGGTCAGCTTCACCTAGCCTTCCCCCCTTCGATTTCGGACCTCTTTCGCTCCTGGCTATCGATTTCCCTCTTCTCCTTTTCCAAATTGAATCTTTTAAAAAATTGTTGGGCTTGGATCCCCAAAATTATCTGTTGGAAGCTCTGGTTGGAACGAAACAGCAGAATCTTCAGAGAGACCACTGACTCTCCTGCTCACCTCGCAATAAAAGTTAAAGTTTTGATAAATGAGCTGGTGACCTCCAAAACCTCCCTTTACAACGAATCCCTCCCAGATCTGAATATTCATAATTGGTTTGCTGAACTAGACCCAGGTCTGGTCTCAAGATCCAAGCAACATGTTCCTCATAACTCTCCCTGGGACATCAGATTAGAAGAATAGGAATTTATCAAATGGAGATCGTCTCTTAAAGAACATGTGCTGATGGTGGATGGCACTTCGAAGGGAAATCCTGGGAAAGAAGGTGGAGGTGGAGTCCTATTCGACCCTGATGGTAAGCTTATCTTATGATTTGCATGGGGACTTGGCCAGCTCTCCAACAACTCTGCTGAATACTTAGCTCTCTGGCAAGGCCTTGGACAAGCCAGTAGACTTTCAATTACTAATTTGGTGGTAATAGGGGACTCCAGAATAGTCATCCATTCCCTGGCAAAGAAGAAACGGCCGAATAATGTCACACTAGCTCAGCTGTACTCAAGAATCCTCATCAAAACAAAGGACTATGACCATATCCATTTCTATCACGTCCTCAGGGAAAGAAACCATCTGACAGATGATGAAGCTAACTGAGGTGCCTCCTTGAGTAGGGGGGAGACAAGAATAAATGGNNCAAGGCAAAGAGGAACTCAGGCCTGTCCTTTGCGGCTACAAATTCACGTGACCGAGGTGAGGAGGACGATTTTGTGGTGCCCGTCGCAAAGATTACCTCCTGCACCAACTCTATCATCTGCCATTTCTCAATCTTAAAGATATTTCAGTCAACGGCTACAGGTAAGCATCCCAAGTGCCAGAATCTTTGGATTTTACCAGAGGCCTATTTTAGGCAGTCCCAGCCCGCTATCTGCATATTAGTTACCCTTGATTCTAGGAAGTCAAAGAGGGTCGCTCGCTCTGCAAAGAAGTCAGTTGCTCAGTCCGCACAAGCAGAAAGCCAAGGAGATGGCCTGAGGATCGGGCGCAGGAGAAGGAGGAGGAGAGGATCTAACCATAGGAGCAAGACTCGTGATGATCCAGTCGTACCTGGATGAACTTCGCCGAATTGTGCAGGCTACAGAAACAAAGTAGTGCAGGCTAAAGAAGTTAGGAAACGACCGCTGGGACATCCTGAACAAAGAGCTCAAAGAACTCCGAGAAGAAATCTAGGAGGATCATCTGACGAACATGAAAGACATCGCGGTCATCTCAGGGGAGCTTGGGAAGAGGCTGGTTGTGTTGGAAAAGAGGGTAGAGGACCTCAGTAAAGGCCTCAGCAAGACTCCAAAGGTCAAAGTTTGATTCTCCCCTCTGTCCGCTTGGTTGAAGTTTGCTCAGCTGCTGCTCTGTTCCTTTTAGTTCTACCAGCTTGTCAGTTTAAGTTAGTCCAGTTATGGCCCTCTATCTATAGTACCTATGTAAATCAGTCTGTTAAGACCAGGAATTTTGTAAAGGGAGATATCCCCCAAATGCCCTCACTCTGGATTTTTGTATGTGTAATACTGTTATCCAGGAATATCAAGAACAAAAGCCTAAGAAGCTCGGATTCTAAGGCCACTAGCAGGCTATTTTCCAGATAGTAATACAAATCCTTATAACCATTATTGTAAAAGAAAAACAAAGATTATAGAGGCAGGTCTAACAATGGGGTTAACAACCCATGGTTTTCTTGTATTCTGAGTTTGGGACAATTTGTTATTGTTGAGTTATGGTTCCTTTGCTCCCAATTAAACTTTTAATCCTTCTTTCACCACTCCCTTATCTTCATCCATATTCACACCATGAAGCATATCCCATAAGACCATATCTATCTCACTAGAAATTTCTAGAGATTCTTCTTCCATGCCTCCCTCCAATGGTTCATCAAATTCTTCTACTTTTGCACAACCATCCAAAACTCTATTAGATACAAAATTCATTGCATTTATCCATCATGGATAGATCTTCTCGAAGTGTTTGGCCTGATTATAGTTGCAATAGTTATCCATGGTTACTCCTTCTAAATCATTGTTTAAATTTGCAAGAGGTGGATCAATGGATTTAGGAGGGAAAGGCCTATATGGTTTTTGATTGGAATTTCATTCTCTCGAACTTCTCTTCATATCTATTACTTTGTTGGATAATCCTTTGATCATTCTCTGCATGCTTTTCATATCCATGGACTCTTTTTCCTTAGCCTCTGTGGGTTTTTTTAGTTGAAGTCTTGGTAAAATAAGACCTTTTTTGGGTGGCACAACTTCCTTCTTCCCCAATGTGGTCCAAGTTTCTTTGCATCCTTTCATTTCAAATTCAACCTTATTACTTTCGTCAAAATTTAATGCTAGGGTATTTTTTTACTGCTTACTTAATAAACATTGAAATTATTGCAGGTAATGCATTAGCAAAAACTTCAATTTGAAGCTCTAGTGTAGGCACAATTCCATCTTTAAAATTGGTTAGGATTGTGGTAAACCTTTGATTGAAGTCTTTTACCTTTTCCTTCAGACCCATTGTTGACCCAAAAATCTATTTCAATCTCAACATCTTGTTCATTATTTTCATATCTTCTCGAGCTAGCATGAGGGTTGCTCTTAGCTGTTAGAAAAACATGATCGTGGATCAATAAAATAAAAACAAACGCAGAAATAAAACAAAGAAGATACACAATACAATAGAGACACAGACATAAGTGGTTCACCTAGTGTGGGCTACATCCACCAAAGAAATTTCCAACTCCTTCCTTTATTATTATCCAACAAATGAAGGGATACAATCTACAACACACCCGATGTAACTTCCTCTTCTTTTTCTCACAGTCTCCTCTCACAGAATACAATATTCGCAATGAATACATAGCCGCAAATACATTTCCCTCATAAAGTAGGGTTCCCTTCTAGGGAAAAAAACCCTAACATAACTTCTATCATCAGATCTATGACCTTATAATGAATGGTCCAGATTTACTATGAAATTACAAAATACATTTACAAGGAAATTTTTTCCTTCGGGGGCTAAGCGGGGGCTTGCTTTCCCCCGGACCCCGTAGGGGGGGAAAGCACCTCCTACACTCCCCCGCATGGAGGGGTGTACAGTCTTCTAGGGTGTAAAGTCTTCATGGGGTATAAACACGGATGAAAAAAAAGACCTCTGAATCAGGAAGATAATCAGGATCCACAACCAACAATCTCCAACTTGAGAACTAATCTCAACAACTCCACCGTTGTTGTATTTACTAGACTATGATCCTTATTGGACCTGAAAAATTTCTCATCTTCACCTTCATGCTTGAACACCAACTGAGACTGAGTGGGAAATTAGTTTCTCCCTGGTTACTCCCTTTGTTAACATGTCTGCAAGATTATGGCTAGTGTGTATCATTTCCAACTTCAAATGTCCATCTTCCAAAACAGATCGTATGAAATGGTACCTCATCTGTATATTCTTAGTCTTCGAATGGAAGGATGATTTCTTTGCAATATGAATGACACTCTCACTGTCACAATACAACCTGTTATTCTCCTGCTTCTTTCCCAATTCCTCCATAAACCTCTGTAACCAAATCATTTCTTTACTAGCCTCTGTAGCAACAACATACTATGATTTTGTTATTGAAAGTGCAACAACCTTTTGCAGTTTCTAAATCCAACTTACTATTATTCCACCTATAGTAAAAACATACCCTGTGGTGCTCTGCCTGCTATCTTTATCACTTGCCATATCTGAATCAACATATCTCTGTAGAGCAGTGTCTGAACCTCCAAAACATAATGCATGAGTAGCAATATCTCTCAAATACCTGAGAATCCACTTTACTGCCTCCCAATTTTCTTTACTTGGATTGTTCATATACCTGCTCACAACTCCCGCTGCATGTGCAATATTTGGTCCTGTGCAAATCATCACATACACCAAGCTACCAATTGCACATGAATAAGGGACCCTGGACATGTATTATATCTCCTCCTGTGTCCTGGGACACATTTCCTTAGTTAATTTGAAATGGTTGGCCAAAGGTGTACTAACTGGTTTTTCATTTTGCATTCTAAACCTCTCCAACACCTTCTCTAT
>JASDQU010103570.1:347100-374638 GCA_032191745.1 Picea mariana | reverse complement strand
AGTTCAAACTATATAATATAAAATTTATTATTCTCCCCTAAGAGACATTGGGCAATTTATTTGCATATCCTCCTCACCCGGAGGAGGATTTTCACCCAGAAATAGCCCAGATGACCATGGTGAAATGTAAAATCCATCCATCGCATTCACTTTCAGAAATTCATCATATATTTTCAGTGAAACATTCAGAAGTGTCAGGGACTTTGATTTTGACTTGGAAACAAGTGCAGGAAGGAGTCTTAATTTGAGGCTTCTGGGGCCAAATTTTTGAAATCCGAGGGAGACCCATTTCAGCTACAAGAATGTAGGTTGATAGCATACTTCTATGTTTTGAAATTGAACTCATTTTGATTTCTAATTTTCCCCATATTGGCCCTCCAACCAATACTTTCCCATGACCTTTCTAGGGCCATATCTCGCTCATCCAGAGCCCGATTTACCCCAAATGAAAGGCATTGGAAAGATGGTGAATAGAAATATAGCATGAATACATAATATTTCAGAATAATGGATATTTAATATGGGGGAAAATATTTCTAAGTGTTTAGGCTCGAGGCTCCCTTTACCAAATCAAGCCCAAATTGAAATCTTACTTCACCAATCCTAGGGTAGACTTATATATAACACGGGGGCATCGAATTAAGTCTGAGAAATTCTCGAACAATGGGTATTTCCTTACTTTCAACAACCAATTCCTTGGTCCAGATCCCTCCAAAGCAGGCCAAAATTTCCCCATGCCATGGGCCTTCACCCCGGTGAATTCGACAACCATCGATGTCCTTTGACACCTTGAATTCACTAATTTATAGCTGCAAAACTAGGGCCAACAATCAAGATGCCATTGTAATGGCACAAATCCAAAGTCAAATGATGAGGTGGCACAAAACTTTGTCTTTTTCCCTCAAAGACTTTTGTCAAAAGTTTGTTTCTCAAATGTTTTACTTTGGATAAAATATTGTAATTAAAGTTTGAAATCAAATTTAGATTTGATTTACCTTTTTGAAAAAGAGAAAAACACTTTAGGGTTAGTCCACTTGTCATTTTTCCAAAAGTGATATGTGTCTTGTGACCTAAACCTAGCCTCCTCTTCTCTTATAAATAAGAGAAAGGATTTTGTAACAAAGGGGGACTTGTTGAATATAGAACAAAAGCTTTGCTAATTTTTTCAAAAGTTCTTAGTGTTTGTACTTGCTTGTTTTCCTTTGGTCATTGAGACTTGGATACTTGCTAGTTGAGGGTTGAGGGGTAGTAGTAGATACTATTTATGTTAACTATCTCCACGAGGGATTGATTATATAGGTATTTATAACTATTTCCTGGGGTTTAACTTTCTTGTTTTTACGTACTAACAACTCTTGTATGTCTTGTTTAAAATGAATGTTTGTGTAAATTTCAAGAAGGAGATAGACATATCAACCATAGTTAGTGGTCATGAGGTATAGGGGTCCCTTATAACATCCATTAAGCCCTATTTTCTTTGTTGTTCATAGTTTCTTAATTCTCCTTTTTCCATTCTTATTTTTTAACTTTAGTTTTCTATCTTTGTTATTGATGTCCTATTTTGACCATTTTGGTCAGTTTACCCTTCTAGGATAGTCATCTTAGTTGGTTGTTTTATACCCGTAGCTTTCAATTTACTTCTCTCTTTAATTTTGTTTCTGTTATTAAATATACTAAAAAATCCATTGTTATCTTGCTAGGAAGTAATCAGTTGTCCATTCTACTTCACCTAAGCAGTCAAGATCCACTTGAAGACTTGTTTGAGGCAAATGAGCTAGCAGAGAAACAAGAAAAAAACAAGGAACAACCTTGTAAAATCCTTCCCCAACACTCATATTTTCATTTGGTTTGAGTTTACTCGGTTTTATAAATATTTCACACACTTCACTGTTAACATAGTCTTCATCTTCAAGAAAAAATATTGGTTTTCAGTTAATTTTATGTTCATAGAAGTCAACAATTTTTATCTGTAAATTGTCATTTATTTAGTCTTCATTAGATAATTTTCATCCCTTAACCAAGGAACTAGTTGAAGCTCCCTTGCACATGGAAGTTATGCAGCCTGCAAAGAACTTAAACCACATTCCTTTGGGTTGAGTAGTTTAGGTGATTTCATTTATTCTTTATTGAATTTCTTAGAGTACCATGCCACCTAAGACAAAGGATTAAGGAGCATAACCCCGTGATTGGGTGGTGGTTGGGTTTCCTTTCCATCATACCCACTTTGGTTAACGTAAAGTTTAGTGGGGACAATAAATTGGTACTTGTAGTATTTCTTCTTTTCATTTATTTATCACTTATAGGTTTATACCCCTATAGGGGCCCATTAAAAAAAAAACAAAAAAACAATGTAGAACATCTGAAAACAAAAGGCAACGGTCCGCCCCATGAAACAAAAATATATTATCCACACACACACACACACACACAAACACACACACACACACACACACACACACACACACACACACACACACATATATATATATATATTTCAATTTTGTTGACCAAGAGATACGCTTGTGAAATCAAGATGTGATCTTGCCACGTGGATGGCTTGGTATTTTCATTTCACCAATTTTAATCTCTAGAACACTAGGAGTCAAAGCTAGGGATCTTCATCACGGGCCACTAGGAATTTGTCTTCCTCGTACCGATGGAGTGAGCTCTTTTGCTTCGAATTGGTCTTGTTGGTAAATCCGAGGATTAAGCACGTTGAATAACTTAGCTTGGATTAGAATACTACTATGCTCTTGTAATCTCAACCAAACTCCCTCGGGGGGGCCTTGAGCCTCTTCCTTTGTGCATATATCCTTCTTCCATCCAAGTAGATTTAAGAGCCCAAAAAATCTAGTGATGAAAAGGGTCTAACCCCTCCTTCTCTGAACTCCATGGAGCACTCATCTTTTAGACCAATTGGTGTATGCAAGATCACTCTTTTGATACTAGGCAGAAGAATTATGAGATAATAAGCGTGAGCCTGGTCGAGAGGACCTTCATAACTATGTGGTAACTTTGCATGTGATTAATCAACTTAAAATTTACAATTAATACATGCTTAAAGTCTTAAACCATTCGTCAGTCCACCCAACACCCTGGTAAAATTTAGTTTGCATCCATTTTGTTAGCACCAGAAGTCACCTTTGGATTGCGGCAGAGGTAAGCATGATACCCATCAGTTTTATGTCACAATGAATAAATTTAAGGGTGGTCTAATGGACACAGTCTCAAGATTATATCGCTTTAACTCAGAAAACTGGGTTGGCATGCATAGACAAGTGAGGTCTTGATCTAACTTCAGTCAGTGATTTCCTGCATAGTGGTGAGTAGGGGGAAGAACTTAAAGAAGACGAAGTGGTTTGCTATGGGCGTCTGGTCTATCGGTAGCCAAAGGAGAAGAAAACTCGAAAGACAAGATCTTCTTGGATCAAAGCTACATGGAACTAAATGAAATTATCATGAACTGAAATCAATCATACATCACAATTCAATAATAATCGCCCGATTGGATCGTCCATGCCCGGGTCATTTAGTGTTGGAAGGAAAACAACACAGGGAACTGATTAAAACCGACAGTGGTGTCACTATGATCAAACATACATCACACAAACACAACTATCCTCGACTAGATCTTCCATGCTCGAGTGTTCTAATACATCCATTACAAAGAGATGAAAGGGGAATTGACTTTCATTAGACAAGAAGTCTCAAATACATAACATAACCAGGGAACCAGAGGCTTTACTAAAACTCTACAATTGGGAGCTCTGCTCAACCATACCTTTACAAAATATAAAAACAAAGTATATATACTCAGAGTGAATTGCCACCCTACAGGAACGGGCCCTGCTTACTGCATTCAAGGCTTCACGTCTCTATCTCAGACTGTTAGACTACACATGAATTATTTTGTCAGAAGCGATCTCAGATAGTATGGGCTTTGTAGGAAAATTCATGACAGGGCGACCTTGGGTTGACAGTCTGCCTCCACGACCAGTGTTTCCATGCTTCCTATTTATGGTTGAAACGAGGTTTCAACCACCTTCCTCAGCTTCATTAACTGTCCTCATTGGGATCAAGAAGGAGGCTGAAACTCGAGAATGATCCAGTCAGGCTCAAAATCCCTTCCAGTTGAAAATGATGCCTCAAGGCTTGTAAGGATTTTCTTTGTGACCACTCGAGTGCTTTGATCCTCTGCACAATGCCCTTTCATCGCCCCATGCTACCGCAGGTTGTGACCCTGCGCTTAACCAAAATGGAAATTTGGGACTTTTCATGTTGGAAGTTCTTGCTCCCCTTGATTCATGATGTTTCGATGCCCGAAACCATGAAATGATCCATCTGGATCAACGGTTGGGTTTGCCCCGAATCCAACGGCCACGATTGGTTTCTTGAACACTTCAGTCGCCTACTGTTTGACAGGTGCCTATCTTTCTCTAGGCCCACCTTCCATGTGACTGTGGACTGTGACCTCACGCTCGTCCTACATGATATTTCGAGGTTTCTCATTTTAGGAGTTTTCGCCCCATCTTGACTTCAATATCGCGATGCTCGAAATCGCGAAATGGTGGCTAAGATCGGTGGTCAGAGTTGCTTCGAGATGGATGGCCACGATCTTTCCCTCGACCTTACGGACTTCCGACTATGCGATGAGCGCTAGCCCCCTTTTCCCTCACCTGCTTCCTTTGTGACCGGGTGCTAAGATCGTGGGCCCAATTCCTGGGAGCTTTCACGATTTCGCGTTTTGAGAGAAAGAGATGCTGCTCCTGGGAAAACCTCCGATTCACAAAATTGCGAAATCGAGGTTTCGCACTTATGGGTTTCGGGATATGGGTGCGCTTTTCGACGAGAACCCCGAACTCTCGATTCCCGAAATTGCTGAAGTCAAATCAAGGACCCTCTGTGTCTCACAACCAGGCGACCCAGATCTTTCCCTTCGCGAATCGTGATTTCATGATCCTTGATGCATAATCACTCCACCTTTGAAATCTCGATTCCCGCGCTCGCTTGATTCCATATAAGACCTCTCTCAGTGTTGCGGCCTGCAATAATGAAGACTTGGACAACACGGCTAGGACTTGAGGAAAATGAAGACTCAGTAACAAAGGTAAAAAGAGAAGCAATCGGCCTTAAGGAGAACAGAGAAGCTCGGGGCCGATTTCTCTCGGGCATATTTCGACAAGGAAACCAGTCGACCAAAGGATGAAGACAAACAGACAAAGAAAAATATATGTCAGGAGGGGAAAACTATGATTGGGTCTGCAAAAAGGGGGAAAAAGACAGACAAAATCACAGACCTAGACCAAAACCACAATCCATGAGAACATGACAAGCTTAATCGCTAACACAATTACATCTTTTTCCATAGGTGTTGCAACCTATTGAAGGGATGGTTTTTCATTTTCATACCCTGGCTTTCACCCTTTAAAAGTCACGGGATTTTTTCTTTGGCAATTCCCACTAATTCTGGGCATTTCTGGGCTTGTTTTCAAGTAGTACAAGACCCAAACAACTTGATGTTCATAACTTACATCCATATTAAATGGTATGGATGTAGTTTTCCAAAGACATTTTGACTCTTAGTCTTTGGTACTTTTGCACAAGTCTTTCACTGAGTAATTTTTTTGAACCCCAGTTTACCCTGTAAATCAGTTTCAAACATTTTCCCAAAGTCGTAATGCAGTGAACAACTTCTTGTTCAATTTTATTAGTTTGTTGGTCCAAAATTTAACAAGCTCATTTTCACCCCCTTGTCCACCAAAAATCACGCCCATGTATTTTTGGCCACCCAAGGAGCTGAGCGAGGACAATACCTAGGTTGGGTGGTCCTAAGAGGGATTTTATGCAAGTCCCTCATCTCTCCTTCTTCCCCTTTTTCACCGCCTTAGACATATGATTATCGGAGGTGTGGGTAGTCTCTGCCTCATGTCAAGCTATCAAAGAGGTTATAAATGACTTCACTGTTGGATAGGTGGGATCCATCTCAACAGATGGACTTTGCTTATAACACCCATGAATAGGGAAAATAATTCAACCATCAATGCACCAGTGGTGATCTCTTCCCCAAATTTATCTATAAACATTTTTTGAAAATCACCCCAATTAGTAATTGACCCTATTTGCAAATTGAAATACCAAGTAGATGTTGTGTTTTCAAAGGCATAAGGGAAAAGCATGCACACCACATCTTCATGTTGTACACTCATTAATCTGATGGCTAGAATAAGTTTCTTAATATGGTCTTCTGGAAGACCCACCACTTCAACATCATACTTGGGAAGCAATTGTTTTGGATACTTGAGTAAATTTTGAGGTTGGCCAGGTGTTGCGTGCGCACAACAAATTTTCTTCTCTTACTGTATTTTTAAGAGAATAAATTGGCCCCCCTTCAAAACTTCCTACTAGAACCCTCACACTCACTCTCTCGTGCGAATGGATAATCCTGAGTTTTCCTCCCACTCTTCTTGCTTTACCATTTCCAGTTTCTCTTCATATCACTTTGACCCGTCGATCTACACTTCAGTGAGTTCTCTCTTCCTGCATCGATACACAACGTACTGACGAATGCATCCTTTCTTCCACCTACACATTGAGACACCAATGATTTCTTCGCCGAAACATAGATCACCTTCCTTTGAACTTGGCTAATGCATCGATGCGTTGCTGCTAAACTTCACTGATGCACATCTTTATCACTGATGAACTTCACGTGATCAACGTCGACACATCGGTAATATTCACACGATTATCTTAGCCGCGCGCATGCTTTTCATCGGCTAACTTCCTTCCACTTTTGTCGATGCATCACATATCAACAATGCTCCTCCCTTTCACTTCGATACACTACATATCGACGAGGTTCGTCTCTCCCTCGTTGATGCACTACTAGATTGATGAGTTTCCCTCTTCTATCATCGATGCGGAAACAGAAAGAAGTCGACCTTTCATCGACACTGAACGCATCTACAATGACATCCTTTCTCTCATCGATGCCGACCCGGTCAGCAAGACATGCCTTCATCTTGAGACCTATCTTATCCTCCTCCCAGCTCAGATCCTTCTTGCCACGCTCGTCAAACAGTCTCCTAAAAATTTATGGTGACTAAGCTCTCCATGCCTAGATGGAAAATTGATACTTGTTGCGCTTGATCTGCTTCGTGAATGCAGTCACAATCAAACCTATCTGCGTTGCCAACAACTTTAATCATGCATGCCATACTAGCTTGTTTACTTTGTGTTTATTGAAATTATGACTAAATCTTGATCGTAAAGGTTCCATCTAAATTCATATGAGTTAACCACGACATCTGTAGGTCTTACACTAGCTCTGAAATGCATCTTAAAGAAAAATCGGTCATCCCGGCTCCTAAGCCGTGTTGAACGGCTCAAACATCGATTGGCTATTTTTGTAGGTTTATAATTATATGCTACTGAAACATCACCTCAATGTCAATGGATGAATTAAGATTCTATACATTACAAATGAGAGACTTACGAAATTGAATTTGGGTCAAGCAAAAATGAAAACGAGACCTAACTTTTATTAAAAAATAAGTTTGAGCGCAATTTTTTTTTAGCTTTCGTCAAAGTGAATTTTTCATCACCGGAATAGGTCAAATGTATTATTTTCATCTTTACGGTTTCAATACAACTCACATAATCAAAATCTGATGCCAAGAAGTACCAAAACGAATAGCCAAGGGGTTTCTCGCCCAAACCACCTGCCTTATCAGTCGTTACACAGATGGAATGCTTGAATAGCATGGTTAGTTGGGTTGCCGGAAGCGGCTCTGAGCACTCTTCGTGGCACACGAGATGATACTCAAATCCGACATCGTTTGAGCGAATTTTGAGTCTTGAAAATCTCCTTCAACAACGTATTCTTGAGTTCTCGCCCCAGCTCAAAGCTACTTTAGGTAAAAATTGGTTTTATAATAAGTTATTTCAAAGTTTTATATAATTGAATTTAAATAATTTTGATTTTATTTAAACTTTAAATTATTTAAACTCAATATTTGCAAAAGAATTAACTCATAAAAAAGGGTTTAAACGCACTTGGTCGGCGAACATGGAAACAACTACTCTGAAGTCGTCGGCGAAGTTAATCTAAACTGCGATTAAGTCATCGGCGGAGTTAATTTAAAGTGCTCCTAAATTCACTGTTTCACATCGGGAAAGTTAAGAGCAAATGCTCCGAAACTTACTGTTTCACATCGGAAAAGTAAACTGCTCTGAAACTCATCGGAGGCAATGAGAGGAAAAGATCCGAAGCTACTAGAAGAAGTTGAAAAGAACTGGTCCAACCAACCGGAGGCAATGAATATCGTTTCACGTCTGGGCTTGAAGACCGATGAAAGTAGGGGGCAGCTCATTTGCAGAAAGAGCAAATGGCTCAAATTTTATCTCAAGACCACCTACATCCGGGCCTTCAAATCATTTTACAGAAGCCATAGAGATGACGTTGGAAATTCGATTAGCAAAGGATCGATCACTGACCACATTTCTTATCTCGCCCTTGAAACCTATACCGAAGAATAGTGAATACAGTCTCACTGTCTTCAGTGGACCTCGAGTGGGGCGTTCCGTCCTAATTTTCTTGAGGTTTGATACACCAATTAATGGCGAGTTTATAACAGTGCGCCATAAGCAAATTCGCCAGATGTACAGGTCATAGTGAGAATGAGGATGGGTTGTTTGATAAAAAAAAAGAGTATTGCCTTTCCTTTTTTCAACTCATGATGATGGTTTCTGAGGAGTACTACTGTTATCAAAACAACATATCTCAGATATGCTTCACCAAGGAAGAAAACGCCCACGCAATGAAGAAAACTCCCACGGAACTACCAAGATCAGATTTGAACAGCGCTAATCCACCCTTCGATTCTACACAAGAATGCTAGTTCGTTACTGCAACCAGATAATACCCCGGGAAAGTTTATTTCTCCTCCAGCTCATTCCTCTTCGTTGATTGATAGATTCGCTTCATAATTTGGGGAGGTAAATGCCCAGATCATTGCACCATCAGCCGAGATAATAAATTTGGGTGAGCAATATCCCCTGCTAGGCAACATTGAATGCTGATACAGGTGGAATATAGACTGTTGAATTTTACAGCAATTCAATCCAATAATCTATAATTTACTTATGCTACGGAATGTTAAATTTGGGTGAGCAATATCCAGCTTGTTAGACAACATTGAATTGAATGCTGATGCAAATGGAATATAGACTGTTAAATCTTATAGCAATTCAATCCAATAATCTATAATTTACTTATGCTACGAAATGATGTGTAGTAGTTTAGAGATTGATCCAAATGTTGTATAACAGGCTGGATATTGACAACCATAAATTTAGGATTGACCGTCCATACTCTGTAGGCTGTATATTTGCCGCCATAGGCAATGGTTGACTGATGCGTTTTGGTCAATTTTTCTCAGCTCAAAACCGACTCCAAAACCCTCACGGGTCAACGATCTCATTACAAGATAAAATGGTGCCTTGGACTAAATGTTGTTAGGCGAGTTCATAAGTAAATCAACGACCCGTCTTTGTGGCTTTTACATTCTTTACACTGGATTTAATGCAATTTGCCAACGCCTTCATAAATACCAGGAGTTTGTTCGGATCGATCAGAACCATTCCCGCTTGAAAGCACTCTGAATTCGTGTCAATCGTTAGCAAAGGTCGCTAGTCGTTTATTTCCAGCGATGTTGAAAGGATTGTTGATTCCTTTTAGAGATCGTTGATAAGAGGGATGAAGATGTTTAGTCCACCGGAGAGACAAAGAACACGGGCACGGGTCTCAAGCTATCTGAACGAAAAAATTAAGGGTATGGATGTCGGTTTCAAGTACAAACTGGAGGAGTTAGACGAACAGCTCCGGTGCACTTCGGAGAAGTTTAGACGAACAACTATGGTGTAGCTAGGCAGGCATGAGAAGAACAATATCGACGCAAACTAGAGACCGTGTGACCAAATCTACAGGTGTCGTATTCGGCGATGGGTACAACAACTAAGTCGATACCATATAAGTAACCCAAAGAAGAACAAGCAAACAAGAAAAGGCTTGCCACTTCATCCCCTTTGTGGGAAAATTTTTATGACCACCAATGCATGAGATCATCAGAGTTGTATGAGGATTGAGTGATATACAACTGCAAAGTAATAACACTATGCACAATCATAACAGGAGTGCCAGGGGCTAGATTCAAGCACAAAACCGCGGGTCTTGTGTAATTTTGTTTTCTACTCACTTCGCCACAAAGGAAATCACCTGGTACCTGTTTTGACAGCATGGCACACCCCCATATTCTAATGTTGTTTGGTTCATACCAAGCCATGCCCACCGGAGGGTTTGAGGATAACTTGTCCGACCTGCCAGGAAGAATAGATCACAAGAACTCTGGTATCTCGTCGATGAAAACGAGGAGAATAATGTTAAGAGATCAACATTCGGTTCCCTTCTCATTTGATAGGTGCAATATCTCTCTTTTGGTGTACACCCCAAATAAAGTCATGATCGGCGAGCAAACAAACGATGACAGTCGACGAACATGGAGAAACCCAACGCAATACCAACTCGATCGGAGAAGTTAATATTACGAGCACCATTATACCCGGACGAGTTAAAACAAAGTACTCCGGTGCAATACAAGATCACTTTAGAGGAAGATCGTCGATCATCAGTGATACCCAGTAGTCATGCTTGGAACTCGACCACTTGCCCGGAGGGCTTAAATGAATGTGCAGAGAACTTCCCAAGAGAGCCTCTAGTTTTCTCTTGGTGAAGTTCAAAACTTGATCTCCAGTTTGCACCGGAGGATTTTGTGCGAACTACTCCAGTGCACACAACAGAGAAGTTTGTGCAAACTGCTTTGAAATAGCAATAGGACCCCAGGAGACTGCATTCTGTATTTTAGCCATAACATTTGACTCTGGTGTCCATTTCATGCTTTTCCAAGGTGTATGACTTCCCAGTTATAAGATTGATAAGATTGGATAAATTCATAACCATTTTTCTTATTTTTCATGATTAATATCTGGTACCTTGTAAACAACCATGGATAACAAAAAGCCTCGGTCATGAGAAGATGAACCTAGAATCGAAATCAAGGAAACCTACACTAACTCTTGGTAAATTAATATTTCAGTTGTTTGGATCTAAATGATTGGTTTTAATAGTTTATGTGAGATTACTCTAAAGTCATTCATTTTTTGCGTATTAAACGGTGTCATGTACCAATGTTGAGAGGAGGTCATGCTCCATGTCCTCGCAATGCCATCTACAACCAAGGAATATAGAACATTAACAACAATATCAATTGTCCCGAGCAACAAAGAGAATCAAGCTCAAATGGTTGAATAAGGAATCCAAACTCTATGATGATCAACACTCATAATGCCCATGGCAATCATTATGGTGGATGTGACACACTATGGATGAAATCTATGATGGCCCACCAGCACTAGAAGACAAATTCAAGATATTATTGTTCTTTGTTGTTCATCATCACAAAGGGAGTAAAGACAAAGGCTGGTAAAAGAAATGCCACGGGGGTAGGCAGAAGGCCAAGAGTTATATTGTGCCTCAATAAATACTAAGATTCTACCTAAAGAAAGGGTTTGTTTGACTCTTCAAACATTGTACATTTCTGAACTATTTTGGGAAGACAGTGTCAACTAAAATTGAGAAGCCATTCCTTGGAGCTTTGATGTACTATTGCTAAAGCTGTTAATATTGAGAAGCCCTCAGGGTCAACTTTTGATAGAGAGAAAAGCTTGGTTGTTGTTTTGTTGTGAACTATTTCAAGCAAAATGTATGATGTTCACATGCGCTGTAAGGACATGTTTGTTTATAGACTATTCTAATGCAATCTATGTTACTCTTACAGTTTTGTTACTCTTTCTTATATTATATGCCTTGAGTACATGAGTTGTTGATGTATGCATAGATATGATTTATACTTTTCTGGTTATGTATGTCTATACATGTGTTTCTAACTTTGCACCTTCATGACAATTATCTGAGTGGGTTCTTAAGTAGAGTTTAGCTTCATTACAGCTCAGTCACTTACGATAATTTGATCCTAGCTAGGACATGATATATTAGAAGTAGATTAGATTTACTTCATGCATTTACATAGTCTTCATCTACATCTTTAATCTGCATAACCATCATTAACCTTCATCAGTGGAC
Source organism: Picea mariana (assembly GCA_032191745.1). Taxonomy (NCBI): domain Eukaryota; kingdom Viridiplantae; phylum Streptophyta; class Pinopsida; order Pinales; family Pinaceae; genus Picea; species Picea mariana. The sequence continues at coordinate 362,439 of JASDQU010103570.1, read as the reverse complement.
AGAGCCACAACTGGTAAAACCATAACCAAAAATGGTTGTTGGGATAGAATCCGGATGGGTTCCCTAATCCAAACGGTGAGAGGTCTAATTGGGAATTCTTACCGAGGGTAACTCCTGTTGTTGACAAAGGGCGATTTTGCACCTGTCAATAGAAATGACGCTACAAGGAGGGAAGGATGACAAGCCTGCCCATGTGGAGTCATTTCATTAACTATTAATCAACCCATGGATCCTCTTTGTACCCCTGTATGGGATAACGCTTGGAGTCTTTTGAGACCAACCTTGACATCTCAATCGAGACAGTTAATCTCTTTTCAAACCCAATATTCGATGGTGAAGAGAACGTCTCTGCACTCACGCACCTTAGTCAATTTGACATCACTAGTTGAAATCTGAAGATTGTTCATGACAATGAAACATGTTGACTATTCATCCTCACATTTGAAGGGCATATTAAAGCCTAGTTTAGGACATTGCCAGTGAAATATATACATAGTTGGAAATTGGAAATTTGTGTCATTGCTCATGAAGATTATGTCTATGACAAACTCTTGGATGAACTTGCAGAAATTTGTAGACTCAAAAATGAATTTGTGGATAAATTATTTCTAAGAGTTATACAGATTTATTGTAGATTTCCTGAAAATGAAAAACCATCAGATCAACAAATCTTTAATTAGTTTTCATATCTTGTCTATATTTCTGAAGGGTGTGACCTGGATGATCAAACCATCTCTAATTCACAAGATTTAGATCCGACCATGAAGGATACACGATACATAATCTATGACCAACACTTTGTCACAACTATGGGGGAATTCGTACTGGAAATCTCAAAACAATTAACCTTGGAGTGTGAACCATCTATTGTCTCCCCTTTAGAAAACCATGAACATACATCAATCTATGAAAAATATCCTATTGAAGAAATCTCATCATTTTCAGAATCTGAAGATCTTCACTCTGTCCATACAAATACATTTGAAGCTAATCACTCACATGAGCACCCACCTGTTTATCATGCAGTGCAACCTGTAAAATTTTCTTACAACAGAAAATTGAATGATAAATCAAAACATCAATATCTTCAAGCTATAACAGGTCAAGAAGTCATTCTTCATGATAGTCCATCCAGAATGCATGGAGTTCTAATTCCTTTTCCAGTCATAGAATGGACCAAATCACAATATGATCCGACTCTATTTTTATATTTTGGGATTGAATGTGAGTACTGACCTATCATTTGTTGATCCTATGCAATTTGAAATTTCTGATCTTGATGCACAAATATTAATCACATAAAATGTAAGATATGCAAATCATAATGAGTTTGTGGATCCCCATGAAGAAATCACATCAAATATATAACTCATCACCACACGAAGAACATGAAACATCGAGTTGATCCAAGAGACGCCATCACCTAAATATTCTCTAGAATTAACTATTAACCCTTAAGGGTAGATGCATCACTCATCCTTGGATTCTATCTTAATCGTCCAACACTCGCATGTTTTTGTTGATTTCATAGGAGAAAGCTTGGAGTCATATTTCGCTCATCATTTTTTTTGAACAATCAGATATCATCTTTCCTCTCAACATGCAAGGCATGTGGACCCAGGGGGATTTTCTTAGACAATGAGATACTCCAATTTCAACCGATGATAATATCGGGTGCCCACTCTCTTACTTCGATACCTGGAATGAATGATTCCACCCACTTTGAAACTCTACCACAAAGCACATTACGCACAAATTCCATTTATGGGTCTCATCAGGTATGTCACTCAATTTCGTTTTCCTTCCAACAACCCTTTGATAATCATTGTAAATTTTATGATGGAATTGAATGTTGGTTGGAGGAATCCTACATGTATACATGTATCATGAATCATAACACCCTCAAATTCAAATTGTTGGGTGGGGACTTGCTTGAATCAATCCTTCCTATCTTTTATCCCTTACTTCTCCATTTTCTACTGCTCACTTTTGATAGACACATGGTTGCAGGTTTGGAGTTACTTGATTGGCTACACTGGAATTATTATTTCACTTAACCCTCTTCAACCAGTGTTGTATAGAGTAGGAATAGGAGTAGTCTAGTTTCTAGCTTGGCCAATATAGAAACTGAGTTGAAGAAATCACATTCGGTTGTTCATAGCCTTACTAAGGATGGTGTCTGTTGAGAAAAATTCATTAAAGTGTTTATTTCTCTATGATGGAGGGTGTGCCCGAGAATTATGGTGAATTTATCCATTTCCAATCATGTGGGAAAGTAATAACATACTTTTCATCTAGCATACACCCTGAGGAACAAAGCATCAAGTTTCAGTTCCCCCCTAATGATACCCAATCTTGCAGATACTGGCCAACCAAATAGATCACAAACATGTTTCCTTAGGGAAAAACTGGTGATCGTCATAGCTATAGTCATTTGTTTCCCAAAGGGAATATTTCCAAATAGATTTTGATCAGGGAAAGATATATCCACTTGAAAAAAAAATGACAATGTTTAAAGAAGACTCATGTATTTGGAGAATTTCACAAAACTTGCACTTGCACAATCAAAACTATGATTAATTGAACATATCCTGTTGTAGCATAAGTTTTGGAGTTGGAAGAAGTGGAGAGGAAATGAAGATCTCGCAAGGCCAAAGTAGATAAATTTGATGGAGAACAATTGTAGTTCTGGCCAACCCTTCTCCCCCTTAAGCACAAGGTTGCAAAAGTGAACTCAAAGCTTTCAGATAATCATTATGAAGAATTCAATTCTCAGTCAATGCCAACACTGAAACCCATCTAAACGAAATAACATGCGTATAAGATTTCACATGGATTAGTCTTATCAAGAGGCTGCAAACTTCTAGCTAGTTAGGATGCATGAATGGCCTCGAAGCTACTAGAAACACTTACATTCCAAATCTCTTTTTCATTTGATCTTCTTTGTTGACTGCATATATTTGGCCATCTTTTATCCAAGATTTATTTTTCAGTTGTAGTAGGGTCTTGGGCCAAGTTCATCTCTAATCCTGAATACATCTCCTCTTCTCTTTCTTTCTTGATCATCTTTTCATTTAGAGACATTCATGTTTGTCTCATATTTCCTATTTGTATCTAATTACATATAGACCTCTCACCTCAATTTGTCTTTCACAGGAAGCACCTTTGCATTGGAAACCAACATGAATAAGCTTGCATCTCTTTCCTAGCCCATGAGCAGAATTACTGATCATTGGTTAAATATGAATCATGATTGTTTCAAAATATTGTGACAACAATCTAAACATGACTTAACATAGTAGTTAATCAATGGTCATCCTTGCATATTGGTTGGTGAGAAGATCCTATGTAACAAGGGAACCATCCACACGCTAAGTAGTTTCTCACATGAAGGATGAAGTGTCAAAGTATAAAGGCTGAAAATCAAAAGGGATATCTTTATGTAGCCAGGTGTAGACAATATTCAATAAATCTCAATAGTTGGCATTCATCTCCTATTAGGCTGAAAAGGCCACCACTTTCCCCATCCATCGACTACTAAGCATGCACTAAATTAACTAGGAAGGAATGGAAAGGAAAGTTTGACCAGAATAGGGGTCAAGCAAATATATTTTTTAGGGATACAGATGTTCATTGGCAGCATGGTAAAGTTTGTGACTCTCTTGTGTGAATGGTTGATCTCGAGTTTCCCTCCTGCTCTTCCCTCTTTACCATTTCCATTTTCTCTTCAGATCACATCGACCTGTCGATCCGCACATTAGCGAGTTATCTCTTCCTATGCCGATACATAGTGTACCAATGAACACATCCTTTCTTCCACCTATGCATTGGTGCACCAGTGATTTCTTCGTTGATACATAGATCACCTTCCTTTGAACTTGTCTAATGCGTTAATGTGCTTCCACTAAACTTCACTGATGCACATCTTTATCACCAACGAAGTTCATGTGATCAATGTCAACACATCAGTAGTGTTCACATGATTATATTATCCATGTCCATGCCTTTCATCAGCTAAATTTCTTCCACTTTCATCGATGCATCGCATATCGACAATTCTCCTCCCTTTCGCTTCAATACACTGCATATCTGCAAGGTTCATCTCTCCCTCGTCGATACACTGCTAGATTGATGAGTTTTCATTTTCTGTCGTTGATGCACTAGCAGAAGGATGTCGACCTTTCATCGACACAAAGCGCATCTACAATGATCTTCTTTCTCTAGTCGATGTTGACCTAGTCAACAAGACACACCTTCATCTTGAGACCTATTTTATCCTCCTCCCAACTCAGATCCTTCTTGCCACACCCGTGAGTCGATCTCCTAAACATTTTAGGTGACTAAGCTCGCCACACCTAGATGGATAACTGATACCTACCGGGAATGATCTTCTTAGTGATCATAGGTCATAATCAAACATGTATGTGTCATCGACAACTTTAATTGTATATGCCATACTGGCTTGTTTACTTTTCATTTATTGAAGTTATGACTAAATATTTATTGTGAATGTATCGTCTAGCATCATATGAGTTAACCACAACATCTTTAGGTCTTGCATTGGATCTGAAATGCATCTTAAAGGAAAATCGATCCTCCCGGCTCTTGAGTCATGTTGAGCACCCCAAACAACAATTTGTTGTTTTTGCGGGTTTATAATTATGTGCTACCGACACATCACCTCTATTTTAATGGATGAATTAATATTTTATACATCACATATGACACAGGAACTTACAAAATCTAATTTGGGTGAAGCAACAATGAAAACGGGACCCAAACTTTCGTTAAAAAATTCCTTTGATCGTAATTTTTTGGCTTTCATCAAAGTGAATTTTTCATCACCAGAATAGGTCAAATGTATTATTTTCATCGTTACAATTCCAATGCAACTCATGAAATCAAAATCTAATTCCCGGAAGTACCAAAACAATTTGCCAAGGGGTTTCTCGCCCAAACATGCTTTATCGGTTGTTACACAGATGGAATGCTTGAAAAGCATGGTTAATCAGCTCATTGGAAGCACCTCTCATCCCTGTTCGCAGCACAAAAGATGATACTCAAATCTGACATTGTTTGAGCGAGTTATGAGTCTTGAAAATCTCCTTCAACGATGTCATCACAGGTTCACATTCTTGAGTTCTCACCCCTACGCAAAGATACTTTGCGTAAAGAATTTGTTAGCACATAGCATGTATAGGGGTCAATTTTTTTTATTTTCTAGGTTTGAGTCAAATTATTTTTTTATTTTAGGTTTTGAGTCATGTCTTATGTCAATAAATTATGTTTGATTCTTTCATGAGCAAATAAATTTGACCTTAGTCCATGTAAGAGTCTTGGTGTTATGATAGTGTTCATCACCATGAGAGAAATAGGGGTAAGTATTGGTCACAGCCTTGGTCTTAAAACTCATCATTATCATGTGTCTTGTCCCAAAGGGGTGTACAAAGGTTCCTTATGTCGTTTGTTAACCGTTTGAGGGTGAAATCAAGTGTCAAGTCGACTTGCTGCAAACTCACCTGAAAGTTCGTAGCAAATCAAGAAAGTACCCCATGCACTAATCACACATCATTATGTTTTGGAAACATGTCAAGGGATATCTTATCATTTTTAGTGCCTTTAATTCATCATGTTCTTCAAGTCTGTTTCAAGAAACAGGTCTATCAATTTGAATATAGCGCATTGTAAATTGGTTTGAATTATGGCGTCGCAAATTGCCTGTAGCAGATGAAGGTGGATTAAATTCTTCCAAGGAATTATCAGTTTAACTCATGAGACAAAATTTGAAGTTTCAGATTACCAGGTACCTTGTTTAATAATCAATTGCATTGTCTGAATTTTATTAGACTGGATTCTAGTCACTGTGATTTTCTGCGCACTGCAAACTATTGCATAGCATGTGCACTATGAACTTCTTAAATTCAAATAAAAAACCGATAGTATTTTTATCTCAAACCGTGCATATCCAAGTTATTTTTTTCTTTATTCCAAATAAGATCAATTTCCATCTAGTTCTTGCAGCCATGACCTTATCCACTGCATTTTCTTGTTAGTGCTACAAAACTATGTGCATTGAAGGCATTGTGAACCCTTTGTTTTCTCACTTGACAAAACCCTCACTGAATGTGCTTTCACTTAGGTCTGAGGTTTTATCTTGTTCAAATTCATTTTTCATTTCAGACTTGGTAATTTTTCAAACCTCTCCCATTAAAACCTAGTCTAAAATTGCGTGCTGCAAACTCGATTGTGCACTACAAACCTGACTATGCACTGCAAACTGAAGGATTATGCTGTGAATCCATTGTTTTACACAGAATTGCCATGAATTTTTCCTGATTGCAGCCTCATCCAGTTTAGGGATTTTTTCTTTCCTCTCATCTCCTACTTGCGGTCCTTTCATTCTCACACTGTTGTTGTACATGAATATTTCATTTAGTAAATCCTAAATTGTGCAAATTTCAAATCAAAACCCTAAATATTCTTGTTTTCATCATACATTTGATAACAAATATTGTAAGAGGGTAAAGATTTTTCAAACAACTATCATGGATAATCATCAAAGTAAGAAGGTTCACAAAGGAGGAGAAATTGTGAGGGTTGAGCCCCATGACCTGCAACTTATAAATTTTGAACCATTTTTCAAGGAAGCATTTCAGAGAGTGGGTTGCGTGGTGTTTTGTGAGAAAATTCAAAGAGGACATCCTGAGGTTGCTAAAGAGTTTTCACTCAGTTTTAGTGGGACAAAGACTAAGGTGGGTGCACTGGAGTTTGAAGTCTCATAGCAATCTATTTCTACAGCCACATAGATACAAGCTTATGGTGAAAAATGGTTTAAAGCTATGTCTTTGAATTCTACATTTTCCAAGGAATTCTTGAAACCTGAATATCAAGGAGACAACCTATCCAAGGGAGTGCCAAGAAGTCACATGCTGTAGTATTTTGAAAAATTATTAGAGTTATTCAGAGGTCTTTCACTTGCGAAGGGAGGTTCAATATGGTTTATCAATACCATATCATATTGCTACTACACTTCACTGGGAAAGAGTTCATGAACCTACCCTTTTATCTATTCAGGAGTATTGGGAAAATTTCAAATAGAATCCAAGCTAAATTCAAGCAAGTGGATACTAGTGTCTTTCACTATGGTTGAATCAAAATGGTAGCATTAGAAGAGTTGAAGAAAACCAACACTGATTGGGATGTTTTCCTAGTTGCATTAGGATTTTAGCCAGATGTTGCTCACACACCACGGTAAAAAATACAAACACCTACTCCTGTGGAGAATATTGTGCACTCAAAATCAAGTAAAAAGAGGAAGATGACCAGAAGGTATAAATCCATTCAGTATACTGATAAAATAGTTGAAGGTGGTCCCTCACAACCTCTTGATAGAGAAGTTTCTCTTGTGGCAGAACTTACACCTATGGAGACATCATCAAGTAAAGTAAGGAGTCTGAAGGGTAAGAAGCTTGTATTTTCTCCACTTGTTGTCATAGAAGCGATCAAGCCTAGAAGACCTTTCACTAGATCAAAAACTAAGTAGCATATTCCTGTGGAAGAGGGTACATCAAAAGCCTTATCTCAATAAAAGGATAAAAATCAGCCTTCCAAGAAGCCAATAGAGATTATTGAGATCAACTCCCCTTCTTAGGAAGTAATTCTACTTTCAAAAGACTTAGGAGGCAACTTAAAGATACAAGAGCTGAAAATGAAAAATTGGAGGAAAATCTGGAGGCCCGAATCAAGCTGAAGGATACTTTAGATTTGTATGAAGAAACCATTGATAAAGCAAGATATTTGGATAAAATATCCTTACCTCTGCATAGGTAGCTGAAGAATGTGTATAGGAAGAAAAGAGCTTGCCAAGCTGAAATCAGGAGCTTGAAATCAGAATTGCAACCATTCAAGGAGCGGGTAGCAAATTGTTTTTTGGATATGCTAGCTTGTGTGGCTACTAGAAGAAGCACCAGGAAAAGATGAAGACATGATATCATTTCTACATAGGCATCAAATTTTTTCCATGGTTTATTTTATATACATACCTATAACCCTGAGCATGAATTTTCTTATCTTAAACTGTTGTTACTATATTCATCTGATTACTTCCAAGGTTACTTCATGTTTAAGAATATTGTAGCAAGTTCTAAAAGGGTTTCCCAGCTTTTTGTGCAAGTTTTAACACTTGAAATCCATTTTGAATGTGAAAGCACACCTACATGAAATTTTGTAGTGCATGTTGTAAAAGGCGTTGCGAACTAGTAGTTTTGGGACAATTTGTAGCGCAGGTGTTGCGAACTGGTTGTCACGGCAATTTTTGAGCTAATGAAGACTGCCAACTGTCAGATTGAGTTTGGATAAGTTCTTCAAAGATCAGTTTCACGTCAAGGGCCACCTGCCTCAAAGATATACCTTCAGTTAGGCCACATGCAACAAGGTTTCAATAGTTGCGTTCAATGATGCCAACATTTTCCTAAAATATAGCATTATTGTTAGATTTATGTTGTGTACCTGGTGCCACACGTCTCTTGGGAACATGATCCTATGTAGAATCTAGGTGGTGGATTCTAGAGAGATTTTTGGATATTTTTTTTATTTAATATGCATTTTAAATCTATGAGGAGGTTTGAATGGTTAGACAATGAGACTCGTATCTTTATTTTTTCAACTATAACAGAGTTTCCATACAGTATGTATGAGATTCAAGAATATTTAATAGTGAATGATCAGTTTCCTTTCCTACTATCAAATATGTGTTTCTATCTCACTTTGATGCTAGTTGTTTATGAAGGATTCATCCTTATGCTTGTTCCTTACTACAGTAAATGATTTATTGTTTGTAATTGATGCAAGTACTATCAAAGTGCTCTCTTGTTGATTAGGAGGTTCTTATTCAATGAGATTTATGCTATATGTGTTTCAGAACTACCTGATGTAACCTGATGCATGTATCTCAAATTTCATGCTAAGTCTTCCATCCTCCTATTTGATATCTCTAAACACTGATATGAAGCTATCCAAAGTCTTTCTTGTTGGTGTGTATTTCATGGAGGTTTTGTGTTGATATTATTAACTGAGTATCTCACCCATTTGTTACATATTGATTTTTTTTTTATCTTTAACAAACCTACAAAGTTTTTTGATGGGTATTAGGTTCACACCTACAATAGTCTAGGTGAGACTTCTAGTGCTAACATTTTTGGTGTCGTTCTTGGGGAGGAGAATTGAAGATCTTTCCCTAGGTTGTACAATAAGGACACTACTGATTTTGTTGGTGTGCAGAAATCAATAAATAAAATGAATACATAGTGCACATAGCGACTCCAAAGTTCTGGTGTGGCTTCCAAGAGAAGGCATAGGAGGGATAACCCACAACCACCTCTGGATACACCTGAACCTGATCCAGAAAAAATCATTAGGAAGGGAAAATATTTGCAAGGAGCCTCCTCTTCTAAATATTTAGGTATTTCTAGAGACCTACCAGACTTTTGTTTCCATACACCAGTTGTTGTTTATGATATTCCTCATTTACCTATAGTTGAAACTCCTTTAAAGTCAGAATTAGAAAATTTTCATGTTGAATACACACATTTTTCTCCTGACTTGAAAGAAGAAAGTTTAGAAAGCTTTGATTTTCTTGCATCTCCTGAAATCGTTAAGTGGTTTAGACTTGAAAGTTTGGAATATTTTCCTTTCTTAGGTTCCCCAACTCCTTATTCATTTAAATTTCTTGTAACTAAAGAAGAAGGAACCTCACTTTTTGTTGAAATCTCTTCAGTTATGTTCGACAACACAGGTATTCCAATAAAGCAAGAACACCTTTAGTAACCACTCACATAACTAGATCAAAGATCAACACACTGATGTTTTCACGTGGTAAAACCCCTACGGGGAAACATCCATGGCCCCAGCCAACATGACCACTTAGAGTAGTTTATTAATGCAAGAAAAAGATTACAGAGAGATTTTACAATAGAGTTTCTCACAATCGATCATCGGCAAATGAACCTCCATTCTCTTTAAATAGATATCATGGACCAATAGGGTGTTAAGACACAAATCAATGGTGTTACACATCAAAATTACTCAACTGGATAAGTGTCGCATATTCCTCTCAATTGGTGTAAGTGTCGCAACTTCCTTACAACTTTCGCAAGTGTCGCAAATTGGTTACAAGTGTCGCAAACGTTGCTTAATCATGATACCATCATGACGACACTAAGGAGGCACTTAAAACATCTTATGTACTTGATTTGGAGAGGAAGAATTGGTTCACTGGAGTCAAATAACTCTTAACACCTGAACAGGGTTTTCAATCAAGAGTTTGGAGGGTAAACGCTCCCCTGAAACAACCTTAGGAGCGCTGGCGCTCCCCTATAAGGTCTCTAGGAGCGTTATAATGCTTCCTCACCCATCTGTAGGAGAGCTGCCCACTTTTGAAGCGCTGGTGCTCCCCTTAAGCTTCTCAGAGAGCGTTCTAGCGCTCCGATTCCCCTTTTGAAAGAGCGCTACCTAATCTAGGTCAGTTGTTAGCTCGTTGAGGAGAATGAGGAAAGGATCTTTCGAGATTAGGAGGCAGTTGTACTCAAATTATTGGTTTCATCAACCGATCCCTGATCTAGGGAGGAGGTTCCTAACTTGTTCTAAACATAACTCAAGAGGTTAATCTCCTTCTAACCTATATAAGCAAGCTTTCTAATGGTGAAAGAGTACTGCAAAATGGAGAATGATAGAAAACTTATGATCTCATAAGTGGAGATGAAAAAGAGAGAATTACACCAAACTTATGATCTCATAAGTGGTGTTGGAGCTGATTGGAGGAAGAATTGCTAGCATGAAACCTATGATCTCATAGGAAACACACAGTCAGCCAAAGGAGAAGTGATCAGTGAAGCTGTTGTCAGCCAGGTTGTGGATCTCTCAAGCAAGGGTTAGACGAAGCTGTCACATTCGCGTCTACGATTGTAAGTACTGCTGTCGTTATTCTCATTAATATGACACACTTGGCCTGTTTCTTTCTAGTTTGTGTTTGATGTTACATGAACTTATCATTAACTGATAGATCTATTTTCAAGCTAATATCAATAGAGTAGGAGGTAGTCATATCTTGTTTTTCTGCATAACTCAGCGAGGAGAAAGGGATTGGAGCGCAACTCGGAGCGTGCCAGGACAAACGTTGATAAAGAGGTACTTATGTTATCCTTCCTTATCATGTATTAGTTTAGATATATTTGAAAGGAAGTCAGTGTCCACGTTAAGCATTTTTCTGTCTAGAGTTAAGGTCAAGCTCTAGAGGTGATCTACCTGTCCGCAGGGAGATTTTCCTACAACAGAAACTGGCGACTCCACTGGGGAGATAGCCTCAAATCGAAACCTCTTGTTTGGATTTTTCTCCTCATTGACCTTGTTTCATCCCTTGATTGTTTTAGACCTGGTTCACTCCTCTTTTGATTGGTTTCATGAGCTGATTGGCTCCCTACCCCATCACACTCAGCACAATTGTCGGAATTGGATTGCAATTTTTTGTTTTTTTCTGACAATTTTTGGAGTTTCAGACCCTGGCGCCCCTGTCCTAGTGTTAACATAGAGCCAGAGCTCCTAATAGCTTTGCACAAAGTGCTATAATGCTCCTTTCCCTTGGCAACAGAGCGCCAACCCTCTTTGGCTCAAAAATCTTCCAGAATTGCATTTTTTTGGATTTTGCCTCTGTGTTTTCTCTGCTGAGTGATCTTGTGAGTCAATTTTTCTTCCTTTTCATCCTTGAAATCTGTCTTTTTGAAGGATAAATACCTTGTTGATTGGATCTTGTAGCCTTCTTCGCCATTTTCATTGAGTTTTTTTCCCTGTTGAGTGAAATTCGAAACCTATACATTGTTTTTCTCTTCTCATCAGCTGAGTAAAACTCTGGTGAAGGTCATCAAAAGCCTACAGACCTATTTATCGCATTTTGAGTCAAGGTTATTGTTCTTCAACTTTTGCTTTTTGGGTGTAAATTTTGTTTTCTCTTTGATTGTTTCTTTTCTTTCGCTTTTTCGTTTTGATTGCAACGAGAGGGTGCATTGTTTGTATGACTTTAGCTTGTGCTAGTTTGATTTTCATGCATACAAAGATGATTAGCAAGATAAGAATTGTGATTGATTGATCTTTAACTCATATATGAACAATGAAAAAGACATCTTTATGATCGATTGTGCGCATTCGAAGGCATTTAAAAGTTTTTGCATTACATCAGGATTTGATTGAGAAAAAGAATTGTTTGAGGACACTCTGTATTTGTGCTTGTTAAGTGAAAAGAACTCTCTCTCTCCCTTAGATAGACAATCATCGAAAGAAAATGACTGCTTATCATGTTCGATGCATTCTTTGGGTCTAAGTCACAATTCCATTTGTTTCACTTCCATGCACCCCTTTTGCGTAAAGAACAGCCATAAAAATCAACGCTAATTAAAAAATTATCTAGAATTTTTCTTTGCTAGGATCCTCCACCAACAGTAGAATAGGTGTAGTACTTTGGATTAGGCTGTGAGCATAACTCTCCAAAGTTTCCAAAACAAACATTAGCATCCTGAGTTAGGGAGAGTCAAATCCAGTTATCGTATAAGTTTGCCTGGGATCCCCCTCTCACACAGGGGTTACGCACAAGGTCGTATTCGGGTAAGCTACGGGGACTAACCCTCCATGGTTTAACTGATTGTAGTGGTCAGATCGTATTATGGGGGTCACTTTGAGGTAAATCCACAATTACTGCGTGGAAGTCTTCTAGTTGATTTCGGGCTTGATACCCTACCTATATGTTCCGATCGGACTGTCGACTGTTCCCACCCAGGGGCTGACTGTGAATTGGTAACCTTAGTAGCCATAATCTTTAGGGTCTTACACAAGGTGACGGTGACGGGAAGTCTCACTATACCTAGAGCAGACATTGGTCAAACTCACTCGGGATCCTTGGAGGGTAAATCCACAATTACTGCGTGGAAGCTTGCACCAAGGCGTAAGTCCATTAAGCAGGTCGCCATTGTAACTGTTCCACCCTATCCTCACCCCTTTTGGACTTGATCACATGATGTTGGATTTCATCACCAACTAGTATGGTCATCAAAAGAAGGTCATGTTTGCTTGGTTGTGATTCTTAGATTTTTATTAGCGTGTGTTGTTTCTTACGATTAGTTGGCTCTAGATTTTCGGTGTGTTCTACCTTTCTCCACAATTGAGCCCATGGATGATCAAGGTCTTCGCCGATCACATAGGATGCAAGGGTTTCCTCCAGAAGGATATCAACCCTTACCTCCTAACCCCCCTGAAGACGACCACCGTAGAGAGGTAGAAAACCCATTTGATGCTGAAAGTGCTATTGCTCCTCCATCAGATAACCCGGAAGACCCTTTTGTCACGATTTCGAATCCCACTTCGGTGACCCCTCTCGAACCACTTTTACTTCGTTTAGACTCCCTTGGGAACATCATAGACAAAGAAGTCCCACGATTACCAGAGAGGATTTTTACCGAAACATATATGGGATCCACGCAACCCATCTTTGATGAGGAATACAGGACTCCTATTCGTCCTGGCACCACAGTAGATACCAATCCCACACCCGCTCATTCTGTTTGGAGGACTTCATCAGGACGCGATCTCTATGAACATTTCGAATCCTTTCGACAACCGTTCCATCCTGATAACCCTCCTAGTGAAACAGGACCATCCGGTCGAACCATGAGTCACCCAGTCGATCGGGTTGTTAACCCTACTGCTACACCAATGCAAATCCATCCTAATAATGGACCCATCACATCTGCTCACCCAAGAATACAGATCCCCACTGGCCAAACACAACCAGTTGGAGGGAAACCACCATCCAACACACCTTTTCCTCCTGGAAGACTATCGTTCCATGGTGGACCTACCCCTTCCGGGGGGCAGCCCCCTTTTCATCCTCCTCCTGGAGGGCAACCTCCGTCTGCCAGTCATACCCTGGTCATAAATCCACCACTGGAAGGGGGGAAAACCCCGTTGGTTGGAAACCCTTCACAGCCCTGGAGAGTATCTTCAGGAGGCACTTTCACTCAACCCCACGTTGGGGGGCACTCTTCCAATAACCCATTAGGAGGGGTACCCAATCCTAGTCCTTCTGGGACATCTTACCCACAATCTCATCCGGGTGGCATCCAAAACACCACCTGAAGTACCCCAGGACCACAGTCTTATCCTCCTCATGCGTCTAATGTGTACCCACCTCCGGGATCTACTCCTTACCATCCTCAAGGGCAAAATGTCTATCTTCCACATGGGCAAGCAAATCACCCGGCCTATAATGCTCAAAACCCACCGGGTCATGCCAACGTCTCTCATTCATCATCGAATCCTTATTCTCCTGGCCAACAACAACCATATGTAGGAGGATCTACTGGGCAAAACTATCCATCTAACCCAGCTTATGGTCCTACCGGTGTTCCTATGCCGCACCATTATCATTCGCAAATTAACCGACAACTACCTTTCCTTGCGACTCTGGATCTCCCAGACTTGTCTCAGTTAACTAATGATCCTATTTCTCATTCACCATTTTGGCCAGCCATTCTAGCTAAACTTCCTTCTGATATTCCGAAATTTGATGGAAACCCTGGTGAAGATCCAAACAACCATATTATGACTTTCCATTTATGGTATTCATCAAACTCCCTCATGGATGATTCTATCCGTTTGCGTCTTTTCCAACGAACACTTACCGGTTTGGAAACAAAGTGGTATATTGAACTACCATGTGCTTCTTTTCATGATTTCAATTCCCTTGCCATGTATTTCCTCACGCACTTTCAACTACCTATTCGCTACGAAATGGGTACTGAACTCTTGACCTCCCTTCGTCAAACTAATTTCGTGCATATCTCCGACCATATTCATGAGTGGAGACGACGACGAAGGATGATCAAGGCCGTCATCCCTGACATACTATTGGCGGAATGGTTCACGAAATCACTGCTACCACCGATCGCTCGCGATGTTGCTATGGGTGGTGCAGTCACCGAGGAACAAGCCATCGCTCGGGCTCAGTATTTAGATTTGGTTTATTCCCAATCTGGTACTTTGTATGATTTTCTTCCGAATGCTACTCGAGCTAATACTGATCCATCTAGACCATCATCCTCATATTATGCGGATGGTGTTATTGGCTCCATCAAAGCTCAACCTCTTTCCCAATCGGTCACACCCTCCTCTACCTCCCCTCAAACTCAGATCTTTGAAGTGAATGCGGTTCAATCTGCCCCTTCACAACAATCTGGAGGTAAGAAGAAAACGAAGAATAGATCAAAGAATAATAATGAACAAATAAAGAATCAAATG
>JASDQU010103570.1:321127-337411 GCA_032191745.1 Picea mariana | reverse complement strand
GCGATTTACTATGTAATTTGCACAGTTGATGGCTTCTGCCCAATACTTTAGACTTAATCCCTTAGATTGGATCATATAATTATCCATTTCTTTTAATGTGCGATTCTTTCTCTTAGCAACACCATTTTGTTGTGGGGTATATGGAACAGTGTGTTGCATTTGGATTCCCTATGTAGTGCAATAACTTGTAAAATTATTGTTCACATATTCGCCTCCATTATCTGTTCTTATCCTTTGAATTTGATGTCCAGATTTCTTTTCTACAAGGATCTTGTAGGCCAAAAACTTGTCAAAAACTTCGCTCTTAAGTTTTGGGAAGTAAACCCAAGTACGTCTAGAAAATTCATCAATGAAAGTTAAGAAATACTTGCACCTATAAAAGGAAGGAGAAGAAAGTGGACCACACAAATCACTGTGAACAAGCTGCAAATGACCCGAGGTGTGCCAAGAGGCATGTTTGTCAAAACTGTCTCGATGATGTTTTCCAAGAACACAACCAACACAAACACCATCTCTGAATGAAACAAGAGGAAGACTAGTCACCATTTGTTGATTACATAGTTGTTGCAATGAGCGATAGTTTAAATGACCAAACCGCTCATGCCAAAGTTTGCTCAAGTCATCGCTATGAGCAACAAAAACTGATGAAAAAGATGATGACCCAAAGTTGTCAAACTTGTACAACCTGGTAATATCATCAGCAGTTCCAGTTGTAAGAACATTCTTAGGATATTTTAGATCCTTTATTACAACTCGGTGAGGTGAAAACTCTATGGTTTTACCTTCACTTGAATGAGTGATTTGATACACTGATAGAAGGTTACAAGAAATACTTGGAACACATAATACATCATTGAAATGACCATTTTCTACTTGAATTGTTCAAGATCCTTCAACACTAAGATATCTATCATCACCAACAAATATTTTCTTGGTGTTACATTCATTTAGAGAAGAAAATATGTCTCTATCCTTAGCCATATGATAAGATGCTCCAGAATCAATAAGCCACTCATTAGAAGTGGAAGTAGAAGGTGTATTAAAGGAGAAACCAGAAGTTGAAAGTGCATGTCCATGAGAAGAAGAAGAAGAAGTAGAATCAATACGGATGGTGTGTTTCTTCATTGTTGCTTCTAAGGCTGCCATCTTCTTGAAACATTTTGACTCATCATGACCATATTTATCAAAAAAGTTGCAATGTCTGTTAGTCTTCTTATTTTTATAGTTTTCTCCTTTGTCTCCATGAGGACCGGAAGCTATCTAAGTGGGTTTGGGACCCTTATATTGCTTGTTGTTGTGGTGAGTATGTTGCTTCTTTGGATTCTTGGGTTTATCTTTCTGATGGACAACTAAGACTTTGTTGGAGGTACCTGCAGTGCTCATCACTCCAAGTTGTACTAGCTTATCTTGCTCTCTAATCAGAGCATCACAAAAGTTCTCAAGAGTGGGTTTTACATAAGCTTCCCCTAGAGCCTCTTGCATGACATAAAAGGTAGATACAAACACAGAATATGCACTACCTAGCTTAGAAAGAATAAGGTAGATGCAACGGTCTTCGTCTATCTTTATCTTACATTCTTCACATAAAGTTATGAGTGTTTTAAACTTAGATAGATAGTCTTCAATGCAAGAAAAATCACTAGGACTTAAAGTTAGCACTTGATTTTCTAACTGTTGTGCTCAAATAATATTGTGTTTACCAAACACAGATTCAATATTTTCCCAAGCTTCTTTGGGTTTATCAATTGTTTGAAGGTGGAACCTTAAATCAAGAAAGATGGACATTCTGATTAATCCACATGCTTCGGCATTCCTATTATCCCATTTGGCTTTCTTATCAACATCAGTGGGTGTTGTTTTCTTTCCCAAGGTAATCCGGTACAAGCCTTTACTTCTTAATAAATCCTCCATATGGGATTTCCATTGGAAGTAGTTGGTGATGGTAAGTAAGAGATTACTTGTAGAATCCATATTAAATATGAAGATAATACATATTTAAAAACTGAAATTGATGATTTGAATGGAAAGAGCTCGAAAAGTTGTGTGGTTTTAAAAAAAAATGGCACTGAAAACAGACTTCGGATGTGAGAGTTATGCTCTTTTTAAAAAAGGCATAAACCGTAACCAAGGGACCACGTGGCAGTGTAAGTTGCTTTATGAAGTGACCCACTTTTATAAAGAGAAGTGGGGATCAATTTTACAAAGAAAAGCTGCATGCAAAATAGATAACTCTAAAATAAAATATTAAAGCTACTTATAGTGATTCACTTTTATACTTGAAGTGAAATACACTTTACAATTTTAGCATGAACTTTTTCAAAAAAAAAGTAATAAAAGAGAGACTTGAACTCAAGACCTCTTACTTAATAAGACAACTTTTAACCAAATGATCTAGCAAAACATATTGTGATGTTCAAAAGGAGGATTGTTGTTGTTGAAGATGGCCTTGGAGAGCATGCCAAAAAAATATTTCTTTTCACACAAGAAAAAAAATTTCTCTTCTCAATGACAACAAGGGTTAGATCTCAGTTAGCTTACTCGGAAGATGCACCGTTTCCTATCTGTTTCTGATTTTCTGAGATCGCACAGGGCACAGGGAAAAGAGCATACATAGATCTAAAAGAGTAGCAACCCAGAAATAAATAATACAAAACCGAAATAAAACCAAAACACTACTCTGTAAAAATTTAAAAAATGCGTATTCAAACTTTATACCTCCGTATCTGACTGTAATGGCTGTATCTTGGGCAAACAGAAACCTTTTTGAGTGAAACGAAGAGTGTTCCTGAATGAAACGAGTGCTCCAGACGCAATGGAATAGTCCTCTCAGCCTAGAAATGTACGAAAATGGAAGAAAATGGAGATGAGGTAGCTCGGCTTCACAATCTCGATCTACAACAAGAGCAGGTCTTCAAACAGGCTCTGATACCATGTTCGAAAACACAGGTATTCCAACAGAGGATGAACACCTTCAGTAACCACTCACATAACCAGATCAAATATCAAAACACTAATGTTTTCACGTGGTAAAACCCCTACGGGGAAACATCCACGACCCCAGCCAACGCAGCCACTTGTAGTAGTTTATTAATGCAAGAAAAAGATTACATAGAGATTTTACAATAGAGTTTCTCACAATCGATCATCGGAAAATGACCCTCCATGCTCTTTAAATAAAGATCATGGACCAATCGGGTGTTAAGCCACAGATCAATGGTCGTTAAGATCAAGGAGAGTATGAACCGTCAGAGAACTCTATGTCGGGAACATATCGTGACTGTCATATTTCCTAACTACAAATACACACTAATGCATACTAAAGAAACACACTAAGAAACACACTTTTACCTAACGACACATTAGACCAAGTAGATCTTAACTAACTCCTAAGTGTCTAAATATCCTAACAAGTTATACCCAAGCCCAAGCTAGCTTCTGTTAAGTCTGAATATTCTTCACCTCATACTCCTCCTTTTTCAAAACCTCCTATTATACAGATTTGCATTTTCACCTACAAAATCACCTCTTACTTCTCCCAAGAGTCAGAGTCCAAATCAAATGGTAGCAATTAATCCTCCTCAGAACAAAATGGATGCCATTGTGGTTGTTATATATGCACCATTAGTGCTTCCTTAGCCCATGAATGCTCTCCCAATAGGAGATTACCTTAAGTACATGCCTAAATTTACTAGAGAAGAAGATATTACTCCAGAAGAACATCTTGCTGCATTTTACAGTTATGCAAATAGTTTGAATATTGAAAATGAAGATGTTTGGATGAGAGTCTTTGTGCAAATACTAGATGGAGAAGATCGAAAGTGGTTTAGAAGTTTATCCCTTGGATCAATAGTTGGAATTGAGGCCCTGGATGATGCCTTTATAAGGCATTGGGGTGACAAACAATATTTCTTGTATTACATTACAGAATTCGGGGCTCTCAAAAGGAAAGAGGGCAAATCTATGCCATATTTCTAAAAAATATTTAACAAGATGTACAACAAAATTCCTACTGATATTAAGCCCATGGAGACCTCTGCTAAAATAACTTATTCAAGTGATTTTGACCCAGAATTATGTCTTTTGTTGAGAGAAAGAAGGTCTGCAACCTTGGACCATATGCAATATTCTTCACTAGAGGTTGAATCAAATATTCTAGTAGCAGATAAGTTGAGGGACAGGTCTGATAGAGATAGGAGAAAAAAAAAAAAAATCCTCATCTTCAGATACTTCAGGTATTGATCCCAAGGTTGATGAATTGAAAAATTTGGTTAAGTCATTATCTGCAGAGATGGAAAGGTTAAAGCTTGAAGGGAGACAAGCTAATATAAATCCTCAAGACTTTGGAAACGAAAATAAGTTTAGAAGGCCGAATAATACACCTCAAATTCTGCAGAGAGATCAGAGAAATAGAGAGGATACAAAATTTCAAACTCCTCTACAGAACAATTTGGTTGATGATGAAGAAGGAAATAATGAGGATGAAGACCACGAAATTCATTGTTTAGGGGATACAATTGCCTCTCCTCATTTAACCCAGACTGCTTATGAAGCTCATCTTTAATGTGCAATCAGTTGAATGAGTTAAGTAAAGGAGAAAAATTCAATGAAGCTCAAAACAAGTATAATTTGAGATCAAAATAGAAGGATGGAAAACCAAGTGCATTTACTCAACCAAAAAAGTCAGATACTCCTTCAAAGGATGTAGCTGCACCAAATAAAGAAACAGGAGAACAAAAAAATCATCCCATTATCAAGGCTCATGTTCAAGAGATAAAGAAAATCCAAAAACCCCACTCTTATTTTAATTTTGAGAATGAAATCCAGAAAATCAAGATTTCTGTCCCACTCCTAGAATTGATGAAAAATGAAGACTTTAAGAAATCCATCTCAAAAATGTTGCATCCTTAATCTTATCCCCCTTCATTAGATTCAGTTAACTTGCGGGATGAGAAGCCTGCAGTTATATTAGGACCACTGGTAGAAGACAGAGATGATTCCTCTCCCCCATTTTACACTTCTTTGAATGTGCATGACAAGATTTTGCACAATTGTCTTATGGATTCAGGTGCATCTCATAACCTAATGTCTAAGGATTTCATGGATGAATTGTGTTTGGAAATTACTAAAGCTTATCATGACTTGTATTATTTTAACTCAAGAAAAGTAAAATGTCTTGGAGTTATTAAAGATCTAGTTGTCATGCTTTTTCAATTAACTACGAAAAGCATAGTCATGGACATTGTAGTTGCATATGTACCCCACAAATTTGGTATGTTGTTGTCTAGATCATGGATCAAGATGTTAGGAGGAAATTTACAAATGGATCTTTCTTATGCTACCATACCATTCTTTGGGGGTGAACACAAGAGACTGTATATAGAAGCTCAACTAGCATACATCATAAGTGATGAGAGAAACCCAACAAACCATCCCATCTATGTTGTTAATACTGGTTTGGGGTCTAGTATTCTTCATCTTACCGAGTCTCCTCAGTCACCCTTAGAGATAAAAAATCAGTCATCAACAAAATGTGAAATAACTAGACAGGGTGTTCAAATGTGGAATATGTATTTTGATGGTGCATCCTCCAAGGATAGTGCTAGTGTTGGGATAATGTTCATTTCTCCCTCTCAGGATATCACAAATTTGTCCTTCAATCTTGAATTTGAAACAACAAATAATATTTTAGAATATGAAGCCTTAGTTTTGGGGCTTAGAGCTGCAAAGGACATGAAAATTGAGGGACTGTCAGTATTTGGAGATGCAGAACCGATTGTGCATCAAGTCATAAATATCTATCAAAAAAAACATCCTAGACTGAAAGCTTATAGGAATGAGGTTTGGGACCTCATTGATAACTTCTTCTCATCCTTAAACATATCTTTTGTTCCTAGAGAGGCTAATACACTGGCTAATTCCTTAGCTATTTCTGCCAACAATTTTAAAATTCCACTACCTCCAAAATCTAAGTATAATATTGAGGTGAAATACAGACCTGATATACCTGATAATGTCAAGCATTGAATTTTTTTTTAAGATGATCAAGAACTAAAAAGGTTTTTGGAAACAATGGATGAATTTTCTTCTCTTCATATTGACCAATATTCATATGATGATAAAAATCTGCACGCTGATAAATTTATGAACAAAATTGTAGATCATAAAATTGTTCAGTTGCCTAGCAATCACATTCCTAAAGGATTGGTTCCTTTGTGAAGATTGTTTCATAATAATGATGTTGTTGTGAAGGTGAGTAGTTCTAAATAAAATGCAGATCTTATAGACTATAATTTAGGAATTGAAGAAGAACCCAAATATGTTAAGTTGTCCAGTAGTTTATCAGAAAATCAAAGGATTGAATATGTCAAATTGTTGAAAGAATTTTCGGATGTTTTTGCATGAAAGTATGAAGACTTGGAGACTTATGATACTAGAATCATCAAGCATAGGATACCCTTGAAGGATGACACCAAACCTTTCAGACAGAATCTCAGGCAGATTAACCCAATGTTATTGCCTATTATGGAAAAATAGGTCAAGAAGTTGCTTGATGCCCAAATCATTATACATCTGAGGTATTCTAATTGGGTAGCTAATTTGGTCGATGTCAGAAAGAAGAATGGTGAGATCAGGCTTTGTGTTGATTTCAGGATTTTAAATAGGTGTTCTAGAAAGGACAACTACCCTCTACCCAAATTGAAACATATCTTGCAAAGGGTGACAAGCTCAATAAGGATTTCAATGATTGATGGGTTTTCGGGCTACAATCAGATTTCTATGTTACCAAAGGACAGAGAAAATACAACATTCACCACTCCTTGGGGGACATTCATGTATGCCAAGATGTCATTCGGTCTTATGAATGCAAGGGCAACTTTCCAACGTGCAATAGAAATTGCATTTATTGGAGAGAAAGACAAGTTTGTGTTTATCTATTTGGATGATATTACAATGTTTTCCAAGTCTGATCCAAATAATTACTAGCATTTAAAGAAGGTGTTTTTGAAGTGCAGAAAGTATGGGTTGTCCCTAAATCCCAAAAAGTCTCTTTTTTCCATGAAGGAAGGTAAGTTGTTAGGACACATTGTCTTAGCTGAAGGAGTAAAGATTGGCCCAAATAAAGTAGAGGCTATCAAAACCCTTCTCTTCCAAGGTCCAAAAAAACAATTCATTCCTTCTTAGGTAAGATAATTTTTTAAAAAAGATTTATATCTAACTTTGTCGAGTTAGTGAAATTCATCACTATCATGTTGAGAAAAGGAAATGAAGTAAAATGGACACTAGAAGCTAGGATCTCTTTTGAGCAAATAAAGCAAGCATTGGTTGATGCTCCTGTCTTGATCAGTCCTAACTACTCAAAGGAATTTTTTGTTTTTTCTTTTGCCTCCAATGATACACTATTTGTTGTCCTTCTTCAGAGGAATTCAGATGGAATGGAGCAACATGTCTCTTTTTTCAGTAGGGTCTTGAGAGCTGTTGAATTTAGGTATGATATTATGGAGAAACAAGCTTATGCGTTATTCAAAGCTCTTAACGATTTCAGGGTATATGTTCTTTATTCAAAAATAGTTTCTTATGTTCCTTCAAGTTCTGTGAAAGAAATTCTGATTCATCCTAATATAGGTGGGAAAATAAGTAAGTGGATTGCTAAGATTTTAGAGTTTGACCTTGAGGTGAAACCCACCAAGCTGTGTAAAGGTCAAGGTTTGGCTAGACTGCTAGTTGAATCCAATTGTAATTCATTGGGAGTAAATTTTATGAGTACTAACTCTATAAATCAGAAATCTGATATTCATAACAACATCTTACAAATCATCTCAAAATTGGCACAATGCAGCTGGTACAAGGACATCATCTATTTCCTACAAAATTTGCAGCCTTCCACTGGACTTGTGAAAACCAAGGTAAGAGCTCTAAAACTTAAAGCGGTCAGGTATTGTATTGTTGATCATATTCTATATTTGAAGGATCCTTCAGGGATTCTTTTGAGATGTTTAGATCCATAGGAGGAAAAACAAACTATGAATGAATTTCATGGGATTTGTTTTGGAGGTCATTACTTCTAGATAACCACAGCATATAAGATACTCAGAGCTGGGTATTTATGGCCTAATTTATTCAATGATGTGTATGCAAAGATCAGAACATGTGACAAATATTATAAATTCTCAGGTAAACAACAACTCAAGTCTTTTCTTCTGAAACCCATAGTGGTATCTTGCTCTTTCCAACAGTGGGGATTAGACTTTATTGGAGAAATTCATCCATCCTCAAGTGGCGAACACCGTTGGATTCTGACTGCCACTGAATACTTTACCAAATGGATATAATCCATTCCCACTAGGAATGCAACACACAAAGTAATTATTGGTTTCTTGGAAGACATTCTGTCAAGGTTTGGTTGCCCAAATAAAATTGTCAACGATAATGCAATAGCTTTCAAAGCTGAGCCCCTCATGAAATTTTGTGAAAAAATTTGTATTCAACTTATCCACTCCACTCCATATTACCCTCGGGGTAATGGCTTAGCAGAATCCTCCAACACAAGCTTAGTAAAAATTATCAGAAAGTTGTTGGAAGACAATAAGAAGTCATGGGATTCTAAGTTAAAGTTTTCCCTTTGGATAGACAGAGTAACCACCAAGAGGTCAATTGGCACCACACCATTTCAGTTGGTTTATGGAACTGAATTTTTTTTCCCTGCCCAGTTAGCTTTACCTGTGGCAAAAAATTTTCAAGATCAAGAAGGGGAACCAGATGACATGATCAATAGGATGCATCAACTTGTGGAAGTACAACAAACTAGAGAGCAATTGTTTGACAAAGCACAAAGTCATCAACACAAAATCAAAGAAAATTTTGACAAGAAGGTGAAGAAGGAAGATTTTCATCTTGGAGACCTTGTACTCAAGTGGGATGCTCATAGGCAGGATAAAGGAAAACATGTTAACTTCAAAGCCCTTTGGGTTGGTCCTTTTAAAATTTCTGAAGTTTGGCAAAATAATATTTTTAAACTCCAGAATTTGGAAGATGCTGAAATTTCTAATGGTTCAGTCAATGGGCATTTTCTCAAAAAATACTTTTTCTAAAAGCCATGGGGGGCTTCATTTCATTGTAAATACCAGTTTATTTAGTTAGTTTTTTTTTCTTTTGTTAATGACTCCTTTCCCAATGGATAAGGCACTAGAACTGTAATGTTCTTGGAGCCTCACAGGGAGGTCTCCATCCCATGTGGAGCCAGATGTTAGCACATAAAATGTATATGGGTCAAATTTTTTGAGTTTCTAGGTTTGAGTCATAGGGTCTTTTTATTTTAGGTTTGAGTCATAGGGTATTTTTATTTTAGGTTTGAGTCATAGGGTCTTTTCATTTTAGGTTTTGAGTCATGTCTTATGTCAATAAATTATGTTTGATTCTTTCATGAGAAAATAAATTTGACCTTAGTCCATGTAAGAGTCTTGGTGTCATGATAGTGTTCATCATCATGAGAGAAATAGGGGTAAGTATTGGTCACACCCTTGGTCTTAAAACTCATAATTATCATGAGTCTTGTCTCAAAGGATTGTACAAAGGTTCCTTGTGTCGTTTTTTAACCATTTCAGGTTCAAATCAAGTGTCAAGTTGACTTGTTCCAAACTCACCTGAAAGTTCGCAATGAATCAAGAAAGCACCCCATGCACTAATCACACATCATTATTCTTTGGAAACATGTCAAGAGACATCTTATTGTTTTCAGTGCTTTTAATTCATCATGTTCTTCGAGTCAGTTTCAAGAAACAGGTCTATCAACTTGAATATAATGCGATGTAAATTGGTTTGAATTATGGCGTTGTGAATCGCCTATAGCAGATGAAGGTGGATTAAATGCTTCCAAGGAACTATCAGTTTAACTCATGAGACAATATTTGAAGCTTCAGATTACCAGGTGCCCTGTTTAACAATCAATTGCATTGTATGAAGCCTTATTAGACTGGATTCTAGTTGTTGTGATTTTCTGCGCACTGCAAACTGCTGCTTAGCATGTGCGCTGCGAACTTCTTAAATTCAAATAAAAAACCTACAGTATTTGTATCTCAAACCATGCAGATCCAAGTTTATTTTGCTTTATGCCAACTAAGATCAATTTGCAACTAGTTATTACAGACATGACCTTATCAATTGCATTTTCCTGTTAGTGCTATAAACTGTGTGCATTGAAGGCATTGTGAACCCTCTTTTTTCTCACTTTACAAAACCCTCACTGACTGTGCTTTCACTCAGGTTTGAGGTTTTATCTTTTTCAAATTCATTTTCCTTTTCAGACTTGGGAATTTTTCAAACCTCTCCCATTAAAACCTAGTCTAAAATTGTGCGTTGCAAACTCGACTGTGCACTGCAAACCTAACTATGCACTGCAAATTGAAGGATTGCATTGTGAATCCTCTGTTTTACACAAAATTTCCATGAATTTTTCTTGATTGCAGCCTCCTCCAGTTTAGCATTTTTTTCTTTCCTCTCATCTCCTACTTTCATTCCTTTCATTCTCACATTGTTGTTGTACATGAATATTTCATTTAGTAAATCTGAAATTGTTTAAATTTCAAATCAAACCCCTAAATATTATTGTTTTCATCATACATATGATAACAAATGTTATAAGAGGGTAAAGGGTTTTCAAACAACTATCATGGACAGTCAACAAGGTAAGAAAGTTCACAAAGGAGGAGAAATTCTCAGGGTTGAGCCCCATGACCTGCAACTTATAAATTCTGAACCATTTTTCAAGGAAGCATTTCAAAGAGTGGTATGCCTGTTTTTTTGTGAGAAAATTCAAAGAGGACATCTCGAGGTTTCTAAACAGTTTGCACTCAATTTAGTCGGAAAAGGACTAAGGTGGGTGCACTGGAGTTTGAAGTCTCAGAGCAATCTATTTCCAAAGCCACATAGATACATGCTTATGTTGAAAAATGGTTTAAAGCCATGTCTTTGAATTCTACATTTTCCAAGGAATTCCTAAAAATTGAATATCAAGGAGACAATCTATCCAAGGGAGTGCCAATAAATCATATGTTGGAGTATTTTGACAAAATGCTCAGAGTTATCTAGAGGTATTTCACTTGTGAAGGGAGGTTCAATATGGTTTATCAATACCATATTAGATTTCTATTACATTTTACTGGGAAAGATTCCATGAACCTACCCTTTTATCTATTCATGAGTATTGGGAAAATGTCAGATAGAGTCCAAGCTAAATACAAGCAAGTGGATACTAGTGTCTTTCACTCTAGTTTAATCAAAATGCTAGTATTAGAAGAGTTGAAAAAAACCAACACTGATTGGGAGGTTTTCCTAGTTGCATCAGGCTTTCAGCCAGATGTTGCTCACACACCACAATAAAAAAGAAAAACACCTACTCCTGCTGAGAAGACTGTGCACTCATAGTCAAGTAAAAAGAGGAATATGACTAGAAGGGATAAATCCATCCAATATACTGATAAAATAGTTGAAGGTGGTCCCTCACAACCTCTTAATAGAGAAGTTTATCCTGTGGAAGAACTTACACCTATGGAGACATCATCAAGTAAAGTAAGGAGCTTGAAGGGTAAGAATCTTGTCTTTTATCCACATGTTAACATAGAAGTGGTCAAGCCTAGAAGACCTTTCACCAGATCAACAACAAAGCAACATATTCCTATGGAAGAGGGTATATCAAAAGGCTCAACTCAGCAAAAGGATAAAACTCAGCCTTCCAAGCAGCCAATCGAGATTATTGAGATCAACTCCCGTTCTCAGGAATGCAATCCTACTTTCAAAAGACTTAGGAGGCAACTTAAAAATACAAGAGCTGAAAATGAAAAATTGAAGGAGCAAAATTTGGAGGCCCGAATCAAGCTGAAGGATACTTTAGATTTTTATGAAGAAACCATTGATAAAGAAAGATATTTGGATTAAATATCCTTACCTCTGCATAGGAAGGTGAAGAATGTGTATAGGTAGAAAATAGCTTGCCAAGCTGAAATCAGGAGGTTGAAAGTAGAATTGCAATCATTCAAGGAGCAGGTAGAAAAAATAAATTTGGAAATGTTAGCTCGTGTGGATACTAGAAGAAGCACCAAGAAAATATGAAGACATGATATCATTTCTACATCAGCATCAGCTTTTTTCCATGGTTTATTTTATATACAGATTTATAACCTTGAGCATGATTTCTTTTGTCTTAAACTGTTGTTACTATATTCATCTTACTTCTGCCAAGGTTACTTCATGTTTCAAAAGATTGTAATAGGTTCTAAAAGGGGTTCCCATCTTTTTGTGAAAGTTTTAACACTTGAAATCAATTTTGAATGTGAAAACGCACCTATAGAAAAGTTTGCATCACGTGCTATCAAAGACGCTGCGAATTGGTAGTTTTGGGACAGTTTGTAGCATAGGTGTTGCGAATTGGTTGTCACAAGAATTTTTGAGCTAATGAAGACTACCATATGTCAGATTGAGTTTGGATAATCTCCTCAAAGATTAACAAAGATCTACCTTCAGTTAGGCCACATGCAACAAGTTGTCAACATTTGCGTTCAATGATGCCAACATTTTCCTGAAATATAACATTCTTGTTAGATTTATGTTGTGTACTTGGTGCCACACCTCTCTTGGTCACATGATCCTATGTAGAAGCTAGGTGGTGGATTCTAGAGATATTTTTGGATGTTTTGTTATTTAATATGCATTGTAACTCTATGAGGAGGTTCGAATGGTTAGACAGTGAGACTCTTATCTTTATTTTTTCAACTGTAACAGAGTTTCCATACTGTATGTATCAGATTCAAGAATATTTAATAGCGAATGATCATTTTCCTTTCCTATTGTCACATCTGTGTTTCTATCTCACTTTGATGCTAGTTGTTGATGAAGGATTCATTCTTATGCTTGTTCCTTACTACAGTAAATGATTTATTGTTTGTAATTGATGCAAGTACTATCAAAGTGCTCTCTTGTTAATTAGGAGGTTCTTAGTCAATGAGATTTATGCTATATGTGTTTTAGGACTACCTGATGTAACCCGATGCATGTATCTCATATTTCTTGCTAATTCTTCCATCTTCCCATTTGATATCTCCAAACATTGATCTGAAGTTATCCAAAGCCTTGCTTGCTGGTGTGTATTTCATGAAGATTTTGTGTTGATATTATTAGCTGAGTATCTCACCCATTTGCTACCTTATGAAAACATTTTTATCTTTAACAAACCTACAAAGTTTTTTATGGGTATTAGGCTCACACCTACAACACTCTAGGTGAGACTTCTAGTGCTAACAAATTGGTTTTATAATAAGTTATTTCAAAGTTTAGTATATATTAAATTTAAATAATTTTGATTTTATTTAAAATTTAAATTATTTAAACTTAATATTTGCAAAAGAATTTGATGCATAAAAAAGGGAAACAAACCATATGATAGGAGAGAATTTTAAATTAAACGTTGGGTAATTTGAGGCACGAAGAGAAAATACATGATTAGGGTTTTGAAAGCTTTCCAAGTGGAGAACATGTGCACCCATATATCAAAATAAATTCACTTTATGGGCGAACATGAAAACAACTACTCCGAAGTCATTGACAAAGTCAATCTGAACTGCTCATAAGTCATCGACGAAGTTAATTTAAAGTGCTCTGAAACTTACCGTTTCACATCGGCAAAGTTGAGCAAGTGCTTCAGATCTCACTGTTTCACATTGGCAAAGTTAAAGTAAACTTAATATGAACTTCTCCGAAGTTATCGGATGATTTAAAGTAAACTTAATCGAAGTCATCCGCAAAGTTAATCTGAACTGCTCTGAAGTCATCCGCAAAGTTAATCTGAACTACTCCGAAGTCATCGGCAGAGTTAATTTAAAGTGCTCTAGAACTCATTGTTTCACATCGGAAAAGTTATAGTAAACTACTCCTAAACTCGTTGGAGGCAATGAAAATAAGTGCTCCGAAACTCATGGAAGGCAATGCGAGGAAATGATCTGATGCTACTCGGAGAAGTTGCAAATAATTGATCCGACCAACCAAAGGAAATGAATATCGTTTCACACCTGGGCTTGAAGTTCTGCTCTAGCTCATTCCTCTCCGTTGATTGATGGATTCACTTCATAAGTTGGGGAGGTAAATGCCCATATCATTGCACGATTAGCTCAGATAATAAATTTGGGGCTCGTGAGCAATGATTGATTGATGCATTTTGGTCAATTTTTTTCAGCTCAAAACTGACTTCAAAACCCTAACTGGTCAAAAATCTCATTATAAGATAAAATGGTTCAAAACCCTAACTCAATATTGGAGTATGAGGATCTTCTTCTTCTGATTCTTGTTCTTTTGTAGAGTCTGATTCATCATCCTTTAAATCAAACTATATTTTCTCTGGTTCTTCCTTACTTGGTAGGACTTTCTGTTTAATAACATCCTTCATTTATTTAAATACCACATCTCGGCTATACACAACCTTCTTATTTTATGGGTTCCAAAGCTTATAACCTTTGAGACCATCTTTATACCCAATAAAGATACACTTTTCAACCTTCTTATCTAGCTTACTCTTGCTTTCCTTTGGAAGATGAACATAGGCCTCACAACGAAATACCTTGAAATGTGTGAGAGAAGGTTTCTTACGATTCCATACCTCTTGTGGAGTGTTGTCATCTAGCGCTAATGTGGGTGATATGTTGACTAGGTAACATGAAATACCCACTACCTCTGCCCATAATTCTTTCCCTAACCCGACACCACTGAGCATGCACTTTTCTTTTTCCATCAACGTTATGTTCATCCTTTCTGCAACTCCATTCTATTGAGGTGTATATGAAGTAGTCTTCTGCTTTTCTATACCGCACTTCTTACATAGTTATTCAAATTCATTCCCGTAAAACTTTCCACCATTATATGTCCTCAACAACTTAATTCTTTTCTCTCTTTGATTCTCAACAATAGCCTTAAACTCTTTAAACCTGTCAAATGTAGATTTTTAATGACAAAAATCAGCAAATGAATTTTTTTTCAAGCACTTAGCAACCTAGAGATAATTGTCTTGCATGAACTTCATAAATGCATAAACCCACATTCATAAATTAACATAAGCAGAAATACACATTGCTAAGAAAAACAACAGCGAAAATAACACAGTGGACAACAACCCATAACACTCAGAAATTTAGGTAAATGCCAGGGAAAACTCCAATGTGGGGAAACCCAACGAGAGAGAGAGAGAGATATTATTCAGATTCATGAAAGTACAAAACAACAACACAATATCACATTTCCAGCCAAGGAAAATACCTCATAGCACCAAAATTGTCCCACAGAAATCTACCTCGAAAAGTGTGCCAAATCCATACTGTTGTACAACCTCTTCTGTACCTCATTTTCCATGCCCACAGTCAGTTGTACCAATTGTTTCACATGACCCAGAAAGAGTGAATAGAACCTCGAAAACTGTGCCCAAAAATGCCTCGATTTTCATGCCAAATCCGTATGGATGTACGGTCTGTACAGACTGTACGGAATCATACTGACTGTATGGATTTGTACAGTATGACCTCCCACAGTAGAAAAATAATTCGGCCCAAAAATTCACAGAAAATTTTTCTCAGGATTTGTGCCCTCCTTCCTTGGAAAACACGCCCTCTTTGCTGCTCACTTTCCTCTCTCAAGATTACTCAGAAAATCTCTCTAACTCAACTCCTCTCGTCTTCTCGGTTTGTCTTTCTCACTACCCAATACATTCTTTTATAATCTAAAACTGACATTTCCCCCCCAAAGTGTCTTTTCACCTTCCCCAACCCTAAATCCAAAGGCCACGATCAGATCTTTCTTTTTTCAAGATCAAGGGTCATGATCCATTCCCTCCAAAATGAATCACTTGAAATATTATAGTGATTTCATTTTATTACATAAGTGCTTTATGAAAATAAAGTCACTTTAAAATTAGAAGGTACACTCTATTAAAAATTCACTTTAATAAAAGAACCACTTAAAAATACTTTATAAAAATCCATTACAAAGTTAAGTCACTGGTAGTGTAAATATGAGGCAACATCCGCATACAAGACAAAGCATGCAGAGTACCTCCCGAGCTAAAAAGATAACACTCCCTCTTAGCGAGGGATGTACTCGCTGCCATCTCCATCATCTGGTCCCATCACATTGTGCTCTGTAGGAGCTCCCTCTGAACCTGGAGCCATCCTCAACACCTGCACATAATTCGAACTAGAAGATCTTCTCCTGGAAACGTCCTAGAACCCTGAGCTCACTTCATCTTGAGCATTG
>JASDQU010103570.1:282121-296589 GCA_032191745.1 Picea mariana | reverse complement strand
ATCAGTATCAGTGACAATAATAGCGATATTTATATTCAAGGGAGGGAGGAAGGGGTGAGGAAAGGGGCTTGGAGCTGGAGAATCTAGGGAGTTGTAGCTTCCTTCATGTTGGAGCCTGTAAACTAGGGGGTTGGATCCTCCTTCCAGTTGGAGATGGAGAATGTAGGGAGTTGTAACTTCCTTCAGGTTGGAGCCTATAAATTAGGGGGTTGGTGCCTCCTTCCATTTGGTGCTGGAGAATCATGGAAGTTGGTGCTTCCTATGAATGTAATTCTTGACATGATATAAGAAAAGTGTTCTATGGTTTTCTCCCATTTGGGTTTCCACATAAAAATCTCTTGTGCACTGTGTATGATGTGATGCATTGCTGAATGGTTATGTTAATTGTTAATGTTTACTAATGTTATGTTAATAATGGTAAAAATTGCTTAATATTGATTCACCCCCCCTCAGTATTGGTGAATATTCCAATAATTGGTTTCAGAGCAGGTCCTTCAGAAACAGTCTAACCACTCGAAGGTAGATCATGGAGTGCACAGATAATGGAACTCCAGTGTTCATGGAGTGCATATATAATGAGACATCGATGTTTGAGATATGGAGATCAAGAATGAAAGTATTTTTATAGACACAAGGGTATGATGTTTGGGACTGAGTTGTTGCAGGATACACCGCTTCAAAGAAACCTCTAAAGAATGCAGCCAAGAAGGAATTAAAATGGAACAAAAAAATAGTAGTGAATTCCATCCTGGATGGATTATCTAATCCAGTAAAAGTCAAAGTGAGACAATTCTCATCAACCAAAGAGATTTGGAATAAGATACATAATCTCTACTCTAAGGAATCTCTTCTTGCAACCACAGAGCCAGAGCATGTTGATCAAGATAAAGAAGATGATGAAATGGAATGAGAAGAAAGAAGATCATCATGTCAGATAGATCCAAAAGAAGAAATTGGTAGTATGGTAGATGTGAAGAAAAATTGTTGTGTGCCCTAGAAAGACAAAGAAAATAACTTGAAAAGGCAGAAGAATAATTTTCTCACTTAAAAATCAAGGTAAAGGAAGAAGAAAAGAGAGAAGAGATTTTGAAAAGTCATCTTAAGGAAAGATCTGAGGACTTAAACAAGCTTGAAACATAACTTAGTCAACAAGAAATAAGACTTGAAGAAGAAATCATCTCCTTGAAACTTGAAGAAGCAAAGAGAACGAAATAAGTAATGAAGATCCATATGATGAAGAAAGAAGAAGATTGTGAGAAGCTTGAAGAATAAGTCGTCTCAATGAGGGTTGAAGTTGACAATGT
The DNA here is from genome assembly GCA_032191745.1 of Picea mariana. NCBI lineage: Eukaryota > Viridiplantae > Streptophyta > Pinopsida > Pinales > Pinaceae > Picea > Picea mariana. Next base: position 295,285 of record JASDQU010103570.1, on the reverse strand, counting down.
CAATAAGAAATTGAAGAGCTCTTAATTTCTTGAAGACATTCTCAACTATCAAAGGTCACTGTTCTATAAAACGGGTTTTGGATACATTGGTGAGGCCTCATACAAAGAAGATGCGAATTCCAATCACAACAAGAGCATTGAAGAAAGAGGAAGCTCCGCACCGCCAGTAAATAAAGTTGAAGAGATGTATTTCAGGTTGTCAGAAAGGAAGAATGAAGAGAAGGATAAGAATTATGAAGACATTCTCAAAGGAAGGGATCATGTGATCTAGGTGGATATCGGTGGCCACCCACCTTTTCCAACTGGCTCAAAACAATTTTCTCACAATTTTGGCAATTTACTATTTTTAGTAGTTTTTAACTTCTAGGGCCAATTTGAGGGCCTAAACAATGTTTTTTAACGATCAGGAACCTCAATGAAAATAAAGTCTTTGATTTAACCCCCTAAATGAATCTCCTCATCAATACCTTTCCAACGAGCTATCGTGCACCCTAAACAAATATCGTATGCAAAAGTTACGATCCCGGGAAGTTAATGTACTAACTTACCCCAACGGGGCCCACATGACTTTTGGTGCTTCATCTCCTAGGGTTAGGTTTTTGGATGTCTAGGGTTTTGGAATTCATATTTATTGTAAAAATTCCTTCAGAGCCTCATTGTACTCATATTCTTGCGAATGAGCATAGTCGTCACATCTCTTCTCAGAGATAAGCTGCCACCATTCTAGCAAGCTTGTTTTTAGTCTGCATTTTATAGTTTTCAACATATTTATTATTTAATAGAATTCAAGTTTTACTGTATCTCTATTATTTTTCAGTGTCTCCATGTTAACATTATAAATATGTGGTTTCATTTCATTCCGCTCATAAATCTGGAGCATCATGGTCAACAAGAGTCAAATAAGAATGAATGCAAAAGAGGTGTATCTACATGAATACCTTCTACCTCCAGGCATCAAAGAAGCTTCAATCATTGTGAAGAAAACAAAAGAAGACAATATCATGATCAAATAAGGCGTGAATTTAGAAGGACTACATCACAAAGAAGATCATGTACTCCTAGGTATCAAAGTTTCTTTCCTGGTTATTATTTTACTTGTAATAAATTTGGACATAAAGTTGTATATTGCAAAGCGTATGGAAGAAACTTTCAAGAAAGATATGTTTTTGTGGCTCCCTACAATATTGAATGCTACAAGTGCTAGCGGGGGAAATCCCCCTATTACTATACCAGGGTCAAATTATGGGCAAAGCAACGATCTCCCTTAAAAGATGGTTCTACTTCTAAACTACCCCAAACAATCTGAACTTAAAAGACAAGGGAAGGAAAAGAGGATGTACCTTAGGTCCTTTCGGTTGGTGTTGGCCTCCTTCTCCTTTGTAGTTTCTTGGGCTATTGGTTTCCTCCAAAGGTTTACCTGCAAACAATTTAGACAACAAAATTACAAGATATTCTATCTCTACTTATCAATGTTAGGGTTAAAATGTAAATGTAAATGCATTAACCAATGAAGCACAAAAACACAATATTTGGGACAAAAACAAAACTGTTTTATTTAGATGTGAAGATTACAAATAGTTATAACCTTCTTGTCGGCTGAAGCTCTGCGAAACTGGTCTAGGCTCCTCTTACTACTGCTCCAAGTGCATCATTCCCGTAATACCTCTCACAATCAATTGATCTCCTTGGGAAATAGGGAAGGGATTGTATAGGAAGAGGGATGGAGGAAGAATGCTGAGGCCAAATATCATAAGGGGCTGCAAAGCTTGAGAAAAAAGAGGGAAGGGATTTTGGCAGAGTTTCTATGTTCTAATGATTGAATGTGGAATGGGACCCCAAGACCTCCTTTTATATGAAAAAAGGATAATTATTCAGTTTGGGGATGGTCTACAATGGGTGAATTGGTTGGGAAACCATCGATAGCCTGCAAACTCTGCCGAATTCCTTGCAACTTTTTATTTTTTTGCAACTTTTGGAGGTAAACACGAGATTTTTAGTATGCAACATGTGTATGAACATGGGCAGTAGTGCAACAGAATGCGTACATGCTCCAAAAAAGGGTTTTTTAAAGATAGATCCTCAACATTAATTTGGAAAATTGTGCAAGTATAAAGGCCAATGCCATGTATGCATAGGTAGGGCATTTTAGGTCTATAAAAACAAGTGCCACAACTATGGACACGTAGCTCGTGACTGTAGAAGCATGGTGAAGTATTCTATGAAGGAAACCATTGATATCAAGTACAAGAAGGTTTGGAGAAGAAAAAAAAAATAAGAACAACAGGTGAATGAAGAACTCCCAAAGATCATACTCACAAGATTTGCAGATGTGAAAGATCATGATGAATCTATATGTAAAGAGGAAGATATCAAAAGTCATAAGAATGATCCTGTAACAGAGAAATCTTATATATTGTTCTAAGCCATCCGACTTGGAGACTCCCAGTAAATGTGAATGTCGAAGAGGGGGATTCTAAGCAACAATAGCTATTAAAGATTAGAGAACTATCTTTCGGGCAGTCCGAAGTGTTTATTTGTATACTTTGGGAAGGTAGATTTAGAGTAGTTGGATGGTAGAGGTGCATAATGTCTTTTGACATATTGGTTGATTAAGGAGCAATTTTTGAAACAAATCTCCATGTAGGTATGAAGGGGTCAGTTTGCAGTTACGAAGAATATCATTAGTACACTCTTGAGGCAGAGATTCATGATTGTATAAGAGGATTCCAAGCATGTATTCAAGTAGGAATATATTCATTATAGATTCAATAATGTGTAATTGTTGTAGACTTGTGAACATATTTTATTTAGCTTGAGAAGTAGGAATATGTAGTGATTAGTTGCGGCAGATTCAAAGAAGCTCTTCAGAATAGTAAAGTGATAGATGGGTTAGCATTGTGCACAATTGAGTAGCATAGTCATGGCAAATTTTGTGACACACAGACAAATATGAATTCATTTGGTAGGTCTAGCAGAAGATACATGACAGTGGATGAATGCATGAGCTCAGGGAGAGATTGTTGAATGGTGTTGATTGTGTCATTGATTTCAAAGAAGTGAAGAAGAGATGACATGAAGGAACCTTGATATAAAATATTTTCATATATGTCAGCGGATTACAATAACATGAAGTACCAATGGACAAGAAGCCTCAGAAGAGAGGGAAGGAAGCATATACAAGAAGCTCCACATTCATTTGCACAACATCTTGCGAAGAAGAAAGGAGGAGAGAAATTGTCAGAAGACAGGGGGAGAGAAACCATTAGGAAGAGTCATACTGTCAGAGAGAAATATCAGAAGCATGAATATAGGGGAGTAATGATTGCAAGGGGAGCATGAGTGTTTTCATCAATGCCAAAGGGGGAGATTGTTGGAAAGTTGGTTTTCATTGGTATCAACCCTAGAAGAAGCCCCAAAAAAAGCCTCTAGAAGTGATGGGTGTATTTGAAGAAGTCTAGAAGCCCCGGAATCCCCTAGAAGTAACGAGTGATGTTAACCTTAGAAGAAGTCAAACAAGTATCCAAAGTGGTCCCTTTATGGCGTAGCTTTAAGCATCGCCCTCACGGGAAGATGATTTGAAGAAGTCTATAACAAGCCCTGGAAATATGGTTAAGTCGTTAAGAAGCCTTGAAGGTGTGGTCATGAAACCAGAAGTTGATTGAAGGAAAACAATATGAAGGACATTACAAATGCATGCAAAACCTCCATTATCTGATAGTCCTCATAAAGTTGTTTCCAATGGTAGATGGCACACCATGTGGTTCCTCACAGTTGAAAAGTTATACTCTCTTAAAGTTGAAGCCCTGAAGTATGGTCAAGAAGCCCCAGATTTAAGGTCAAATAAGTTACAAGTTGGCCCTAAAGTCAAGTAAAGGAGAAAGGTTGTTGCAAACAAGAAGTTATAGGTCGGCCATAAAGACAAGCAAAGGAGGTACTTAGAAAAGTATAAATACCCATCAAGAGCCTCTCATTTGATTAAAAGAAGTATCATGATTGATCATTAAATCTTTTGATATCTTAGCAAAAGCATGGAATCAAATTTTAAATGGAAGATGATCTGAAGAAGGGAGAAATTCCAAGGGAAGATGAAGTCTTGTGATTATGTGTTCTAAGGTATGTTCTTTAAAGGTCATCTTGCCATCTTCACTATAATGTTTTTTCTAGAATTATTCAGATAGTGAAACTTGGAGGATGTTGAGAAGACATATCAAGGTACCTGTAGTACGAATTTCAACTTTTGAGTCATTGCAGTTTTGGAGATACACTCTATGGAAGATAGAGTTTTTGACTAGTCCTGTAACTCGTCACAAACAAATGTTCTAGGTAAAAAATTCATAACTTCTTCATAGAGGATCCAACTTCTGTGAGAAAAATTGCATTCAAAATATTACAGTCTGTAGTGTTTGTGATGTGAGTTTTAGAATCAGAAATCAATATTGAGCATGTGGCATGTTGTACAAGTTCTCTCTCAAGAATAGGTCAAAATTCAGGAAGGTATTCCATTTTCTCTATATCTCCTTTTTCAGTGACGAATAAAGTAGTGAAACTTGGAGGAATTTCATAGAAGATATCAAATAATATTGGGTACAAGTTTTAGATATTGATTCATTACAGGTATGGAGTTATCCTTGTTGGAAGTTAGGGTTTGTGACTAATTCAGAAACTAGTCCCTGATATGTATTCGAGATAAATTTAAGAAGTGATGTTGGGATTTATATGTGGACCCATGTGGACCTAGGATATTTATGTGGACCAGTTTCTATGTGGACCCAGTTTGATGTATCAATGATAGTGAAAGAAGCAGTGACAGAAATATTGATAGTGACAGTGACAGTCTATATGGACCCAGTTTCTAAGTGCACCCAGTTTGATGATGCTGAAGTTGAGGAAGGTATGATGATAAAAGATCTTATGCACCAAGGTTATTATAGGATGAAAGGTATGGTTTTATATATGTTTTGAGGTTTGTATCTTGGAGTTTTTTGGCACATGCTTGAGGCATTTCTTAGTGATTTTGGGCATATAATTTGGGGGCATTCTTGAAGATCTTGGTGATGATGATGTATCAATATCAGAGACAGTAACAATGATATTTATATTCAATGGACGAATGAAGGGGAAAGGAAAGGAGTTTGGAGCCTCTTTCTAGTTGGAGCAGGAGAATATAGGGAGTTGTAGCTTCCTTCAGGTTGGAGCCTGTAAACTAGGGGGTTGGAGCCTCATTCCAATTGGAGCTAGAGAATATATGGAGTTGTATCTTTCTTCAGGTTGGAGCTTTTAAATCAGGGGGTTGGTTCCCCCTTCCAGTTGGTGCTGGAGAATATTAGAATTTGGTGCTTTCTATGAATGTAATTATTGATATGATATACTAAAAGTGTTTTGTGGTTTTCTCCCATTTGGGTTTTCACGTTAAAATATCTTGTGCATTGTGTATTATGTGATGCATTGTTGAATGGTTTTGTTAATTGTTAATGTTTACTGATGTTATGTTAATAATGGTAAAAATTGCTCAACAAACCCCTCTCAGTATTGGTGAATATTTTTAAGTTTGGTAGCTGTGGGAGGATCTTTCCCTCCTAGATGAACTTTCTTATATGCAGAGAATATTCTGGAAGCAAGAGATCCATTGGACAGATGTTGAAATACCCTAGAAGAGAAGTCGACCCAGAAGAATTAGAATAATGAAATGGCACCTTTCCAGAGAAGAATTCGGCCAAGTCTAGTGGCCAGGAAGATTATAAATAGAGGGTGTCTTGGCTCATTTGTACACTCACTCACACCCTCCCAGCTACATAGGAGCAAGGCGCAAGTTTGGAGAAGGTGACACAACTGATGTAGTAACTCAATTCAGTCTTTTGGTATCTCTCTCTTGTGTGCTACTCCTTAAAGAGGTGTGCTACCTTGGTATGGTGATGTTGATGCAACTATGGTGGTATTTCTGGTTGAACTAGAATTTGTGCTAGGGTTTATCTGATTGGACTTGCTTTGTGAAAAAAATCTTTCTAAGAAATGTTGTTGGGTTTTCCCAGGAAAAATCTCTTGTGTTCCTTTTGTCTCTTGTTTATGTTGCTAATTCTCAGTACATGATATATATATGTTAATGGTAATGAAGTAAAAGAAAACAAGTAACACTAATGCTCTGTAAATAAGGAAAATCTAACATGGAATCAGAGTTGGTTACCTTCATAACAATTTGATCACTGGAAGGAAGATCGCTACAATGACACCTTGCAATTGCAATACTTTGTCAAGCTCGTTGATCACTATCCCAAGTATGTTGGGGATAGTTATTTCACAAAGAAATGCACCCTGCCCTAGCGCACCCTTTGAAACCCTAAACGTGCAATTTGGTAAAGTTTAAAAAATTGAGGTTTTTCAGTGCTAGGGTTTCTACCATAAATAAATGTCAACCAACATGAGAGTTGAAGATAGATTGGATGGAGCAGACAACTTAAGATCCTGGAAGCACAAAGTTCTTCTCATTCTAGAAGAGAATGATCTATTGGATCACATCAAGCAGATGCTTCCAGAACCAGAAGAAGTAGACGCCAAAGAAAAGTTCAAGAAGAATAAAATCAAGGCCAAGAGGATCTTGACAGACTCAATAAAGGATCATTTGATACCTAATGTGTTAGAATTGAAGACATCAAAGGAAATGTTTAATGCCCTAACTAGAATTTATGAAAGTAAGAATACTAGTCAAAAGCTTACTCTAAGGAATCAACTCAGAAATGTGACAATGAACAACTCAGAAAAAATATCCAACTATTTCATGAGGATATCGCAAATCAAGGACCAAATAGAAACCATTGGAGATCCAGTGGAAGAAGTTGAATTTGTGACTACTACACTCAATGGATTTCCCTCCTCTTGGGATCCATTTGTTCAAGGGATTTGCGGCAGAAGAAAATTTCCCAAGTTCAACAAGCTATGGGAAGACTGCACTCAAGAGGAATCCAAATTGATATCCAAATCACATAAGACTAATGATGATGAAAATAAATCACTTTCTTCCCAAGTGAAGAAGAGAAAGGAAAGGGAAGAAGGCGACCCAAAGAAGCCTAAGAAACCACGCTACAGGAAGGATGCGTCAAATATCAGATGCTACAAATGTAATGAGATGGGACATTATGCCGCACAATGTCCTCTTAAAAATAAAAAGGGAAAGAAGAATCACCATGCACATGCAACAGATGTTGAAGAGCACGATGAAGAGTATGTCCTTTAGCGAGTAGTGCAGTTTTCATATCAAGTTTGATATTTCTTTATATTGTTTCATTTTAAGTAAGTGTTGTAACTAGAATAACAATCTTTAGAATTCTATTATTGTTATCACTATTGATAGTTTAGTAAACACTTGATTATTGTTGGGATGACTACCATTAGGTGAATGATCACATTAATAATTCACTTGTTTACAAGATAAATTGATCTCGTCTAGGAGATTGTCTTGGTTGTTGACCTTGTTACAAGAAGGTTATCTTGTAAATTCCATGGAGGCTACCATGGAGATGTTGTTGTTCTTGTTTCTTGTTCTGGGCAGGTCAAAGGTAATATCTCTGAGAGGAAGCTATAATGTCGGTTGCAAGAGGAAACAATTCAGATGGTCCCTATCTAAGACATGGAGCAAACTATCCAGACATAATAGTTGTACACATCCATGTAATAAAGGAACTAGAGTTCAGAGGGAGTCATCCCTCAGGATCTAGTAGAGAGGAGCAGCCTCCCCAAGACAGTTCATAGGAGATCAAACTTTAGAAAAGGTCAGCACATACAGAGGGAGTATATGACTCCATAGATTATATAGACTCAGAGGGAGTCAAGCTTAAGAGGGATCTCACTTCAGAGTTTGAGATGAAGGATCTAGGTTTGATGCTTTACTTCTTGGGATTGGAGGTGTGGCAGAGATCAGATGATATTTTCCTTATCCTAGGAAAATATATTGTTGAGATCGTACAAAGATTAGGGATTATGGACTACAAGTCCATGGCCGCACCCATGACAATAAATTTAAATCTCTTGAGTGATTCATCTTCAGATTTGATGGATCCCACGATGTACAGACAATTGATTGGATCCTTGATGTACCTGCAGAGATATACAAACTCTGACTGGGCAGATAGTGTAATGGATCAGAAGAGTACTTCTAGATGTTGCTTCAGTTTGGGATCATTGTGATCTCATGGTTGAGAAGGGAGCATAAATCAATGGCACTCAGTACAACAGAGGCAGAGTATATAGCAGCCATTATTGCAAGCCATAAGGCAACATGGCTTCAAAATTTTCTTGCAAGACTTCATCTAAGACATGATGTAAAAGGGAGCTGTGAAGATCCAGTACACATCCACAGATGAGTAGCATCGGGCAAACATTCTTGCAAATTGGTCATGTTGATTTGACCAAAGGAGAATGATACATTCACTCATAAGATTATCCATGTTGATTTGGCTAGTGGTGAATGGCCTAGGCGCAGTCTTTCTCCTACTAGTAATGTTTATTTGACTAGGAGCGGAAAGACTCGAGATGCTCCAGAGACAAACTTGGCATGACGTAGAATGTCCAATCTCGTTCATAGGGAGGCGTGTTGTCTCTTCTCATGCCGGATAATTCCTCTGGCCAAGGGTTCCCTGGATTAGTCTTATGACTGAGGGGGTAATGCACTGTCGGACTTGATGAGAGAAGAAACATCACATGCATAGTCGTGAGGACTATGGGAGTAGCTTCGTGCTACTGGATGAGACTATAACTATGGTTGATGGCATATTGTAGTGGCGGTGTGCTACTAGATGATTGTTTCATAGTTATAGAGACATTGACTATGATTATGGATGATGGCATATTGTAGTAACTGTGTGTTACTAGTTGATTGTTGCATAATCATAGGTATGACTATGTCTGGTGGAATTGTAGTAGTGGTGTGATACTAGCTGATTGTTACATAGTCATATGGATCATGACTATGGTTAAGGGCATATTGTAGTAGTTGTGTGCTACTAGTTAATTGTTGCATAGTCATGGAGGTTGTTGAAACAGACTTTGAATTTTTGACCTGTTGGATAAAAAATTTCGTATCTTTGAGTTTTTGCATTTTATAAATTTTCTAAAGAAAAACATTTCATCTCCAACGAATTCGCGATGCCTTTATGGTTCATTTTTGGATAAAGAATGATTAAAATTTAAACGAACATATGTTCCAAACACTTTTTCAAATGATCTTTTAAATGAACAATAATGTTAAAAACTTAAAGAATGTTAAATTCACATCGGGATATCGGGATTCGGAGTTTTGAAAGAACAAATGTTCAATGCAAATTGAATAGCAATTTCTCGATTCCTGATTTCCTGATACATTAATCCTTAATTAAAACATCATTTACTTAAATCAGATTTTAAAAGGGTTTAAACTTTAAGTTAATCTCATCGCAAAATCGGGATTCGCGATTTTGTGATAACAAAGAAACTCGTCAACGTATTCTCCGATTTCCCGATTTCGCGATATAATTAATTCTTAAGTGAAGTTTGGAATCAATCTAATTACTGCTAAGTATGATTAAGAGTAAATAATCATATCGGGATATCGGGATTCGTGGTTTTGTGAGCAGTAGTTTTCATGTCATTAGATTTCCCTATTTCACGATCCCCGATTTCCCGATTAATGAAATCTCAAAAAGGTTTAATCTGGATTAATTAAGATAATAAAATGTCTTAACTTAAATAATATATCGCAATTTCGGCGATCAGGGTTCTTCGATGACTTATTTCCTTGACATCAACAGTTCCAAAACTCCGATACGAGTGTTTTCAAATTTTAAATCAAGATTAACACTAATTAATCATTCACATAAACAGGTTTTAAAGTAAATTTTTTTGATAAATGATCTTTAATGCGGCATTATTCAATTTGGAAAGTTTTTGAAGACACTGAGAAAGCTTAGTACAAACATTAAATGCATATATTCGGGGATATCTTTTGCATTAATTTCATAACAGAGGTACAAATCTTGATGATTTTATGATATATTCGAAGTAAATTTTGAAACGTTTACATTATCATTTCGAAGCTAAATTCCTCTTTGTTACAGGTTTTCAAGTGAACACAGAGCCATGGCACCCAAAAAGGCTTCGAAGAAAAATGAAGAGCAACCAGAAGGCGATATTATTTCCGATACTACTGCATCTGGGGTAGTACACTCTGTCAAATCATGGGCAGAAATTGCAGAAAAATTCAAGGATGAACTTAAATATGCGGACACTGGTGCGAACAACCATCTCCGAGATATCGCCAAGACTGAGCTTCATAAGGTTTCCGCATGCCCGAGACTTGTTTCATATACTGATATGATTACCTGGGCACTGGATAAAGTAGACGTTTCGACTAGAAGTATTCTGAACGAACAAGGAGCTGTCATCGGCTCATTCCGACCTGAACATATCCAAGTAATGTATAAGCTCTCGCCTAATTATAGACACACTTATAATACTGAGTTTGTAACTACATTTCAAAGAAAAGAGTGTGTTGAAGGTGGCCAAACATACCCTGACATGATAAGAGGATGGGCCAGAGATGAAAACAAGTTTAAGGCTAATGAACATGGAATTTATGCCACAGATTCCTTAAATGAATATATGGTGTATTTAGCAATGCTGTTATGTAGACTTTTTGGGAGAAAGGACCCTTTTCATTTTAATGCAGACTTGACACCTTTCTTAGAGGAAGTTTCAGAGGGACGCAGTTTCAATTGGCACAAAATTCTATCAGATAACTTTTCATCAGAGGTTCTGAATTACAAAGCAGCTAGGTCAAAAGGATGGCCAGTATCTTTTTATATGTCAGCCTATATAATGGATGCTATTTGCTTTATGACTCCTTTCCCACTTATGAATTGGAATTGGAATGTTTCTTGTCCAGAGCCCGTGCATAAATACCATTCATCTCCCTGGGAAGAAAATGCAAAAAATGATTTTTATGAGGTTTGTCATTATGTAATGATCCCTCTGCACAAATTATTCCTGGGATGCGAGCCCCCTCATATTTCTAATACCATCATAGAAAACCTCAAAACAGTCGCTGACTGGTTCATCGAAGAAAATTTTTCCTATGTGAGGGTTTATGGCTCTACCATTCTGCCTCATGCACTCCCAACAATATTACCAGACAGGTTAATATGCAGAGAAGTGGCTTATCATCTAGTAAATGGTGGTATTGGGTTAGAACTAAAGGCTCAACAGAAAAAGGCATGGCCATCTTTTCCTCTTTATCTAGGAAAATTTGTTTTATTAAAGATAGGCCATTCTAAGGCAGAATCCGAATCAATGGACAAAGTGAAGTTAGTAAATATAAAGCTCAGGAAACACGACCCATACCAAATAATCAGTCGGCATTTCACACAATGTGGTTTGAAAGCATATGAACATGAAGTCTCGATTTATGATGATGTTTTTAGAAATGCTAAATCTTATGAGGAAGTTCAGAGTAGAGTGCAAACCTTGTCACCTGATGCACAGGTGGGGTTTGCATCTTTTCAAAGAAATAGAAGGCAATGTTTACCAAATATTTTACAAGGCGAAATACCAGCACAAGAGCAAGAAACAATTCCTCCAGGGTTTGAAACCATTATTCAGTATAACGCAAGTGACAAAGATAAATTGAAAGAGTCTGAAATACCTCCTTAGAATACAGAGGATTCTCAGATCAAAGAAACACAGACAAAAAAGGGAAAAGGAATAGAAACAAACCCAATATACCTTGATGATATTCCAGAAAATGTTGGGGGAACAGCTTCACAGGAACTGGGTAGTCCTATTACAGCATTGACTCCATTGTAGTCCTATCTAATCACTATGATAGAGCAAAAGGATAAGGAAATTATGCAGCTGCAGGACAGATTAAAGGAGAATGAAAAAATTATTGGTTGGGGAATACAAAAAGGTCTAGAACAGGCTAGACTCAAAGACATCCAAGAAATCCAAAATTTAAATGAAAATTTGGATGAGGCAAAAAACATGATACAGGTCACTCAAGAACAAGTGCAAAAGCTGGGCAATGAAAATAAATCTCTGCAAGATAAAATCATTTCAATTACTAATCAAGTGATTGAAATGGAACATTTCAAGACTAAAGCATCAAAGATATATGTAAATATTGAGTAAGAACAACAGAAGATATTCTGTAATCTGGAGATCATCCAGAATTATTTTCAAGAGTCTAAGAGGTCTATGGAAAATGTAGTACAAAAAGAAAAAGAAGCTAAAGCAACAAGGAATTCTTTCCAAAAGATAATAACTTCTTTACAAAAAGAAGAAACTGGAAAATCACAGAAATCATCCATTTCAGAACAGTTGAAAGGAGATAATGATAAAAGTTTGGGAAAAAAAATTGGAAGGATATAAAAAAATTACAAAAGGAGTCAATGAAGATTGTCAAAAGATCTTCGATTTTATTGAAAAAGATTCAGTACATATCGAGACATATGACTTTTCCGAGTTGTTAGGAGAAATCGACATTAACAGGTATCAACTGAAAACAAAAGAAGAACTTGAAGAAAAGAAAGCGGAAATCTCAAATATTAAAGTGGTCAACATTGCAGAAATTGACAATTGGATGATAGCTTCAAGTTCAAAATTGGAGAAAGTTAAATTCACAGAGAAGACGAAGGAAGCCAGTTGCCAGGCCTACAAAGAAGTTTCTTCTCTTTTGAAGAAAATGAAGTACCATAGGCTCCTAAAGTCTTGGTAAACTTTTTAAAGAAATATGTTCAATACATTGAAGCAGATAAAGAAAGTTCTTCAACTCAAGTTTAAAACTTTGTAAATATTTCTATTTTTAGAATTTTGAAATAAATTGTAAACGATTGACATTAGTTTATGCAACCGAAATATTAGGAAGTTGGTTAGTTACCAACGAAAGACTTTGATAGAAATGTATAAATATAGTTTCAAGAGGCTGAAAAAAGGCTTCGAAAATTTTGGAGAAAGCCAATTTTTGTAATATCAACTTTGAAGTTCATCGGGATATAAACCACAAACAAGATTCTGGATCCTGCAATTTTGTGACTAAGTTTCTTCCCCTGTTATCATGCTTTGTTAAATTTTACTTTTAATGTGCGTTTCTAACAAGTGAATCAATTTGAAGTTATATACATTGTTGTTTATTGTTTCAGATTG
>JASDQU010103570.1:230767-243616 GCA_032191745.1 Picea mariana | reverse complement strand
ACCCAAAGACTCTAGAGGAAAGAAAATCTGTGATGATAACTCAAGAGAAGTTAATGGAATTCTAGCTGGGTTGACTGATTCTATATGTGTGAAAGTTATGAATTGCAAATCGGCCAAAGAAATCTAGGAAAAATTGGAAGTTGTATATGAAGGAGATGACAAAGTCAAAGAAGCTAAACTATAGACCTACATAACTCAATTTGAAAATATGAAAATGAAAGAAGAAGAAAATATCGTTGAGTACTTTCACAGGGTAGATGAAGTGGTCAACTCAATTAGACGATAGGAGAAGAATTTACAGATAAACCTATTATGAAAAAAATACTAAGGTCATTACCTATGAGATATAATGCAATGATTTATTCAATAGAATATAGATCCAATCTAAAAACACTCACAGTTGATCAGCTCCATGGAATCTTTACAGCATATGAAATGAGAACAGGGCATGATAAATCAACAAAATATGAAACAGCCTTCAAAGCATCCAGGACAAATACAAATCAGAAGCTAAATCCTTAATCTAATCATCATGAAGAATCTGATTTGGAAGAAGCCAATTTCATTATAAAAATTCAGAAAGGTTCAAGGAAGTACAAAGGCAAGCTTCCGTTCAAATTCTTTAATTGTGGAAAAATTGGTCATTTTTCATCCAAGTGTCCTTACCCCAAGGAGGACCCTGAAGATCAAGAAAACAAAAATATTCAATATAAGAAGGAAAAACCCAACTTTAAGAAAAAGTTTTACAGAGGGAAAAATATTTTTTATTCAAAAGAGGAAAACATCAGTTTGTTTGAGTCCAGTGATAATAATGAATCTGACGAGGATGAAGTCCTTTTCTTAGGTATTGAAGAATCTAATGAAACAAAAAAAATAAAATATGAAGAAGATCTAGAAGATGAAGCAGAAGTCAATATGGAGGAAGAACTTCTCGGTGCTCTAAATGAATTATGAAAATACAAAACCAGATATAGACACATGAAAGGTTTTGTAGTTGAACAAAAAGAAAAATATGAACAAAAGGAAAAAGAAATGGAGAAACTCATGAGCAACCTGAGAAAACAAATCTTAGAAGCAAATAAGATCGAAGAAAATCTAGAAAAGTATCTTAAGGAAAAACAAATAACTTGTGAAAGAATGGAGGTAGAAATAGTTCATCTGAAAAAGGAACTAGATGCAAAAAACATTCAAACAAAATTTGAAAATAGCTCTAAAATATTAGATAATATTATTACAGCTCAAAGGGATCCTGAAAATAAAAATGGAATAGGTTATTCTCAAAAGGAAATCCATGTTAACTCAAAATCTTATGCAGATTCTCTTCAAAGTACATTCAAGAAGAAGAATGAAGAGAAGACAAGTAATGACAAGAGCTCCAAAAAATTACCTCCACTCATCAGAAAAGAAGGCAAGACAATACCAAAGAAGCTTTATCAAAATAGGTATCCTTGCATTTTTCTTGGTTACTGCTATGATTGCTCAAATTTTGGACACAAAGCTATAAACTGTAGAGCATATAAAAAGAAGAATCTGAAGGTTAAGAACTACATCCATAAAGATAAACAAGTAGCAAAACCAGTTAGAGGCAGAAACTATAACCCCTTTGCACCCTTACAAGAAGGGGACTTACAATGCTTCAGATGCACAAACATGGGCATAAATCCATTAATTGCAGACTAATGGAAGCCTCAGAATAGTCTAAGTTAATTAGAGAGAAGAAGAAACTTTGGAGAGTAAAAACATCAAAGAGGGATTGCCTTATTGCCCTGAACACTCAAGATGAAAAGGATCTCTGGTATGTTGATAGTGGATGCTCGAAACATATGACGGGTAACAAAAACAAGTTTTTAGAATTAAAGAAACAAACAGGTAAAGTTACATTTGGTGATAATGCTTCAAGTAACATACTTGGGAAAGGCATTGTGAGCCTGGGAAAAGACAAAGCTAGAAATGTACTACTTGTCGATAAATTGAAGCCTAGTTTATTAAGTGTTAGTCAAACCTGTGATCAGAGACACTTTTGTATCTTTGACTCTCAAAAGTGTGATATTAGGAGAGAAGACACAGGAAAATTAGTTGGCACTGCTCTTAGAACTCCTGAAAATGTATACATAATAAATGTTAAATTAAAAGAAGAGTTTCATATAAATTTAGTAGATGAAAGTTGTCTATGGCATAGAAGGTTGGGGCATATTAACTTTGACAATATTGTGAAAGTCAGCAACCTTGGTGCAGTAAGAAACTTGCCAAAAATCATAAAACCTTCAAATGCTATGTGTAGACACTATCAACTAGGGAAACAAACTAGAATAAGGTTCAAGGCAAAATAATACATAACCTCGAAACCGTTAGAACTTGTTCACACTGACATATGTGGACCTACTAGAACCAAGAGCTTGCAAGGAGAGTCTTACTTTATGTTATTCATTGATGAATTTACTAGAATGAGTTGGATATGTTTTCTCAAAGAAAAATCAGAAGCACTCAATAAATTCAAAGATTTTAAAACCCTTGTTGAAAATGAAAAAGAGACAAAAATAAAATGTCTTCGATCTGACAATGGTGTTGAATTTACCTCAAGAGAGTTTGATGTCTTTTGTTAAACTCGGGGAGTAAAAAGACAATTCTCTACTGATAGAATGCCCCAACAAAACAAGATTGTTGAAAGAAAGAATAGAATAGTTCAGGAGGCTGCAAGGACCATGCTAAATGAAGCAAAATTATCATATGGATATTGGAGGGAAGTTGTAAGCACAACAATATACATATTGAACATAGGTCAGCTCAGGATTAATAGTGATAAAACCCCTTATGAATTATGGTTTGGAAGAGCTCCATCAGTGAAATACTTCGAAGTCTTTGGAAGTAAATGCTACATCAAAAGACTAGATGAGAGTCTTGGAAAATTTTATGCCAGATCTGATGAAGGTATTTTTCTTGGATATGATTCAAACAAAAAGGCATACAGATGCTACAATCTTATATTACATAAAATTGTTGAAAGTGTAAATGTCATATTAGATGATCTAAAAACAATAAAGATCAAAAATCAAGAGACCATATCTACAAATAAAGATGAATATGAAGATGAGACATTTGGCACCCAACTAAAAGAAGTAGAAGAGAGTGAAAAAGATAGTGAAGAAGATAGTGAAGATGGAGGGATAAAAGAAGAGTTTCCAAGAAGAGATACAAGGACACCCTCAAGAATTATTCAAAAAAATCATCCCAAAGAACTGATTATTGGAGATATGAATTATGGAGTGTAAACAAGAAGACAACTACTGTATCAAACATAATTAGCATTGTTGTCACATATTGAGCCAATATCAATAAAAGAGGCATGTAAAGATGAGAACTGGGTTAAATCCATGAATGAAGAATTGGATCAAATTGAAAGAAATCAAACTTGGGAGCTAGTTCCTAGACCAAAAGATAAAAATGTCATTGGAACTAAATGGGTATATAAAAATAAAATGAATGAAGATGGGCAAGTAATCATAAACAAGGCCAGATTAGTATGTAAGGGGTATGCTCAGGTTGAAGGAGTAGACTAGGAAGAAAAATTTGCACATATGGCTAGATTGGAGGCAATTAGGATGTTCTTAGCTTTCTCCAACTATAGAAAATTTAAAGTATACCAAATGGATGTCAAGTCAACATTTCTCAATGGAAATTTAGAAGAGGAAGTCTACATTGAGCAACCAGAAGGATTCCAATTAACCAACAAAGGGGACTATGTTTGCAAATTGAAGAAGTCACTCTATGGATTAAAACAAGCACCCAGAGCATGGTATGCAAGGTTAGATTCTTCTTATTTACAAAAACAAGGCCTCAAAAGGGGATCAACAGACAACAATATTTATTGAAAAATTGATGGTAATAACTTGATCATTGTGGAAGTGTATGTTGACGATGTCATTTTTGGTGGTAATGAAATAAAAATGAGTGAAGACTTTGCTAAAAAGATGCAAAAAGAATTTGAAATGTCCATGCTTGGCGAACTAAATTTCTTCCTTGGATTACAAATAATACAGTCCAGAAGAGGGGTTTTTATCCATAAGTCTAAATATGTTAAGGATATGCTTAAGAGAGTCCAGTTAGAGGATTGCAAACCTGTTAGTACACCTATGATAGTTGGATGCAAACTAAGCAAGGATGATGAGTCCAAAACTGTAGATACAAAATATTATAGATCAATGATTGGCAGTTTGCTCTATGTAATGACTTCTAGACCTGATGTCAAGCAAGATGTTGGGATGGTGGCTAGATTCCAAGCAGAACCAAAGGAGAGTCATGCTCAAGCTGTAAAAAGAATCTTTAAATATTTAAAGGGAACCATAGATCTGGGTTTGTGGTACCCCAGCAAGGACTCATTCACATTAAAATCATATTCAGATGTTGATTGGGCAAGAAGTATAGATGACAAAAAAAGTACGAGTGGTGGAGCATTCTTTTTGGGAGAATCACTAGTTGCTTGGATAAGCAAGAAATAGTCTTCAATTTATCTGTCAAGCACTGAAGCTAAGTATATTGTAGCAGAAAAATGTTGCACACAAGTGGAATGAATGAAACAAACTCTACAAGATATCAAAATAACATTTGAAGAACCCACCATTATCCACTTTGATAATACAAGCGCGATAAGTCTTTCCAAGAACCCTATTCAGCACTCAAAATCAAAACACATCCCTGTTGTGCCTCTTTCGTCACTTTAGTGAGAAAAATAGAGGTGCTTGCAAGCTTAGTTGGGTTTGCTAAGAAGGACAGCTATAAGGAAAAGGGTTAGACAAAGAAATATAAAAGAACAACTAAGAATTAAACTAAGAAATAAAACAACAACTAAACTAATGAACATAGGGACATAAGGACAAAAGAAACAATAAGACCCATGTCACCAATGGTAAGGTTGATATTAGTGAAAGAAAACACCAAGAAGAAAGAGGAATATGAGTCTCTTCTTCCTCCAAGGGAGGGCTCTTGGATCCCCACAAATAAGCTCTTCTTACAACTTTGAAAATGAAAATGGTGAAAGAATTCCTTGCTAATCCACTCAAGGGGTGAGATGGATTGCCCAATGCAATGATGCTAGTATACTCTTGATGAGAATAGAGGATGCCTCAAGAGAATAGTGTCAGCATAACTTTTCTAATGAAATTCCTCGAAAAATGAAGTGCATCCATGGCCTTTTTATAGCACTTCTTTGAGGTATTGTGCAACCAGCTTGTAGTGTGTAAAGAGGCTAATTAGGGAATTTCTAGGTCTTTGACCAGCCACCCAATCGGATCTAGTCCATATTTGAGTGTCAAATCAACTTGGAAGATGAACTAGAAGTGGGTGGGAGGTCTACCACTCTCATAAATGCACCGTTCTCACATGTGCATGGCTTTTTGCAACCACAGTCACGCATCGGGCGCATGTGCGCTTTTCATGCATTTCTGTTTTGCATATGTGCGCGTGTGACCTGTGTCATCATAGCACACTTTAATTTTATCATTGGTTGCATAGTTTTTGACCCTTTGGAAATGCTTTTGTGGTAATATTGGTCCATGGGTGACCTCATAACTATTTGGCGATGCTGAATTCTTGTAACCATTTGTGGACAAAATTTCAGTGATAACAGATGCCCCCTGATGGATGAGGTTAGGAGCATACGTATAGCCAAAATACATCAATGTTTCTTCTACTGAGAGTGTCGTTGTAAGAGAGAGCGATAGTGGGATTTTTAAGAGTTTCCCATCGGAGGGAGAAGGGAACCTATAGAACCCAACCTTCCATAAGGTGTGTAAAAATAAACTGTGTACAAACGAGGCGGGCATGTCCCATGCTAATGTCATGTAACTCAAAAAGGAATGATGTGTGGATGTAGACAACTGCAGCGCCCTCAAGGGAGGTTGTGATAAAGGCATAAGAAAATTATGTGAAGGAACATACTCTGACTAGTAGGCAGTGATATCTGTAAGAAATATCATGGATGTTGTAGGCATTGATAGCCTAGCCAAGTTCAGAGGTCTTCGGCAAATATAAGAAATAACTGCAATAGTCACAAAGTAAGACCCACTGTAACATGAGAAATGTTGAAGTCGAATGTTATGGGGGTCAATGACAGCAAGGAGCAATTGTGGTTCTCCTTGTGTCATCCGAGATCTCTCATTGGATAGTTAATGAGAATCAAGATACTGTCACCCTTCTGGAAAACTGTGTTGATGTCAAGAAAAGGGGGACGTGACTCCCAAAAGCAAAGGGCTTCGTGAAATCTATGAGGTGAGGTTAGGAACTAGAGGAGGTACATGGTCGAAGTCAAGATGTATGGAGACTCAGGACTACCCTTGGTTGGGGGTATATGCGAAGTATAAGTGTCTGCAACCATTCAATTAAGTTGAGTGTCAGGGGGACAACAAGACATGGGATAAGCTGTGCCAGAGGTAGGACAAAGTGAACAAGCTCAGAGGGCAGAGGTAAGTGACCTGTGGGATACTCAGAGGATATGAACGATGTCAACAAGGGTAGATGATAAGGAGTGCCCCAACCAAGGGCGACATGGGTTGTGTTTTCCAAAAAGGGAAGAAGGTCGCCAAAGGGGACGACAAAAAGGTATGGAAATGCTAGAAATAAAGGCTTTTGTACAATAAATGAAGAATAATTTAGGTTGTGTACAAATACAGAAATGGGTGCCCCAATGGAAGATGGTTGGGTTGGTGAGGGTGCCATTTTCTTGGAGAACTGGTGGAGGGTGGGGGGCCCATGGGTGGGTTTCTGTATGAGGCAGGTGAAATGAAGGGAAATTTGTAGAGGGGCAAACTGATTGTGGATGAAATGGAGGGTTTAGGATACTGTGAAGGTGCAGTCAAAATAGAACTTGGGAGTCCATTGGGAAAGCTATAAAAATGAGAAGAAGGAGTATGTGGTTGATTCGTGACATGATGTAAGACTATCAGGACTCCCATCCCTAAAGGGTTGAAAAACAACATGAGTGTCAAAAGTGCAAAAGGGTGCTATGAATGGGACAACTCATGTGGGTAAGAGTGCTACCGGGTGACAATACCGAAGATGCAAATGGAGGTGTCGGTAATACAGAGCCGGAGATGGGGATCCTAGAGGCAAATGTCAGAGGGTGTGACTGGAGATGCAATTGAGATTCAGAGGGAATGATTAGGTGCCAATGTTGATGATATACTTGAAGGGGTTGTATTGATGTATGATGACCAAGTACTTGCACACATGAAAACCAAATACCTGACGTGAGCAATATCTGAAGAGAATCAAACATACGAGCATTTATTTGATAAGTTTGAACATGAGCATGTGTACCTAGACAGGGTATGAAAAAATGGTGCCCCGGGGGGTAAGGATAAAAAGTGGCCTGGGGACTATTTTGTTGTAGATGACGGGATGTTGATCCCATGGCTAAAGACGGATCGAAGAACGAACACCCGGAGCTCCCAGAATGGTGATTGGAAGTTTGGTGGAAAGGCCTATATATAGCTGGGGGCCCCACATTGCAACCTCATTTGTACTTGCTGCCAGAGTGATTGGATGGGAGGTATTCAGAGGAGATGAGGTGATTCCGGGAGAAAGAGGCAGTCGATCCAGGACTAGCAAGCTTCAGGTTGGTAGTCTTATCATCCTGCATAGAAGTAGGGTTTCAATTTTTGGGCAGGGTCTGTACGGAGGGTCGTACAGAGGGTTTTATGGGCATGGGGCCCCAGTGTGCGAGCGATCCAGAAATATGTGCACATGAGTGCGCACCTGTCATCTGCATAACTGTGCATGGGGGTACCTGTAAGGGGGACTTTTATCACCCTATAAGTTATAGGATCAACTGGTGACTGGGATATTATCTATCTCTAGTGTTTTTGTTGACAAATGATTTTTCATTCTGCAAATAATTAGAAAAAGAAAAAGAAAAGAAAAGAAAAAAGAAACAAAAGAAAAGAAAAAGAAAGAAAGGAAAAAAAGAGGGCATAAAAGAATTTCAATAAAATCCCCATGCAATAATAGTAACTTGGTCCATACATTTCAAGCATGGCCAAGTTCTTTTTAAATTGATGTTGATAGGGTAGTGAATGAGTTTGGCTAAACACTTTAATCTTAGCCAAATTGTCTAGGTTAGATTAGTGAATAAATCTGGCCAAACTGTCTAATCCTGGTCAGATAGCCCCAGGGTAGAGTAATTTATTAACCCAACAGTCTAATCTGGGTTAACTGTCATAGGAAACTAGGTTAGAATATAGGTTAGTTGCATTGTTGCTTCATTTCAATAAGAACCAGTTTGATGATTAATGTTGCACCTTGATTTGGATACCTAAATGTTGTTCGACTAACCCCTTGGTGGTGTAGTCATGAAAAGTTTGGAGAAAACCCATGAAAAAACATTTATCCAAAGTTTTCTAAGTGCATGTTTTGTCTGCGCCCTCACTTATGCTCCGATCATGTATCAATGGTCCAGATGATCGCACCCAGATCTACGGTGGACAGATCATTCCGGACCCCCCCGACCATTCTACCTTTAACCGAGGGGGGGTCTGGAATCACTGATAAGACCCGCGCGCATCTGGATGACCCAGGATCAAGTGCGCAGATCTATGGTCAACATTGGATTCTGGACCCCCCCGTCTGTTCTACCTTTAATGGAGGGGGGGGTCTGGAATGAGTGATAAAAAGCGTGCAGAGATCTGTGGCTCAGAGGCAGGCGTGCAGATCAATGGCCCAAGATGTATTTTGGATCCCCCCGACTGACCTGCCTTTAACTGAGGGTGGGGGGGGTCTAGAATGGTCTTCTTCCTCTGGCGGGTCCCTTTCTATACGTGGCAATGATCTAATGGCCCCAAGTCCCATCATCCCCTACTATCTGATAGACCTCCATCACCTCTGGACGTCACCTTCCACCTTTCTTGAAATGGTCATGTCCCATAACTGTTTTCAGTCCTTCCCCCCCATTCGCTCGTGGAAAACCCCTTACTATGACTTTTACTCCAATCGATAGCCGCCACATCACTCGTCTATATCCCGTAGCCACTGTCACCTGCCATCTCACCCTCAAAATGATTCGTTGGCCATTTATTACTAGATAACCTATCCGTTATCCAACTGACCTGTCTCCTGCACCCAACCGACCCCCGTTTACTTAAAACTACCATTATTCTCCTTACTTTCACTATTTACCCGTCGCACCAGGGAAATTCACCGTTTACTCCTCTGTTACAGTCAGTTTCCCTCATCCACAGTCAATCGCCCCCACTAACGTTGTTTTCCTTGTAGGTACTATTGCATAAATGGCGCCAAAGTCCAAACAAGCAGAAGGAGAGGATAATCCACTTCTCCCGCCTCCTGTCGACCTTGAAAGGATCCCACTGGTCGAAAAAGACCGATTAATAGCAGATACAAAGTGAGATTTTGATTTCGCAGACCTTCATTCATGGCTCAAGGAAGTCTTCCTAGACCAGAGTGATGAAATTGGACTCTGGGAGTCCAATTTACCCCTCTACCTCTTCCCTCAGATCCACCATTTTCCCGAGTTCACTCTCAAGTGTCAAGCCCACTACATTCCCGAACAAAGAGCTGTCATCTCCTCATCCGGAGAGATCCTGTTCCTCATCACGCCCAAATCCATAGACTAGATTATGCAAATCCCCCGAGCCAACTCTGCATCTCCCTTCAACCTAGAAATTCTTATAGAATTATACCAGAAAATAACCTTCCCCCAAAGAGCTCAAATATTTGAGCTTTTCCTTCCCCCATCCGCTCAATTTCCCTCCACAAATCCTCCTTATCCGTCTTCCATGTTCTTGACTAAAGGAAACCAAGTCATCTCATCCCTTTATGCTTTGTTAGGATACTATTATGATCAGTGGGTAGATGAACCCATTCTAGGTTTTCTATCCATCTTCTCTACCGATGAAAAGCCCACCACCCAGTTTGACTTCAACACATTCTTGGCAGACAATATTCATGAACAGTTCATGAATTTTGGCACGAAAGGCATGTTTAGATACTCATTGATACTAGCATACTTGTTCATCTTCTTCCAGGCAGATAAATTTGGCTTTTCCATGCAGAAGATGGATGGAGATGGTAGACCTCAGGCAGTCACAGCATGGACCTCCTTGCTCAAGCACAACTCCACTGATTTCAGTTTCAAGGAGTTCATCGACCAATTCTACCACCCTGTGGTAAGTATGCTAGGTGGCAGGCCTGAGCCTCAGATAAACGATGAAGTTTAGAGGATCCTGCATCTCTCGGATAACACAAAGACCGGGGATTGGTACCTGTATCAAGATTACACCGAGATCAGAGTATACGGGTGCGACTTGGCACCGTATAAGCTGTCTAAGTACCTGCCTGTCATAATTTTAGCGTTGGAATATATAAGGAAGATTATAAATTCTGATGATATCCATTTTGTGTCGCTGAAGAAAAAGCAGTAGCTTAGAATCAAGGGGCAGATTGGCTCCTTCATCTGCAACAATCATGGTGCTGGGGAAGAAGTAGACAGGATGCTAAGGGAAATGAAGTTCTCCATGAGCTTCACATGGCATTATGATCCATTTGGGATCATCTCAAAGATGAGGGTGAAGAACAAGAACATCCCATATGTTCATGAAGCTAGGCCTGAAGTGGAAAAATTTGCAAATCAGACAGTGTGGGAGCCTAACACATTGGTCGAAGTAGAACAACAGGATCCCCTGACCACTGTGTCACAAATGACCACGCCACAGGTCCCAAAGGAGAAAAGGTTGAGGCAAGGTTTATCTCCACCTGTCACTGAGGTATCTTCCGAGGAATTCCAGCTGCATACCAAGAGGCCTAAGACTGTTGCAGCTCCTGGCCCGACTGGGGAAAAGGAAGCCCCATCTACTACAGTGACCAAATTTGGTATTCCACCCTTTGGTTCGAGCCTCCATAAGTTCATTACCCTAGCATTGCCGAAGAAATCCATAGACTCCTCATTGAACACTCAGCCAGGAAAGGTAGGACCCAAGCTGAGCATTTTTGAAAAATATGAGCTGATAAAGAAAAGGAACTAGACCCTGACCAACAGTACTTGCGCCCAATTCTGGAAGCAGACATCGACTGCGCAACATAGGCTACTATCAGCATTTGACATCGAGAAGGAAAAAATGCATATGGCATTCCTCCAGGCACAGGTACCAGATCCAAAGGTGATCACTGACTACAAGAGGGCACCTTCAAATTCCAGACGAAGGATGTGCATCTGGCCGATCAGATGGATCTGCACAAGCAGACAGGGGAAATGGTTTTCTACACATTGGCGCATGCTTCCACCACTACGCCCAAACTGCAGGTGTCCCTGAACAATGTTCAAACACAATTGAAGCTAGAGAAGATATCGTCCTTTGCCAAGGACAACATAATCAAGACCCTAGAGGAGATGGTCCTCAAGATCAGTTACGATCCCTCAAATGTGAAAGCAGCTGAGGAAATGATAAAGAAGAAGAATGTTTACATTGCCTCTTTGAGGAAAAAACTGAATCTCCCACCCACAGAGGACTCGCAGGCGAAAGAGATAGTAGAGAAAGAAGGAGAAAAAGATGAAATGCTCAAGCTGCTCATGGAGCAGAATGAACAGCTTAAAGAAATGGAAGCTGAGATGGAGAAACTATTAAAAGAGAAAGAACAATTGAAGCCAATGGAAGTCATTCCATTGAGTTCTATTCCAATTTTAGGAGTAAGCACAGCATCAGTGACAGCAGTCCCATCCACAACTCCATTGACATCCCAGGAGAAGACAGACGACTTGGCTAAGTCCATGGAAAAGATGAACCTATAGGAAACAAAGATCAGTAGGCTGAAAAAGGAAATTGAGAACCTTCACAAACTCAAATATTCCTTCCAGACTAGCCTCTCCAAGGAAAAGCAGGTGACAGAGAAGCTCAAGTAGGAGCTACAACAGCTCCAGAAGAAAACAGTGGCAGGAAAGACTTTGGACGAGGTTAAAGAGATTGTATGGACAAACATCACTAAGTCCATGAACGAGATATGGCCCATGATCCAGATCATGTTTGAGCAGAATGAATTGGTATAGAGAAGCAAACAGGCCATCAAGAATATCAGAGTAGAATTGGGATACATGCCAACACAGGCGAACGAGATCATCAAGTTCCTCAATTCTAAGACCAGGGAAGAGCTGGAAGAACTAAAAATTGAAGACAGAACAGAGACCATCCTTGAGGTCAAAAGAGTTTTAAACAAGAGAGGATTAATGCTTCAACTGGAAGAAAAGGTTCAGGCCATGGACCTAGGGGTACAAAGATTCTTCAGTAAGATTGAGGCTCTACAGAAGAAAGGTCTGCCTGGTCTGAAGGTAATCAATGATAAATTGATGACACTCCCAGACTACAAGAAGAGATTGGCTGATGTGGCCAAGGACAGCTCAAATTTTGTAGGAATTCAAGGGAGAATCACCGGAAAGGCATTTCTAGACGCTCTTCAGTGGGACATTAGTATCCAACACGAGATTCGATACATCTTCCTCACCAAGCCTACCTTCGCCAAGTACACAGAAATGGACGAAGTGTATCGAAGGGTACTCAAAGTCAATGTGCCCAGTCATCTCCGATGGGAGGAACTCTGTGATCTGATCAAGTAGCAGATGAGTTGTCCCAGTCCAGTCATTTGTCCAGTCAGATGAGGTCGTGCAGAGGCTTCATAAACAGTCCACCCAGAAATCAGTGTGCAGTTACACCACATCGTCAAGCAGTTCCTAGATTTAGGGAATTTGTTAAGTTAGTTAGGATAAAAATAGATTTAGCACGTCCTGGTCATTAATGACAGGATCATTTTGTATTTTGAGTTATAAATACTTCATCTTTCGAAGTATTGAGGGTT
>JASDQU010103570.1:86463-97911 GCA_032191745.1 Picea mariana | reverse complement strand
AGGAAATTAGAACCAAAATCAACCAAAAAATTGACCAATATTTATGTCACCAATGGGTAGATTGTATTAGTGGGAAAACACCAAAGAGAAATGGAGACTTATGGGTCCCCTCTTCCTCCAAGGGAGGGCTCTTGAATCCCCTATGTGAGATCTCTTCTTACAAATAACAAACTAAAAAGGAAATGGTGAAGAAATCCAAAGCTCATTCCCTCAAGAGGTGAGGAGAATGGATCAATGAAATGATGCTAATATGCTTTAAGAAGGAAAGAGGTTCCTTGTAGGAGAATAGAGGAAGCATAAAAATACAAATAGATTCTTGGAAATATAGTGCACCTATGGCGTCTTTTTATAGAAAATATTTGAGGCATTATCCAACCGGTCTTTAGTATGAACAAGGGGCCCTTTAGGTATTCGACCAGCCCCCCACTCAGATTCAGTTCAGATTTGAGGGTCAAATCGACTTGGGAGCTAAACTAGAAGTGGGTGGGAGGCTAACTAGAATCATAAATGCATCGTTCTCAGGTGTGCCCATATTTTTGCGTACTCGGTTGCGCATCAGGAGCATGTGCACTTTTCCTGCATTTTTGACTAGCGCACGTGCGTGCGCATCCTTTGTTTGTTGAGTGCATGTTGATTTTATAACCAGTTGTATAGTTTGTACCCTTTGGAAATGAATTTTTTGGGCCATGAATGAACTAATAGGTGTTTGGAGATGTTGGATTCCTGTGACCATTTGCGGATGAAATTTCAGTGATAACAAACATGTCATTTACTACATTAGTAAAATTATTTTAGGGCCACCCTTGAAATATAATCATGATGAGAAAATCTCCCTAGTAGTTTTCCTCACAGTCCAAAAGTTGTGCCATTATATCATGCTTCGAGCTACTAAGGTCATAGAAGATTCCAACCCCATGAAATACTTTCTTAGTCGATGGAAAATTAATCGCAAATTTTCTCGATGGATCGTTATCCTCTAGGAATACATGTTACCCATGATTTTGGTCATCATGATGATGTATTGATGATGGTGTACTCAGGCTCTTCATAAGAACTTTCTCTTGAGAAAAGTTACTTTCATCTCTTCCCAGAAAACTCATTTTTGAAGAAGGTTCGCAGGTTGCTAGTATATTTGGGTGCAAGAATGCCTGATTCTCGAAGGTTTCTTTAAGCCAAGGTGCAAACTTATCACACGGTGTTGAACAACTAGGGTGCAAACTCTTCCTAAAGCATGGGAAAAAGATGAATTCTCGATGCTTATAAAAGGATGGATTGGCATTCGAATGGTTATCCTAGTACTGGATTCCCTGATATTGTGGGATCATTCTTATCCAAGTAACTAATTTATTCTCTCCTATATATTGAGGGAATTCTCATGGAAAAGGTTAAGCAAGATTCATTGGAGAATTGGTGAAAGAATTGTGTGAAGGATTGAGCTTGAACAACAACTTGGAGACTCCAGCAAGTCTATCAAAAGGAGTTGATCTTCTTCATGCAAATATTGAGCAAGTGTGTGTGTGGGAGCCAAGAGCCATCAAAAGGAAGTTTACGACATCAAGGCTCAGGTTGTAATCTTTACTTTCAATTAATATAATACAGTGGCATGTCCCTTTCCCATAAAGATATTTCCACTTTATTGTGTAATTCCTTGATCATACACATAGGTTGACTATTGAATAGATTGTGCTATCTTCACTTTGGTTGGTTTGTGTTGTCTTTGTCTTGACTGCACGAGAGCACTGGAGCGAAGCGGGAGAAACACAGACCATAGGAAGAAATAACAAGGTATGTTATTTATTCTTTCTTCCTAGTTAATTCAATGGTCAAAAATTAGGGAAAGAGTCATGTCCTGTCTTGTTTTGTTCTAGATCTAGGTGGATCTAGGGAGATCTGTTAGTGTCCGCACCTACCGACTAATCCAATAAAAATACAACCTATATTTATCAACTCCCAAAAGCAAGAAAGAACTTGTCCTCGCTGAAATCATTATGGATTTTCCCTCGGATGCCACAACTTCCCCTGTCAATATGGATTCTCTTGATGAACACCTCTTCTTCATCCCCTTCGATGACCCCTGGTATGGCGACCTCCTCATCTACCTATGGACACAAAAGTTTGGGTCTCATCTCTCTCGAGACGATCGTCGATGCATTCTCCATCAGGCCCCTCGATGCTTGACCATCCTTTGTCGATGCCTAACCATCGACAAAGATGATAGAGTCTTGAATGATTTCCATAGTGAAGCTTGCAGTGGTCACCTCTTGGGTATGTCCACTTCACAAAAAATCATTCGAGTAAACTAATTTTGGCCCACATTGTTTCATGACTACATCCACATTGTCAAGTGATGCAAAAAATGCCATCTCTATGAAAACAAAGCACGAACACCACCATCTCTTCTACATCCAGTCATCACCACTGGTCCCTTCTGCAAATGGGGCATAAAATTCATGACTCTCCATCCTCCATCCAATAATGGACACAAGTGCATTGTCGTGGCAGTAGATTACTTTACCAAATGGGCTGAAGCCATGCCCACTTTCAACAATAATGGTGACACAGCAGTGGGTTTTTTCTTCAACCACATCATTACCCGATTCAGAGTCCCACCACAGTTAGTGTCTGATCACGGTAAACACTTTGAGAACGAGATATTTGAGGAACTCTCCTCAAAGTTAGGCTTCTCCCATGATTTTTCCTTCCCATACTACCCTCAGTCTAGTGGACAGGTCGAAGTTGTCAACAAAGTCCTCAAAACCATGATACAATGTACTGTCAACAAACATAAGACCAACTGGCACCATATGTTGTTTTCTGTATTATGGGCTTATCGCACGATAGTCAAAACTACCACCTATTTTACACCGTTCCACCTCATCCATGGGATCGAATACACTCTCCCTATCGAATGTGAAATCCCCACCTTACGCACTGCCATTGAAATATTTCATAACATGCTTTGATGGAGCAGCACCTGTTGACCTTAGAATCACTAGATGAGGATCGTCGATCTTCATTACAGAACAATGAGGCAGCTAAAAAATGATCCAAAGCCACCTTCGACCACCATGTCAACCTTCGCTCATTCAACAAAGGGGATATCGTCTTAGGCTACGATATTGTCCATGATACCCTCATCCATGGGAAATTTGAGTCATTATGGCATGGACCCTATGTTGTCGCAAGAGTTGACACTAGGGTATAATAGAGCCAAGCCTTGGCACATTTTGAAAAAGATAATAATGGGTGATTGATCAGTTATTGGAGGCTTCTAGAACTAGGTCTGAAAGAACCTTTCAACCATTAAAAATAAGAAATAAATCGGCATGACCTCGTCTACTAAATTGATTTAAAATCATAAGGATGGATAGAACATAAGAGATAGACAAAACTGAAAGAAAAATCCAGGTATCCAATTCTGATAAATCTGGTCTTCCTTTCAGCAGAATAATGACAATGATTTCAAATATCTGGACATAGGTCTTGTCTCACTCACATCAAGACATAGGAAAATCTATGAACAAATATAACTTGTAATTAAGGAAAATAAATTAAGATGCATGTCTTGTTCTACTCACAGCAGAACAGAAGAAATATTTCACTTTGAAAGAATGCTCTTAATTAGTCACAGTAGAAGTCTCACTTAATTGTAACTATTACAAGTTGAATAAAATAAGGAGTAGTATAAAGAGAAGTAATGAGAAATTCAGAAACAAGACACAGGAAAAAGATAGAATTTAACATAACAAGGTATAGAATATCTTTGCTTCTGTCAAATTTATTGTTGAAAAGACTACATTACAAACCCAGCCTCAAAGGCTCTCAGGCTGCCCCCCTTTTGATACATTCAAAACTCCTAATATTTATACCAGATGAGTTCTTTTCGGTTTGAAACTGATTACAATGATATCTGAAAGAAACGTTTTGTTTTGAAACTGATTACAATGATCTCTGAAAGAAACGTTTCATTTTGAAACCAATTACAATGATCTCTGAAAGAAACGTTTCAATTTGAAACTGATTATAATGATTTCTGAAAGAAACGTTTCAGTTTGAAAGTGATTACAATGATCTCTAAAAGAAACGTTTTGGTTATGACTGTATATCATAGGAATATTTAAAATTTAGTTGGATTTAATTTGATGTCATCTGTTGATGATCCATATTTGACTTATGCTCTGTGGTTGGTCTTTGTTGTTGACTGTGGCCACTTCTGAAAATATTGTTCCTTGAAATCTAAAGATGATTGGTTGTGTTTTGATCTTCTGTTTCTAGGTGTCTCAAGTCATCTGCCACCTATAATGAGTTTACTGGTGCAAATAATTGTGGTTTAAGTTGTGGTGATGGTGATTGGACGGCTAGCTCAATGTGAGCTTGTTATGGGAAGGTGGTGCATCTATCAGGAAGTGACATGTAGTAAGAGTGGGAGACAGGTGGCAAAGGGTGAGATGCTACGAAAGTGTGACGGGTTCTCTATTTTGTGGGGGTGTGAAGAAATGATTTTGAGGTAACCCTCTTTTCTCCCCGCAATGCATCTGGTGATGACACGTAACCTCGAGAGAAAACTGCGGTTTAAATTGTGGGACCAACTCTCGAAACTAAACCCCCTGAAACTTTCCCCCCTGCAATCGCTCTCAGCTGTTGATCTCCATGATCCATTAAAATCCAACTATCGATCTTCTCAAAGTGAGATAATAACCCAAAGTTAAGCCGAGGTCATAGCTCTTGGTCATATGTAGAGAAGATAGAGTGAATTTCATGCAATTCTTGTTTGTCGATCTAAGCGGGGGACACGTGTGAGACGATCCTCGTATTCGGCTATTTTGTACTCCAGAAGGAGGCAAGCAGTGTTGAGTAAGGAACTCCCAAAGACCCGAAGCCCATATGGACCTTTGATCGAAGTGGACACATGGAAAGAGATCCTATACTTCAAAAACTTAGCATTTCATAGATTTGCACCTTGGAATGCTCGAAGCCCAAAGTTTCGAAGTAAATCCTCACCATTGAAATCAAAAGGACATGCAGAAGGAGATCCTATACTTTGGAGACTTAGCACTCCAGAGAGTTTGTGCTCCCTTTTCTGTCTATTTATCCCCTTCCCTGCTATATTTGGTCCTTTTCTTAGTTTATCTAGCTTCTGAACTGATTTATCGTTCCACTAGATTCTGAGGTCAAGCTTCCCTATAACTTTTCATGGCGCAAAAATTAGCCTGCCTATAACAAGAGAAATTTGTAAGCTTTTCGTTGAATAAAAAATGCTAATCGCAATTCAAATCATTAAATTTAGCCAATCATACATATCATTAATACTTCAACGTTTGTGAGTGTTGGACACAATTAGGGTATAAATCTCTCGAAGTTCAAATTTACAAAGAAGTTAATGTCCTATTACTCATTTTTATGTTTTACTTTATCGACGTTCGTGAGTTCTCATTGTTTAGACTTGTTGGAACACCCAAAGTGCAAAGCTCTGAAGTGAACGTTAGAGACTTTCTTTGAAACTCAAGCTGCTTATACAGTTCGGAGATCATTAAGACTGTTTGATAAAATTAAAGTAGCTAATCGGCGGTGGATATCATAAGAGCCTTTTCAACAAGCGATGGATTTATCTTTAAATTTAAAAGGAGAATCTCTAAGTTTCTTTTTCCTTTTGGGTGAAAATTTTATTTCTAAGAGGCAAAGTCTGAAGCTCAAAATCTCAAAATTAAACGTGTTCCAACATAGGCTCCATCTGGGGATTGTGGCTCCATGTGAGGCATGAAAGAACAGTTTACCAAGTGCCTTTATTGGGTAAATGGAGTCATTATTGCATTTCTAGGAAACAATTTTAGGGATTAATCCTACAGAGAAAAATTGAACTTCAACCAAATCTTAGAAAACCTTCAAAACATCCCCAACTATCAATCTCAAGTTAGGCTATTTAAAATTTCCCTTTCCTTAAACTAAGTTCGGATCTGTTCAAGATAATCAAAATGACTTTAACTGAAATATCAAACTTTGACCGACTTCATTCAAATCAAGGTTGAGTAGATGTAACAATTTATTTAGGGAATCCCTCGTTGGTCTAGAATGTAAATATTACAAGAAAGAGAATTAGATGTCATAGTATGTTTTGTAGATATGTATGGCATCCATACAAATATCATAGATATTGCTTCAATTCCAGCGAGCATGTTCAGTACTGTGACATTATCTACCTCTCTCATTGAATTTCCTTTCACCACTTCAATTATCACTTTTTCATTTTTCTGAGATGAGGGAAATCATTACATGAATTTCCTTTAATCATCTCTTTTTGGACAAAATGGGGGCAATCGAATTACGAATTTCCTTTCACCATTTTTCTTAGATGAGATGGGGGAAATCAGATTATGAATTTCCTTTCACCATCTATCTTATATTTTAAATATTTTGAAGTGGGGGAAATCAATTTGTATGTATCATACAAGGAATGATATATGTTAAAAAACTTTTAAAGGAAGCTCTGTCATAATTTTTAAGTATACTCTAAAACTAAATTCCTTTCGATTTTAAAATACACCTTCAACTATAGGGAAGATTTTATAGGGAATTTGATTTTCAGGGATCAAGTTTGAGAGAATTAGTTAGTTTAAAATCCAATAGAAAAGTTAAAGTTATTAGGATTATCCTGGACATACTTTTTTTCAGCTAAAATCAAAGGAACATAAAGATTTTCGCATAATCTTGTTTCAGAGATATGTTTTTAAGTTTTCAGAGTCAATGTGTAGTTCTTTCTTTCTATGAAGATCCAGGAAAGGTAGAGAAAATCAAAAGAGAATAAAATCTCAGGGATAGGAAAAATAAAACAGAACAATGACTCAGAGGGCTAGACACAAAAGAATCTCATTCTGACACAAGTTTGTTTATTTATTTTCGAACTTCTTTTCAAGACCTTTTTATCCTTATTTTCTTTCTTCTTTTATTTGATTTTCATTTTATTCAGAGAAGGCTTTAGAATTAATCTGTAATATTTATACTTTTCTTATCTTTGATCATGTGACAATATCATCATGAGAAAAAATCTCTTCACATTCCTTTCAAAAAGAATATTTCAATTTTATTGGGACTATAAGAGGAGTAGGGACTTATACCTTATTTTTCTTTTGAATTTTCAACAAGGAATATTATTTATTTATCACCTACTTTTAGATAAATCAAAAAGACGAAAAGGAAAGTGTCGAGTTTTACTTTAGCCTCATCTCATGTTCAACAAGATCTACTCTGCAAAACACCAAGAATAGTAGACCATGTGCTTTCATCCTTATGCGACCTGAAATTAATCATGTTAAACTCTAAACCTCGTCATTGGGCTATGGAGTCATAATGCCTAAAAATTGAACCATACTATATGCCAGACTGAGAACCGAACTACTGAACTAAAATAAAACGCTGACCTAGAATTTTGAAATGAAATGTTGATTTGGAAAAATTATTTATGTACATTATCCCTACACTAATCAGGAAAAATTCCATTGATCAAGTAATATGGAATTTCCAATGGAGCCATGCAAATAGTAGATTGCTTAACATACCTTGTTTTATGCTGGATGAAGGAACAAAAAGATAATAATTTTTTTTCAACAAATAATGGATAGGTAGCTTGCGCTTACTACTGATGCTTGGTTGCACACAAAACATAGCAAAATTTTGGACCTCTTGAAGAAAATACTCCAACCAAACAACCATTTGATCATGAAAAGATAAAGAATTTTCAAAATCAATCGATATCTCTTCCTGTTGACCAAGCTGTATGAAAAGCCTTTGCACACTTTCTCCACTACTGATATTTTCTTTTCCTGGCTCGAGAATGTCATATTGAGGCTCACTAGTCTATTGCTCATCAGTTGCTAAGCAGGAAGGAGAGATCAACTGCTCCAGTAGTCCCTCCTTATCTCCTTCATTGCATGTCCAAGAATCTTCTTCATCATTGTCATACACAGGTTCATTGCTCTTATAGTGAAACTGATAATTTTCCTTCTGAAATGAACTCTCTGAAAAAAGAGGAATGATTTATTTCTCATAAACTTCAAGATTTCATTCATCATAGTTACCAAACAAAAGGATAACTATTGTATGTTTCCATGCATGTTGGGAAAGAAATCTGCTCTTCTTCATCGTCTATATACTCATCGTAAATAGGATGATTATATAAAAATTTTGAACTTTGACTTTCAAAAACTTCCATTTCTTGATGATATAGTAATGATGACTGAATAATAGCAGCTTGATCAAAATAAGAATTTAGAATAGTAGTTTGATCATGACAGTAATTACTATGAACATTTGTTACAATGACAAATGCACTTAGAGTATCATTGCCATTGTCAGTATCGTTACCAAAATCATATTTTCCAAGAGTTGATTTCTTATAGTCTTCAATAAGCCATTGGCCTTCGTAAGGATCCAGATCAATAGAAGATTCATCATCCTATCTTTTATAAGCTTGAAGGACTGGAGGGTCTATAAGGATTTCTTCATTTTTACTTGCAATCAATACCTTTTCTTGATTTACTTCAAATTCTTCTTCATATAAATTTTCCTGATCTGTTTGAAGGAGATCTTGTTTTCCTACAAATTCTTCTTCATATACTTGACCATAATTACTATCATGTTCTGATGTTCTAATTTTTCATCAGCAAACTGATTATCTTTACAATCTTGTTCTACAAAATCTAAATTGCAATAGTCTTCAAAAAGCAAATCAACTAGATAGATCTTCTTGCAATGCATATGGAAAACTGCATGGAATTCTTTCAATGATGAAATCTTGAAATGAGGGAGAGACATGTACCATTGATGGGCATCTCCTCCCAAACTAAACATAAATAGTTTCATCAAAACATCTTCATGATGAATATCTAGTTGATTCATAAGCTTATGGAACTCAAATAAGTGTTCAACAGGCTTGTCATATTTATCCTATTTAAATTTAGGAAGATAATATTCCCAAAGTTTGCGGTCTGGAACCGCATTTGGAAAACCAAAAACATTTGCAATGATCCGAGCATCGATATAAATTGACATGTTGCAACCAGTGGAGTCACTAGTCAATCATGTAGAGTCTTTGAACCAAGGAGTCTCTAGGTGAATGATCACAGCCAATTGAATGCCCATTCAATATTTGTTCACCATCAAATATTAAAGTTTTACTTGTCATTATCCCAAGGAAAAATAACTTTGTTTCTCCATCCCCGACAACAGCACCAAAAAAATGTTGTCGCAAGAGTTGACTCTAGGCTGTAATAGAGCCAAGACTTATCACATTTTGAAAAATATAATAATGGGAGATTGATCAGTTATTGGAGGCTTATAGAACTAGGTCTGAAAGAACCTTTCAACCATTAAAAATAAGAAGTAAAGAGGCATGACCTCGTCTGCTAAATTCATTTAAAATCATGAGGATGGATAGAAGATAAGAGATAGACAAAACTGAAATAAAAAGCCAGGTATCCAATTCTGATAAATATGGTCTTCCTTTCAACAGAAGAATGAAAATGATTTCAAATATATGGACATAGGTCTTGTCTCACTCACAGCAAGATAGAGGAAAATCTATGAACAAATATAACTTGTAATTAAGGAAAAACAATTAAGATGCATGTCTTGTTCTACTCACAGCAGAGAAAAGGAAAGACTGTGCTTTGAAAGAATGCTCTTAATTAGTCCCAGAAGAAGTCTCGTTGAATTGTAACTATTAAAAGTTGAATAAAATAAGGAGCGGTAGAAAGAGAAGTAATGAGAACTTTAGAAATAGAACACGGGTGTTGGCCCTTGACCAAGTTTTGAGGATTCTTGGTCATGTTTGACCTAATTTTTGGGACTTAGATAGGCTATTGAAGGTGGAGCACAAGAAGAAGTGGAGATCATGGGATCTTGGACCCTTTTAGGGCCCTTTTTGGGATCTAAGATTATGTAATGGGTATGGGATGTTGGCCCATGGGTTTACCCATGTTCAGGCCTATTTTGTAATGTATAAATAAGTAGCTAGGTGATGTAAGAGAGAGACCTAGTAGGTCGGTGTGCTAAGTGATAGAGTTGGATTTATGTGATCAAGAGTTGTAAGAGTTTTGTGCATACTATGTGAGGCTTGCAAGGCTAGTGCAAGTAACTGTAAGAGACTGTGTGAAGGCTTGATGATGTGTGGAAGATTTGGCGAAGTGTGCACATATATCCTATCTTCTGCGGAGTAGAACTTGGATGTTATGTGCCTATAAGAAGCTTGACCAAAGATAATAAATAAAAGAAGAGTTGGTGGATGTAGCCCCAGGGTGGGGGTGAACCACATACATGTTGTGTTGGTATGCTTTGTGTGATGTATTGACGTGTTTATGTGTTTACTTGCTTAGTGCTTTAATATAGATGAATGATAGATAGATCTGTTGATGTTTAGTGCTTAATAGTATGGATGGATGTTAGATATGACTTATGTACATATGCTTAGTGCTTAAATACCTTAGATCTGAATGAATATTGTGATACTCTATAATTAGGGTTTATCTGCGCTGTAACTAAGACTGGATATTGATGAATGTTAACTATTGAGTTCTCTGTTAAGTGTTAGAATCATAGATCTATGTCTCGACTAAGGTTGTAGACATCTGAGTCCTACAACCACCCCTGCCTCTACCTCAGGTGAGACTTCATTTGATTTGCAAGTGTTGTTGAAAGTGTCGGTAGTTAGGGTTTTTTTGGTGCGTTGTTGTAGCGTTGAACCCTGGGTCTGCCCCTGTGCCAACAAATGGTTCCGTTGTTGGGACCTGAAACTGTGATTGCTGGGAACTGAAGAAAAATAAGCTTTGTGCGGAGATCTGACCTAAAATTTTGAAAGCTCTGTGCATAGATCTGTCGCTCTAGTGTGCAATATTATACTTGATCTGTGAACTCTGTGCTAAGAAAAGAAGTCTGATCTAAAGAAAAGAGGTAAGATCTGAATGCTTTATGCTCTGATAGAGGTAAGAATAGTGAAAAGTTTTAGATCTGGAAGCTTTGTGCTCTGTTGAAGATAATATTAGTGGAATTTTTTGTTTCTAAAGTATGGATCTAGGTATGTTTGAAAAGATTTTTCCTAGCTTGAAAACTAGGGAACTGATAGAAGAAATAAGATTTGATATGAGTAGATCTGATAAGAATAGTGAAACATATGTTATACCTATGCATAGAGAGAATGTTTGGACTAACGAATGGATGCAAGACCCTAGAAAGAATTTTTTGCAGGTTAGCTACGATGATCCTAGTGCACAGTACAGGAAAGTCTGGGGATCATTTAAAAGAAAGAGAGGATCAACCCTTTGTTACAGTTGCAGAAGACCAGGACATCTAGCTAAGGAATTCCCTGGTAGAAGACCTAGTTGCCTCTGTTGCAAAACTATGGACCATGAAGTATTGGATTTCCCTAGAATGATTGCTAAGGTTGAAAGGATGAATATG
>JASDQU010103570.1:20285-32288 GCA_032191745.1 Picea mariana | reverse complement strand
CTGCTAGCCACCCCCAAGATGAGACCACGATGCTCTGAGACTGTGTCTCTCTGTCTGCCGGTGACCAGGAGCGAAGGTTGCAATCCTTCCTCTCTGTTATCACTCACTCTATGTAATGCCAGATTTCCCCTCGTGTCTGCCCCTTCAATCGCCTCTGCCTTACGCCTTATCCTCTTGTGAGGTTGCGTGTGGCGCGAGTACCCTCGCACTGATCAGGCCTGATGGCTCTACGGATGGGCGGTTCACCATCCCATCCCTCATCAAGCCATCCACCTACCATCCTACGAGGCATTGAATTTCAGAGCCAGCGAGCCGCTTTTGGTTCTCCGAGCCAGTGGAGTCCAAATACGGTATTTAATTCTCAGTGGAAGTTAACGCCACCTTTTCAGGTGCCTTCCACCGCCATCATGGTCTCTTTTTCTGAACATCCCCTCTCAGTCGTCCTGCAATAAATTCAAAATATCATTCACATTCATTGACCTCTTCCTCAAGGTCCATTTACATCACATATTCACATTTATGAGTTTTCCATAGTCCTTGGCCAGTCCAATTATATTTACAAGCTGGGGGAAACAGGGTGTTACAATGCTTCACAACCAAATACCTTGATATTTGTGATAGAAGGTTCCTTACCAGTTCATACCTATTGTGGAGTCTTTTCATCCAACACTGATGAGGGTGATTTGTTGACCATGTAACATGCTATACCCACTGCCTCTACCCAAAATTCTTTCCCTAACCTGGCATCACTGAGCATGCGCCTTTATTTTTCCATCGGCGTCTTATTCATCCTTTATGCAAATCCATTATGTTGAAGTGTATATGGAGTAGTATTCTTCCTTGCTATACCCTACTTCTTACATAATTCTTCAAATGCATTCCCACAGAACTCTCTGCCATTATCTGTCCTCGACACCTTAATTATTTTCTCTGTTTGATTCTCAACAAGAGTCTTAAACTCTTTAAACCTATCAAAGACTTCAGATTTCTTCCTAAGGAAATGTATCCAAGTATTCCTAGAGAATTCATCTATAAATGAGACATAGTACATAGATTTTCCCAATGATGGTACCGACACAGGTCCAAAAAAATAACTGTGAAC
Organism: Picea mariana; assembly: GCA_032191745.1. Taxonomy (NCBI): domain Eukaryota; kingdom Viridiplantae; phylum Streptophyta; class Pinopsida; order Pinales; family Pinaceae; genus Picea; species Picea mariana. The sequence continues at coordinate 31,186 of JASDQU010103570.1, read as the reverse complement.
TAGCTGTAAAATTCCTTCTACCCTCATTGCACCAGAGGGGAATCTTACCCAATTCTACTTTCCATATAGACAATGTTCACAAAAATAAAAATCCAAAGAGAATTTAGACATACCTTCAACCATACCTTTACTGTGTAGTAGTCAAAGACCCTTCTCTCCAATATGCCCCAGTATTTGATGCCACTTGTTATCCACAATTTTGGTCATCGTGATGATGTTATGATGATGGAAAATCAAGCTCTTCACTAAGGACACTTTCATGAGAAAAGTTACATTTGTCTGCTTCCAGAAATCACACTTTTAAGGGAGGTTTGCAGTCTGCATATATATTTGCCTGCGAGAATGCCTGATTCTCGCAGGCTGCATTAAGATGGAGTGTGAGGGGTTCGCACTGTACCTAATAGTCAGGGTGCGAACATCATCTAAAGGAGGAAAAAAGGATAAAATATCGAACCTTCTAGAAAGGAATATTCTAGATGCATGAGTTGACATCGAATGGTTGTTCAGGTGCTGGCATTCAAGATATCTTGGGATCATTCCTATCCAAGTAACTAATCTATTTTCTCCTATATATTGAGGGGAATGCTCATGGAAAAGGTTAGAAGAAAACTAGCAAGAGATTGATTGGAGGATTNCATCAAAAGTTGTTGATTTTCTTCATGCATGAGCAAGTGTGTGTGTCAGAGCTAGGAGCCATCGAAAGGAGATCTACAACATCAAGGCTTAAGTTGTAAGTTTCACTTTCAATTAATTCAATATAGTAATATGTCTCTTTCCCATAAAGATGATGTCACTTTATTACATAACTCCTTGATCATATGTATAGATTAGCTGTTGAATATATTGATTTGCTTTCACTTTGATTGGTTTGTACTGTTGTGATCTGAACGGCACAAGAGAATTGGAGCGAAGCTTGGAACAACAGAGACCTAAGGAAAGCGTTCATAAGGTATGTCCATGATCCTTGTCTCTTCGTTCATTCGATAGGCTGAATCTAGGGAAAGTGTATTATTCTGTCTTGTTTTGTTCTAGATCCAGGTGGATCTAGGGAGATCAGTTTGTGTCCGCACTTACGAATTAATTCTGAAACACCACTACATAACCTTTTCTCCAAATACTGTAGGATTTATTTCTTCTTCAACTCCAATACCAGGAACAATGGAACTATTACACCCATCACTAATAGTTCTTCCTTGCATATTATACATAGTTCCAAACCAAACTCCCTTCAGAAACACCATTTCTCCTTGAACCATCATGTAGGTTTCCTTTTCAATATTGTTTTTACCTCTGCATCATGCATTTTTCTTACAGAAATCAAATTTCTGGCCAAACCTGGGATGTGTAGAACACCATGAAGTGTTCTAATCCTTCCATCTATTATCCTCAACTTTAATTTTCCTCATCCTATTATTTTGTTTGTCGAATCATCACCTAAGAAAAAATTACCTCCATCATACCTTTCATATTCGCAGAACCACTCCCTGTGGGGATTCATATGAAAGGATGCACCAAATTCAACCAACCATACCTCATGATCTGCTTGTGTGCTTGAATAAGCCAAGTACACATCCTCTCCTTCTTCCTTGGAGGTCTTTTCTTTTGTAGAAGTAGATTCTTCAGATCCCTTCTTTTTCTCAACTTTGGATCTACATTGCTTCTTGTAGTTTCCTTCTTTTCCACATCTCCAACATACCTTCACAAAATTTCCTAGATATTTAGATCTACCCTTAGACTTAGATCTCCCACTTGAGAACTTAGATCTATTTCTTTCCTAGGAACGTCCTCTTGAAAATAATGTGTATGTGCTTTGTCCTTCCATATTCTTTCGTCCCATCTCCTCCTACAACAAGGATGAGACCACTTCATCAAACTTCAAGGAAATTTTATTACTACCTATGGCCACAACCAGACTATCCCACAATTTTGGTAAAGAACATAGTAAACTAATACATTTATCTTCATCTGAAATTGTAATCTCAACAGATACTAACTGAATTACCATAGTATTGAAGGCATTCAAATGCTCTTCCACTGAGTCTCCATCTCTCATCCTCAGGTTATACAACTTGTTTCTTAGGAATAGTTTATTCACTAGGGACTTAGACATATACAACTTCCCCAACTTATCCCATAAATCCTTGGCAATGGCTTCCTCTGACACATTCAGTAATATTGAATCTGAGAGACACAGTCGGATTGTGCTCTTCGCCTTTCAATCCAACTTTTTCCATTCATCTGTTGAAGTTATTGTAGGTGTAGTACCTGGATCTACCGTGATCCACTGATCTCTGTCCACCAACAGATCTTCCATCTTGAGCTTCCACAGCCCAAAACATTTCCCATTAAACTTCTCAATCTTCATTTTTGAATTGCTCGCCATTTCTTTTCACCTGAAAAATCAATACCATAGATTTCCCACTGTAACAAGGCTTATCACAATCTTGATCCAAACCCTTGACCATAAAGGCGTCCCCCTGAAGCCAAAAAATATTTGATACCAAATGTATATTTTAACCTTGTACAATATTTACTGCAAATAGAGTTTTAGTAAAAGAACAGAAAATATACAATGGCAAATACAAACATTACACAGATATTTTTCCCCTAGAAACCCAAACTGAGAAAACCAACATATTCTATATTCATTCATAGTGATACATTGTTTACAATACAATATACATATAGGAGCCAGCAGCATCCAAAACCCTAACACAATGACCTGTATTTGTCAACAACCTTAATTCCTTAACCAGAAATAGAAAACCATCGACAAAAAACTATGTGCCGAAAAAACGCCCAACAATGGACATGAAAATCGAGGCAACACAAAAAATGAGGAAAAAATGCAACATGTTTCCCGAGGCAAAAAACGTTTCCCGGGGGCACTACCCCTAAACCCCCCTACACAACACAGACACTACTACTTGTTCAAAGATAACACATACCCAACACGTTAGTATTTTGTCCTTTATTTCTTGGCAAGCTTTGGGTTATCCTCAACTTGTGTCGGTTACGTAGAATCTATTAAATTTTAACATAAGAACCAGTCAACCTTTAGGGACCCTTCCTTAGTTTCTCATAACTTTGGGAGGGAAAATTTTCTTTATTGACTTCATGGTAGTCCAAGACCCCTTGGATTTAGATTTACTCCTTGGGAGAGACTGTGTCTATTCCATGAAATATATCATGTCCACTCTTTTTCGTGTGATACCTTTCCCTCACGATGGAAGAATTGTGACTATTTATCAACTTTCATTCATTGGTATTGAATTCATTACCAACTCAATGACATCCATGAATGATTATTATATGCAGAAGGTATCATCCCTACCATAGTTCAATTATATGGTGTTGTATCCCATGCCTTCAACTACCAATGAAGATGAGCCTCTCACTATAAGTTCAGTCTCTTATGAATTGGATCTGGTAGTTGACACGATGATCTCTTCGATAGGGATTTTAGAGCCTGATATCCTTACCCATGTCATGACCCTCGACATGTGTTCCTCACAGAGTTTATTTCTTCCATCAAGTGAATATCTCTTGGAATCCATGACTGAGTTTTGTCCCTTGACATGGTTTCCTTCTAGATCATTTTCCTCCTAGAATCCATGATCAAGAAGAGGAGTTTGAGCATGGTTTTCTAATTTCAAGATCATTAAAAAATGAAACCAGTCATGAGGATAGTTCTATGACTCTATGGAAACCTCATTAAAATATGAAACAGAGGTCATGAGCATATTTTTTGCGTCCCTATGGAAACCTCGTTAAAAAATTAAACAAAGGTTACGAGCATATTTCTTCTCATGTGTCAAGATCATTAAAAAATAAAACAACCCATCTCGAGCATAGTTCCTATTCCTGTGTCAAGCTCGTTAAAAAATAAAATAGATTTTTCGCCCTCTCTGTTTGAGTCAAGTCCTTCATCTAGTATTTGAAGCTTTATTTCATTAGCCTTTTCAATTGGACAAAACGAAGCTTGGGGGGCATTTTCTTACAACCTCTGGACTTCATGTTGGAGTTAAGTCACTAGCTTCTTAAGTTGGGGGCTAAGTACCAACCATCCCTTGAGTATGCGTTGGGAAGTCTCAATCATAGTTTCCTCTGGTTCAAGCTTGTGTCAAAAATGAAACCGGGTCCAATCATAGTTTTGGCTAGTTTTAAGCTTGTGTAAAAATAAAATCTATCCCAATCATAGTTTTGTTTTGTTTTAAGTTTGCGTAAAAATGAAAACAATCTCGAGCTTAGTATTTGTTTTTTCTCGTGCTTGTAAATACATGAGAATGTAACTGAGTAAACCCTTATAACGTTTTTGGACTTGTAAAGGTTATATGAAAAAGGAACCCCCTGGAGTTCCCTTTAAGCTCTTCTCAGACTCTCTAAACATGAAAATATTGTCGAGCGATCTTGTTCCTTTCACGCTCGTTAAAGTATTTGAAGAAAATGTATTTTGAATAGTAGATTATATCTTTTTTAGACTCATCAGACTACTTTACGAAAAAGGACATTTTGGAGTTTTCTTTAAGTGTTTTTCAGACTCTCTAAACATGAAAAACCCTTGATTTTTCTTTCTTTGGACTCATAAAACAAGCATCGAAAGCCCCATATGGAACTTAACCACTCCTTCCTAGGGTTCCTTAAACATACTCCGAAGGACTCATCCGAAGGATGAGATTACAATTCAAGCATATGTTATCCTCCTCAAGCTTGTGTAAAAATAAAGAGGTACTCGCCAGTAATGGTGGGGGGAAATTGGGAAAGAAATGTATATATGTATATGTGTTAGTGGCAGTAAGTCGAACTTAAAAATGACACCCCTCTTCATCATTGTATATGGGATTGGAAATCCATTTTTCTCTCTTCTGACCATCCACAAGTCTATATGTTGGGTCCTCCTTAAGTGAATGCTTCCAAGACAATTGTCATGGCATTCATATGTTCAAGAGAAGTTCAAACTAAACATGCCTTCTATCGAGTTGGCCATCTGCATTCCTCAAATTCTTACCACGTTGGCCTTCCCTAAGTCATTTATGAATCACTTTTTACTATCATCTACTTCAAATATATTACATATTTCATGTCATTGATGGGGGATACATTAAGGCCCTCCTGTGATGAGTCTTTTCCTATCGACTTCAACTCATTATCCGATAATTATACTTATAAATCATTTAGTACCTTGGAACAAACATGCATGCCTCAATGGCAGGTTTCCTTGTTTTCAATAGTGGGTTCACATCATTGGCCTCTAATTAGAAGATTCCATAGACTATTCGACTTCAACTCATTAATTCACATTCATTGGATTGTACTAGAGTACCTTGGGGGTCATTGACATCAATGGTGATTTCCCTCGCACTTGTTAACGATATCCATTGATGAACGGTAATCAAGTGGTTTCTACCATGTTCGACATCGACACCTGTAATCACATGGATAGATTCGTACTTTGGGACAATGGAAATGAAGACCCTAGATATCGCCATATTGGTCTAGTTTGCGATGGAGTATTCATAAGTTTTTACTAACACATATATCCACCGTGTATGTCTCATGGCTATGTCTGAATTTGAATTCTTTAGAGCATATATACACAATGTATTTCTCGTGGCTATGTTGAATCATGATGGCATGGATCCACAGTGTATATTTGGTGGCCATGACTCACTTGACACTTATGATTAGAGTCACTGGTAGTCTGAGTATGGAAATGCCTACCTCAGTAAATGGCATATTATTATGCAGATGCTTTATTGTTTGCAAGTTGATGGCACAGGGGCAGACCCAGGGTTCAACGTTTCAACAATGCACCAAAAAAACCCTAACTACCATCCCTTTCAGCAACACCTGCGAAGCAGATGAAGTCTCACCCGAGGTAGAGGCAAGGGTGGTTGCAAGAATCAGATGTCTGCAACCTTAGCTGGAACACAGATCTGTGATTCTTACTATTAGAAAGTACTTTATAAAAGATCGTTCATCAGTATTTAACCCTCAAGTCACTCCATAGATGGCACAGAGCACCACAACATTCACTTAGATCTAGGTTAAGTTAGCACTTAGCATCAACAAAATAGGTTTAGCACTCAGCACTTTCATATATGTCAAATATACACCCATACATCTAAGAAGCACAAAGAAAAGTGGATCTATCTAAGAGTATCATAGCAAATCACATATCATAATCATATCAAAGCATAATGCATGGAAAGAAACCAACACAATAGGTTGAAGCACTGAGCACAACACACAGAGTTACCATGGTTCACCCCCACCCTGGGGCTACATCCACAAAGTCTTCTTATTCTTTATTAGCTTTGGTCAATCAGGTTATAGCATAGAGATCACACTTGTACTTCGCATAGGACAGGAGATCTGCGTGCACCTCGCTAGATCCTCCTTCCCCGAGTATATCTATCACAAAGCCTTCTTACAATCTGTGCACTTAGCACTTACAGCACTTGCACTCAGCTCTGCAATTCGGTCACATAATATACACAAATCCTTTACTAGCACTTAGCTTATCTTCTTGCCCCTCTTACATTGCTTAGATTCTTATTTATACTTTACAAAATAGGCCTAAAACATGGGTAAACCCATGGGCCGACATCCCTTTCCCATTAAATTAACCCAAAACCTTGAAAGGGCCCCAAAAGTGGGTCGAGATCCTATGATCTCTAGCTCCCCTGGTGCTCCATCTTTGATAGACTATCGAAGTCCAACAACGGTCAAATATGACCAAGTGTTCCTCAAAACTTGGTCAAGGGCCAACAGGCCCCCAACACTCACCTGTGACTCGTCTCGAGTCACTCTGGTCTGATCAACTCTGCTTCGAATGTATCGAGTTTGGCCCGAGCTACTTCGACCTGTTGCAGTGCAAAAAAATCTTGCTCAGTGAACTCCTGGATCACTGCGTCATTTACTGCTCCTTTCATGCACTATTCTACAGTGATGACAACTTATTCAAGCTCGATTGCCTAGCTCTCAACTTCAGTGAACATTTGGCATGCTTCCTCTTAGAGGGGTTGAATTCGTTGAGAGACTTCCATCACTTTACTTTGCAACATGTGTACCTATTGTTGGGTGGTGCATTGTTTTGGAAATCACTTCATTATTTCAACTAGGGTCAAGTTTTACACATCAATATTACTCGATTTGATGGGTTTCGCATGTTCCTCTCAATTGTCGTAAGTGTCGCATGTTCCTCACAACTGTCGCAACTGTCGCATGTTGTTCACAAGTGTCGCAAACATCAAACAAAGCATACTGCCATGATGAATACACCAAGGAGACACTCAGAATACCTCAGACACTTGATTTGGAGGAAGGACAATGATTAACTAAAGTCAAGAATCTCTTGCCACCTGAAACGAGCTCTTAAACTAGGGTTTTGAGGGAGAGCACTCCCCTATGGCACCCTTAGGAGCGTTGGCTCTCCCCCACAAGGTATTGGGGAGAGTTATAACACCAAATCACCCCTCTGAAGGATCACTACCCATCTTTGAAGTGTTGGCGCTCCCCTTGAGCCTACTAGGAAGTGTTATAGTGCCTTGATGCCCCTTTTGAGGGAGCGATGTCTAATCTGGGTTGTGGTGTATTTTTTGAGGAGAATAAGGGGAGCATATTTCAATTTTGGAAGGCAGTTACATTCAAATTCCTGGTTCAATCAGAAGATCCTTGATCTAAGGAGGGAATTCCTCAACCTACCCTAAATATACCTCAAGAGGTTAAGCCTCTCTTAACCTATATAAGTAGGCTCTATGATGGTGAAAAAGGGGAAGAATTGCTATCACGAAACCTATGATCTCATAGGAAACACACAGTGAATTGGAGGAGAGTTATCAGTGAAGCTGCTATCATTCAGATCGTGGATCTTTTGAGCAAGGGTTAGACAAAGGGGACTTGACGAAGTTGTCGCATTCGCATCTACGATTGTAAGTTACTGTTGTCATTGTTCTCATTAATATAACACGCTTGGTCTATTTCTTTCTAGTTTGTGTCTGATCTTACATAAACTTATCTCTGGTAGATAGATCTATTTTCAAGCTAATATCAATAGAGTAGGAAGTGGTCGTACTGTTGTTTTGTCTACAGAGCTCATCGAGGAGTGAAGGATTGGAGCTCAACTCAGAGCATGCAAGGACAAACATCGATAAAAAGGTGTTACACGTCAAAATTACTCAACTGGATAAGTGTCGCATGTTCCTCTCAATTGTCGTAAGTGTCGCATCTTCCTTACAACTTTCGCAAGTGTCGCAAGTTGTTCACAAGTGTCGCAAACGTTGTTCAACCATACTACCATAACAAAGACACTAAGGAGGCACTTAAAGCATCTCATACACTTGATTGGGAGAGGAGGAATTGATTAAATGAAGACCAGGAACTCTTAACACCTGAGAAGAGCTCTTAAACAAGGGTTTTGAGGCTAATTGCTCCCCTACATCAGCCTTAGGAGCGTTGGCGCTCCCCTATAAGGTCTCAGGGAGAATTATAACACTCCCTTGCCCATCTGAAGGAGCGCTATCCACCCTTGGAGCACTGGCACCCCCCTCAAGCTTCTCAGGGAGCGCTATGGCACTCTGATACCCCTTTTGAGGGAGCGCTGCCTAATCTGGGGCAGTAGTTGGCCCGTTGAGGAGAATAAGGGGAGGATCTTTCAAGATTAGAAGGCAGTTGCATTCAAATTCTTGGTTCCATCAGAGGATCCCTGATCTAAGGAGGAAGTTTCTCAACTTGTTCTAAAGATAACTCAAGAGGTTAAGCTCCTCTTAACCTGTATAAGCAAGCTCTATGGTGGTGAAAAGGGGGAAGAATTGCTAGCATGAAATCTATGATCTCATAGGAAACATACAGTCAGCCAAAGGAGAGTGATCAGTGAAGTTGTTGTCATCCAGGTTGTGGATCTTTCGAGCAAGGGTTAGATGAAGGGGACTTGACAAAGCTGTCGCATTCGCATCTACGATTGTAAGTACTGCTGTCGTTATTCTCATTAATATGACACGCTTGGCTTGTTTTTTTCTAGTTCGTGTCTGATGTTATATGAACTTATCATTGATAGATAGATCTGTTTTCAAGCTAATATCAATAGAGTAGGAAGTGGCCGTATCTTGTTTATCTACAGGACCCAGCGAGGAGCAAAGGATCAAAGCTCAACTCGGAGCGTGCAGGGACAAATGTTGATAAAGAGGTACTTATGTTCTCCTTCCTTCTCATGTGATTAGTTTGTATATATTTGAAATGAATTCAGTGTCCATGTTAAGCATTTTCTATCTTAGAGTTAAGGTCAATCTCTTTGAGGCAATCTACCTATCCACAAGGAGATTTTCCTACAACAAAAGGTACTTCTGTTCTCCTTCCTTCTCATGCATTAGTTTGTATAGATTTGAAAGGAAGTCAGTGTCCACATTAATCACTTTCTGTCTTAGAGTTAAGAGTCTAGATCTTTGAGGCAATCTACCTGTCCGCAAGGAGATTTTCCTACAACAGAAACTGGCGACTCCACTGGGGATTTCTCACATCGAAACCTTTTTGTTTTGATTTCTCCTCATTGACCTTGTCTTACCCCTTGATTGTTTTCAGACCTGGTTCACCTCTTTTTGATTGATTTCATGAGCTGATTGACTCCCTACCCCATCACACTCAGCTTGATTGACAAGACTAGACTGCAATTTTTGTTTTTTTTTGATATTTTAGGAGATTTTTGAACTTGGTTCCCATGTGGCTGTGTTAACAGAGTGCCAGCACTCCCTGAGTGCCTTACACAGAGTGCTATAACACTCCTTTCCCTTTACAACAGAGCGCCATCCCTCTTTTGGCCAAAAAACTTTCCAGAATTTCTCTTTTCAAGGTCTAATCTCTATGTTTCACCTGCTGAGCCTCTCTGAGAGTCAATGCTTCTTCCCATTCAACTTTGACATCTTTCTTTTTGAAGAACAAACACCTTGTTGTTTAGATTTTGTAGCCGTCTTCATTGTTGTTGAGTTTTTCTGTTGTTTGGAGTTTTGAAACCCATGCATTGTCTTTCTCTCCTCTTTGACTGAGTGAAGAACTCTGGTGAGGGACATCAAAAGCCTACAGATCTTTCCATTTGGTTTTAGTTAAGGTCATTGTTCTTTGACTTTTCTTTTTGTGTGAAGTTCTTGATTTTTTCTTTTCTTTCGCTTCTTGTTTTGATCACAATGAGAGGGTGTATTGTTTGTACGAAACTTGCTTGTGTTGTTCTGATCTTCATTGATCCAAAAATATAATTAGCAAGACGAGCATTGTTTTGAATTAACCATTATTCACATACAAACAATAAAGAGACATCTTCATGATTGATTTTTCATATTAGAAGGTATTTTCAAAAAGTTTTAGCACCACATCGGATTTGATTGAAGAAGATTTGTTTGAGGACAGTCCTTATTAGTGCTTGTTAGTGAAAAGAACTCTCTCTCTCCCCCTTAAATAGATGTTCATTGAAAAGAAATGAATGCTTATCATCTTTGATGCATTTTTTGGAGACTGAGTCATAATTCCATCTGTTTCACTTCCATGCACCCCTTTTTGAGTAAAGAATAGCTATAAAATGAACGCTAATTAAAAATTATCTAGAACATTTCCTTTTCTAGGATCCTCCACCAACAATAGACTAGGACTAGTACTTTGGATTAGGCTGTGAGCATAACTCTCCAAAGTTTCCAAAACAAACATTAGCATCCTGAGCTAGGGAGAATCAAATCCAATTATCGTATAAGTCTGCCAGGGATCCCCCTCTCACACAGGGGTTACGCACGAGGTCGCATTCGGGAAAGCTACGGAGATTATCCCTCCATGGTTTGACTGATTGTAGTGGTCAGATCGTATTATGCGGATCGCTTAAAGGTAAATCCACAATTACTGAGTGGAAGCCTTTCAATTTG
>JASDQU010103570.1:0-20275 GCA_032191745.1 Picea mariana | reverse complement strand
CTCAGTGTACCTGGAGCAGACATTGGTCAAACTCACTCGGGCTCCTTGGAGGGTAAATCCACAATTACTGCGTGGAAGCTTGCACCAAGGCGTAAGTCTGCTAAGCAAGTCTCCATTGTAATTGTTCCACCATATCCCCACCCCTTCTTAACTTGATCACGCGACATTGGATTTCATCACCAACTAGTACGATCATCGAGAGAAGGTCATGTTTGCTTGGTTGTAATTCTTAGATTCTATTAGCGTATGTTGTTTATTTTTGATAGTTAGCCATAGATCTTTTTCGCCGACTCTTTTTCGCTAACATCGACCCTCCACACCATTCGCAGAGGCTATAGGGACTTCCTTCAGAAAATATGGAAGGGAACACCCCTTTACCCCCTCATTCTACGGAGGAATCTCCTCAACAAAGCAAGGTTCAAGACACTACAACTTCCCAGGAAGAATTTCACACTCCTTTAGAGAATTTTTGAATTGTTTCAGAGTCTCCGGAAGCTTTCCGCATTCCGGAGGGATATGAACAATGTGTCCTCCAACTGAATTTAGTTGGTGAATTTGTCGTTTTCAATCCTTCTGACATTCCGACTAGGTCTCATTCAAACCCTTTAGCCGACGACCCATTTTGGACCGTAGACATTGTTTGAAGTCCACCGCGCATGGTGCGGGATCTTTATGGAACAGGGATGGGTGTTGACGCACCTATCACCTACACCGTACCCTTAAATCATTTTACTGGTACTACCATTTTTACGGCCACACCATCCGTTAGTCCGAACACATCGTCCGTTGGCCCAAGGTATACTTTTCCTCTCCAGACGGCCCATTCCACAATGGTCCCTCACATTCCGACTATCCCTGCTGGTAATGCAGTGGTTATCCAAGCTGCAATTGGCACACTAGTAACACCAAGACCTACATCATCACTCCCTTTTGGGTACAGGGCACTGAATTCTTCCACTGCCACTACTACCCAAGTTATGCCAGGAAGTTCAATACCTATCCAACAACCCGGAGGGACCGGTCTTGGTGGTCTTAATCCATTCAGCGATATCGGTCAGTCATTTACGTCTGGTTCTCAAATTTCGGGAACTCTACCTCAAGCTGGGGGGAATCGTCCCACCAGAGGACAACTTCCATTTGGAGGGCACCCTCATGCTGGGGGGCAGCCTCAATCCGGAGCCTACCATCAACCGTATGGAAAAAATGTGTCTGCCACACCTAATCCGTGGAATATCCCTTTTCCAGGAAACCCACATTTCTCGGCAGGACACAATTCTCAAGCTCCACAACAACCCCCTTATGGAAAAACGCCAAATCCAACTTATAATCCTCAAAACCCATCCGGTTATCCTCCGCTCACACATGTTTCTCAAAACACCTCAAATCCTGTGTACCCTGGTCAACACCAACCTTATACAAGAGGGCCCACTAGTTACAATTATCCGCATAACCCAGTGTATGGCCCTACTAGTGTCCCCATGCCACACCAGTATTACCCACAGGGTAACTGACAACTACCTTTTCTAGCAACCCTGGACCTTCCAGACTTGTCTTGGTTAACGAATGATCTCATTTTTCATTCTCCGGTTTGGCCAGCTATTCCAACTAAACTTCCTTATGATATCCCAAAATTCGGTGGAAAGTCCGGAGAAGACCCAAACAACCACGTCATGACTTTCCATTTGTGGTGTTCATCCAACTCTCTCATGGACGATTCTATACGTTTGCGTATTTTTCAACGAACGCTTATGGATTCCACAGCAAAATGGTATATTGAACTACCACGCGCATCTTTTCACGATTTCAACTCCCTCGCCATGTCCTTCCTCACACACTTCCAACTACCCATTCGATACAAGATAGGTATTGAACTATTGACCTCCCTTCGTCAGACAACCTCCGTGCATATCTCTGATCATATTCATGAATGGAGACGATGACGAAGGCTAATCAAAGTGGTCATTCCTGACTAATTATTAACGGAATGGTTCACTAAATCATTGTTACCCCAGATCGCTCATGATGTTGCCATGGGTGGTGTATTCATCGAGGAAGAAGCTATTGCTCGAGCTCAATACTTAGGCTTGGTTTATTCGCAGTCTGGTACTCTGTACAAGTTGATACTGAATGCTACCCGTGCCACTAATGATCCATCCAAACCATCGTCTACCTCGCACACGGATGGAGTTATCGGCTCCGTCAAAACCCAATCTACTTCCCAATCGACTGAAACAACTCAGCAGCCCGCTTTGACAGCTGCTCCCAGTCCGACTACACCCTCTTCTACCCCCCCTCAAACTCAAGTCTCTGAGGTGAATGCGGTCCAATCAACCCCTTCACAACAACCTGGGGGCAAGAAGAAAGCAAGAAATAAACCAAATAAAAACAACAACAATGAACAACCAAAGAATCAACCTCAAACACCTGTTGCTGGGAAACAACCACAACAGAAACCAAAATTCCCATGTCTCATTTGTGGTGATGATCACTACACTCGAGACTGTCCACAATGCGATGAAGTGGCCAAGATCTTTAAGGGAAATTCACAACCGGTTGTGCTTACTCAGCCTTTCCCACAGCAACAATCTTTGGTTTCTCAAACCCCCACCCTAGGGGGCAGTTCCAACCAACCCCATGATGAGGCCTCGACAAGTGCCCACATTTACATGTTTAACAGGGTTATTCTAACCACTCGCACTGCGACATATGACACACCAGTTAAACCTGATAAGCCGAAGAATACTAACAGTTCTTCGTCGAACACGTTACCATCTTCCATTAGTCCTCCCTCTGCTAGCCCTCCGTCCGGACCGCTCCAGATCGAGAAACCTTCGTTTGACTCCATTTTATGCCCTCCTAAGAGCACTATCCATAAATCCACCTTTAATCCTAGTTCACGGGCTGCCCAAAACTACAACATTGTTGAAGATTTGGCTCAAGCACTGTGTGCTATGTCTACTCTGGAAGTTTTTCAACACTGTCCCAGCCAACGTAGAATGCTCTTAGCTTCTATCAGCACTTTCGATCCTGAGTCATCAAATAAACTCACATTTAATCTGTATGATCATCAACCCCAACTCTCTCACCAACTAGCTTTCCAGATCGATGTTGTTGTTCACAATCAACAAATCCACCAAACTATCTTGGATGAGGGAGCCTCTACTTGTGTCATGTCTTTATATTGTTGGAAAGGCTTAAAATCACCTGCCTTTAAAAAATCCCCTATGATGTTACGCACTTTTGATGAGAGAGGTTTTCATCCACACGGACTTTTAAAATCTTTAGCCGTTCAGTTGGGTGGAAAAACTGTTACCATTGATGTCGAGGTGGTCGATGCCCCCCTCAATTACAACCTACTACTTGGAAGAAGTTGGTTCTATTCTATGACTGCCATCGCCTCGTCGATGTTTCGATGTGTACAATTCCCCCATCAAGGCAAAATTGTCACTATCGATCAGCTTGATTTCTGTACACCCGACGCTCGTGTCCCTGTCACCAACAACATTCCCTTTTTAGGAGACCACCCAGTTACGTATGAAAGCGTTGATGTTGGCTTATTGAAATATTCTAGCCTCATGGGTACCTTCCCTACACCACTTCCACCCACCGCGCATCATATTTCCACCGTCAATATGATCTCGACTATGCCTTATCAATCCTTGGAATCATTTGATCCTTGGGTTGTACCTAGTCCTATGGAATTCGATGTGCTCGGTGACACTATGCCACTTAGCCCAGTCGAGGCTGCATACGTAGTTATTCAATCTGCCTCTCCCTCTCTGGACAACTCACATTTATTGGCACCTGATGCCTACTCGATGCCCTCATGATTGGATTCCCTATCGTCCGCAATTGATTACATTTTCCACATTTTCCCTTCCGATGAATCTATAATGGAAATGCTTAGTATTGACTACGTACCTTGGGATGATAACCATCATCGATCCTCTTTTCTTCCGCCTTTGGAAGAAATTCACCAAGACATATACTCTGTCTTCCCTCCTGATGCTCCGTAATCTCCCATCCTCACACAAGATACTATTTCTAAGGAGAATATGGGTAACATCTCTGCTACGATCGTTATTGATATTTCAATCAAAGAAGGTGTCGTGGAAAACATTAACCTTGGTGCTAATTGCACACCCGAAGAAGTGGTCTCTTACACCGCTCTGTTTAAAGAATTATGCAATGTCTTCGCTTGGAGCTATGAGGAAATGTCAGGGATCGACCCTTCTATCGTCGTGCATGAAATCAAGACTTACCCTGGTGTGAAACCTGTTTGACAAAAACTCCACCCAGTTCATCCCAAGAAAATCACAGCTATAAAGGCAGAAGTTGAGAAACTTCTAAAATCTGGCTTTATCTATCCTGTCCCTTTGACAGAATGGGTCTCCAACCTTGTTTTGGTTGCCAAAAAACAAGGGACCATCCATGTTTGTGTTGACTATCGGGATCTCAACAAAGCTTGTCCAAAGGACAACTACCCTACGCCCTTCATCGACCAAATCCTTGATAATTGCACTGGGAGCATAATCTTCTCTTTCATGGATGGCTTCTCTAGGTATAACCAGATTGAAATCTTACCTATTGATCAACATAAGACAGCCTTTATCTGCCCATGGGGAAATTTCGCCTATCGAAAGCTACCTTTTGGTCTCAAAAATGATGGTGCTACTTTCCAGTGAGCCATGTCGTACGCTTTCCATGATGTCAAGCATATCACAAAACCTTACCTCGACGACTTACCTTCCCACTCATTCAATCGATCCGATCACATCGATCACTTACGAGCTATTTTTCTTTGATGTCGGTTCTACCGTATCTGCTTGAACCCACATAAATGTATTTTTGCGGTCGAATCCGGTCGACTCCTCGGTTTCATTGTCTCTAAAGACGGGATTAGGGTGGACCCGTTAAAGATTAAGGTTATTCTAGCACTACCCCCACCTACCAATTTAATCCAACTCCAAAGTTTGCAAGGAAAAGAAAACTTCCTTCGCCGTTTCATTTGTAACTACGCTGAGATAACTAAAGGATTCATGCGGTTACTACATAAAAACACCCCTTTCATCTGGGATGACATCGCTCAATGGTCATTTGATTCTCTCAAGCACGCCTTGACCCACGCACCTTTGTTGCACCCTCCGGAGTATACAAAGGACTACATCCTTTACTTAGCCACCTCCACTTCCACTATTTCAATGGTGTTAGTTCAGGAGGACCCCAATAGTGAAGAACACGTGATCTATTACCTGAGCAAGAGTCTATCTGGACCTGAACTCCGATATTCACATGTAGAGAAACTAGCTCTAGCAATCGTCATTGTTGTCCAGAGATCCCACCATTACATCTTACTACGCACCACCACGGTGATTGCGGACTCAAACCCCATGTACCACGTCCTGACATGCCAAGTGCTTAGGGGCAAATACTCTAAATGGATCGTCATCCTTCAGGAATTTGATCTTGAATTTACAAAGTCCAAAGCCAAAAAGTCCCTGGTGTTTGTGGATCTTATATGTGCTCTCCCTCATGTTGATGAAGACATCGAACCTAGAGATTATCTCCCCAATGAAACTCTTTTCCTCATCATCACCTCTGATCCTTGGTACAGAGACATCCTCCTTTACCTCCAAACCCAACGCTTTCAGCCTAACACTTCCCGTGAAGAGCGTCGACGTATTCACCACCATTCTCGTCGTTATCTTATCGTCAGTGACACCTTGTACCACCATGGTATTGACACTATCCTTCGACGATGTCTGATTCATGAGGAGGATGAATGTGTTCTGAACGATTGTCACCTTGGCGCCTGTGGTGGTCACCTTTCTAGGATGGCCACAGCCCAAAAAATCCTATGTGTCGGCTACTTTTGGCCCTCGATTTTCAAAGATTTTATTGAGGCAGTCAAAAAATGCCCACCCTGCCAAGTCTTTAACAAGAAGGCATGCACCCACCCTACTACACTGCACCCCATTATCGCCATCGGCCCCTTCTCCAAGTGGGGCATCGATTTCATGCAATGTAATCCTACCTCAGCCGGGGGGCACGGTTATATAATCGTTGCCATCGACTACTTTACAAAATGGGCTGAGTCTATGCCTACCTTTCTAAACGATGGTTGTACCGCAGCTCTGTTTCTCTTTAACCATATCATAACTCATTTTGGTGTACCACATGCCATTGTCACTGATCATGGTGCACACTTTAAGAACCAAATGATGAGCGAATTGCATGTCAAATTGGGTTTTCGCCATGAAAACTCATCCCCTTACTATCCTCAGGCCAACAGACAAGTTGAGGCCATCAACAAAGTCCTAAAAACCATGATTCAATGCATGGTAGGGGAAAACAAGACATCATAGAATCTACAACTTTTTTCCGCTCTCTGGGCTTACCGTACTTCCATGAAAACCGCAACTGGATTTACTCCTTTCCAGTTGGTGTATGGCATCGAAGCCGTTTTACCAATCGAGTGTGAGATTCCATCTCTCAAACTTAAAGTAGAACTCCTACCCCATACTTATGCCAAAGAATAATGCTTCTTATATTTATCCAAACTGGACGAGACACATCGTGATGCCACTCTTGTTAACGAGGCACATCAGAAACGGATTAAAAATCAATACGACAAATCCATCCATCCCCGGACTTTTGCAGAAGGAGACTTAGTCCTCGTCTATGACCAAGCTCGTGACAAATTGGGGACAGGTAAGTTAGAACCTATGTGGCATGGCCCTTACATTGTGAAACATGTCCTACACAGAGACACCTACGAGTTAGTAGATTATCATGGAATTTCCCTAGGAGAGCCCCGGAACGGGCTTTACCTCAAAAAGTACTATGCCTAGATCACCCAGCATGTGTACTTTGTACATTATTGTATTTTAGTTTGGTGTGTCTGTTTCTTTCGTGTGCTCGAGTCTTTAACTTTGCCACTCATACTGTGCCTTGTTTTTTCATGTGCAGATGACATCAGCCTTTCCTATCTTTTTCGGGTTTGCGGATGGCACTAGTCGACGTACCCAAAACATTGCTTCGGCAGCATGGGTCATTTACCAATTTGACGAGGTGGTGAGTTCAGGAGGTATTTTCTTAGGACCAGTGACCAATAACATGGCAGAATATCATGTTGTCATCGGACTTTTGACCCAAGCCTCCTCGATAGGTATCTCTTGTATCATTGTTTACTTAGACTCCCAACTCGTGGTCTATCAACTCAATCGAATCTATGCTATTCGTAATCCTATCCTGCTACGTCTCCACCTATAAGTTCGTCGTCTTGAACGAATGTTTGATTACATTGAATATAGACAAATTCCAAGAGAACTCAATAGTGTTTCGGATTCGTTAGCCAATTACATCATGGATCGGTATCTTGCCCATATATAAGATTTAAGGAAAGCAAAATTGTACATCACATGTAAATTAAAACACATCACATTTAATGCATCATCATGTACAAATCATTTGGCACTGTAAAAACTCGGAACTGTATATATATACATAGCATGACTAAAAATCTTTTGATTACATCAAAAAGTATTTAGAAGAGAAAAATGTCAGGTCTTTACACCCATACAACATCGCCTGACAAGGCATACAAAATAACATCACCAGAGAGACTCTAATCTCCCTGCACTACATTGTCCTGAGAGTAACATATCACTGCGTACACCACGCGTCTCAGTAGAGAATTGACATTCTCTGGCACTCCCACAGTGTGCCTCTGCAGATGTAAAGGCACTTCTCCCCTCCGTAGAGGAGGAATGAACATCGTGAGGCCTTGGAGGTTTCTTTCAACCTCCCAGAGACCTATCACTGGTACTCCCGGATCTGCTACAACCGGAGCACCCCCATGATGTCCTGGTATCGTTATATCGTTCGGGCACACTGCTCCCTTTTCTGCATGTTGAAAACAATACATCTTTTAAAAACTCTTCTACATACCCAAAAAAATGTATATACATTAAAAACTTAAAAAACAAAAACTAGACAAGGTGTTTCTCAATCTCTTACCTGATGCATCCCAATATTCCCCCGTGGGTAGAATCAAATCCATGCTCCCGCGGAAATCTACCTCGGCATACGGGAAGTCTTCTATCCAGAGATACTGTTGTCTTAGCCAAGCGAAGAAATCACCGGTGAAACGAAACTCTGACTCCGCTACTAGCCTAGAAGACAGACTAGTCCACCTCTCCATCCGTGGTTCGTCCACTAGTCTCACTACCAGTGCTATCTGAGGCTGCATCTGGGGGATGCACTCTAATAAAAATGAGACCAAAAAAGAGCTGTATCCGAATTGTTTCTGTCCCATCCTACACCGTGAAACTTGTTCCTTCACATTCCGAAGGAACCCTGCACTCCAGTTAAACAGTGTTGGCTCCAAACACTGTATGCCATAAGCCACCTGTGATCTCAACACCAGATGGGAACTAGTGTTTCCTGTCATGCTTGTGACGGCAAACAAAATGGACTGGAGGGGTAACTCTCGGATATCCTTGATAAGGATTCTACCCCCCACCAGTCTTGCTCCTGGGACACAATGACGTGTCAGATACACGCCCACTTGCTATGGAAGAGCCCTCTATCTGGAAAAGGATATGGGAACCCCTCTTTTCGAGAGGCCAGTCAATAAATATACGTCCTCCAACTCGATGGTTAGAAGCTGTGTCCCGATCCGGAACCCTTGCTTCGCGACATCCCATAAGCTGATCATGTGCTCAAGCAATAAAATCTCCTTCTTCATTTTTTGCAATTTGAAGAATTTTAGTAAGCCACAAGCTCTCAATGCAACCCACGTGTGAGGACTCCACAAGGTAGCCAAGTCATCCATCTCATGCTCTTGTTCTTTCCACTCGATCATGGTCGCCAAAATCACCTACAAAACAAAAACAAAAAAAAAGAATTTCATTATTTCAATATTTTGGCAATTTCGGCAATTTCTTAAAGCAATTTAAAAACATGGAATCTAATGCCCACATTGTTTAAAAACACCACACCCTCTTTTATAATCATCATGCCCTCTCTTTGCCATTCAATATCCATCACACAACAATAAAACGTTTTTAAATGAAAACGATTTCCCTTATGGTTGCGTGGGCATATGTGAGAATTTCTTATGGATTATTTGACAAAAATGACCCATCCACTTAGGTATTAAGGCATTGGCATCTTGGCTATCACCTTCTAAAACGTTTCTGCAAAAAGAATGCCTTTTTTCCGTCGTTTTTAATAGAGGCCGATTTGATATTTTTTGGGGCAACTTAGGGCTTCATTTTTTAAATTAAATGCTGCTATGAAAATGAATATTAAACCATGTAATTTAAAGAAGGAGAGATGAATATCTACCTGGTCCAAATGGTGAGAGAAACGATCAACCGTAGCTCCGGTATCAAGCGAAACAAGATCCACCTCCAAAGTAAAAATCTCCATTGCTACAAATCCTTATGCAAAATGAAATGGTAAATGGAATTTTCATTGTATTACTATTTATAAACTTCCATTTTTTATAAGGTATAGTCATTTATGGGTTTCTCTAACAATATAATGGCTTCACTAAACCTCTGGATTGCAGTTTTGACATCGCAGGTTTCCTAGCAGTTTTGATCGATTATTTACCTTGTCACACTCATGAGCATAGTCTTAGTTCATTCTCAAGCTAGAAAATATGAGAATGCACCAGTTAGACTTTTATCTCTTTTTCGGACCCGCATGGACACACGAAAAAGGAACCCCTCTGGATTCATCTTTAAACTCTTTTCAGACTCTCTAAATATGAAAATATTGTCGAGTGATCTTGCTTCCTTTCACGCTTGTTAAAAGGTTTGAAAGGGCGTCTTTCAAACGATAGTTTATCTCTTTTTCTATCTCATCAGACTACCGTACGAAAAAGGAACTGAGAGAGTTCTCTTTTAAGTGTTTTCCCAGACTCTATGATCATAAAAAACCTTCAAGTTTTCTGTCTTTGGACTCACTAAAACACACATCGACATGCCCATACGGGATCGAACCCTTACTTCTTCCAGTTTGTTAAACAAAGGAAGAGGAACTTACCAAAGGTGAGTTATATGGAGCATGTGTTATCTTCCTCGAGCTCATTAAATCAAAAATAGGTACTCGTCTATCTGGATGGGGGAAAATTTGAAAGAATCAAGCCAATAAATATCTTGAGATCATTACCAAGTAATTATTAGACTCGCCCTTGAACACGACACTTTGTCATGTGCATGCATTACAAACCGCTGAACCTCTGCACTGAGCCAATCCTTTGAGTTTCTTTCACTCCTTTGGGTCACCCGACGTAAGTCACAGCATCCATTGCATCATCAAGTTTTGGTCCATGTCATGTTTTGTTGTTATGCCTCAGTGTTCAAGGGAAGTATCTGCCTCGAGAGTCAGCCATCACAAATATCTTGTCTCAAAACCCATGTCAGTCCATGTTCTTTTTATCTACCAATTACATCTCTATGTCTGTTTCATGTCATTGATGGGGGATACATCAAGGCCCTCCCTCGATGAGTCTATTCCTGTCGACTTCAACACATTATCCAAGAATTAGGCTTAGAAACCAATTAGTACTTTGGGACCTGGATGCCTCAATGGTAGGCCTCCTCAGATTCGACAGTAGGTTTACACCATTGCCCTCTGAACGGATGATTCCATGGATGTTCAAATCCAGCTCATCCATTCACATTCGTTGGAATGTACTAGGGTACCTTGGGAATCATTGACATTAATGGTGATCTCCCTCGTGCTTGTTAACGGTTTACACCATTGACTGGTAATCAAGTGGTTTCTGCCATGTTCGACATCAGGACATCTATTCACATGGTTGGATTTGTGCCACATCGGGATTGGTAAGAAGATGATGGGTTGAGTGATCACTTTGATATATTCTTTGCCCAGGTTGCAAAGGAGTTTCTCTTGGACAAATGATACATACACTGTTACATAGATCCACTTTGTATTGGTCGTGGCTATGTCTTGTCATTCTGTAGATCCACTGTGTATTCTTCGTGGCTATGATTAGTCCAGGTCATCAGAGTATAGATCCACATTGTATCCTCGGTGGCTATACCTTTTCATCAATACAATTATGGATCCGCAGTGTATTTTATGGCAGCCATATCTTGCAAGTCTGATCACCCAAGCATAGGTATGCCTGCCTTAGGTTTTGAAACATGTCATAATATTTGTTTGATGTTTTTGTGAAACTTCTGGCAGGTTCTCCGAGTCTATACCCTTTCTTGAAAGTCTACAAAGAATTTCAGTTATCAGTTCTCATCTTCTAACTTCATGCTTTGGGGGGCAATCTGTTACACATCAATATTACTCGATTTGATGGGTGTCGCATGTTCCTCTCAACTGTTGTAAGTGTCGCATGTTCCTCGCAACTATCGCAACTGTCGCATGTTGTTAACAAGTGTCGCAAACATCAAACAAAGCATATTTCCATGATGATGACACCAAGGAGACACTCAGAATACCTCAGACACTTGATTTGGAGGAAGGAGAATGATTAACTAAAGTCAAGAATCTCTTGCCACCTGAAAGGAGCTCTTAAACTAGGGTTTTGAGGGAGAACGCTCCCCTATGGCACCCTTAGGAGAGCTGGCACTCCCCCACAAGGTATTGGGGAGAGTTATAACACCAAATCACCCCTCTGAAGGAGAGCTACCCATCTTTTAAGCGCTGGTGCTCCCCTGGAGCCTACTAGGGAGAATTATAGCACCCTGATGCCCCTTTTGAGGGAGCGCTGTCTAATCTGGGCAGTGGTTGATTTGTTGAGGAGAATAAGGGGAGGATATTTCAAGTTTGGAAGGCAGTTACATTCAAATTCCTGGTTCAATCAGAAGATCCTTGATCTAAGGAGGGAACTCCTCAACCTACCCTAAAGATACCTCAAGAGGTTAAGCCTCTCTTAACCTATATAAGCAGGCTCTATGATGGTGAAAAAGGGGAAGAATTGCTAGCATGAAACCTATGATCTCATAGGAAACACACAGTGAACTAGAGGAGAGTTATCAGTGAAGCTGCTATCATTCAGATCGTGGATCTTTTGAGTAAGGGTTAGACAAAGGGGACTTGACGAAGCTGTCGCATTTGCATCTACGATTGTAAGTTACTGTTGTCATTGTTCTCATTAATATGACACGCTTGGAATGTTTCTTTCTAGTTTGTGTCTGATCTTACATAAACTTATATCTAGTAGATAGATCTATTTTCAAGCTAATATCAATAGAGTAGGAAGTGGTCGTACTGTTGTTTTGTCTACAGAGCTCATCGAGGAGTGAAAGATTGGAGCTCAACTCGGAGCATGCAGGGACAAATGTCGATAAAAAGGTACTTTTGTTCTCCTTCCTCCTCATGCATTAGTTTGTATAGATTTGAAAGGAAGTCAGTGTCCACGTTAAGCACTTTCTGTCTTAGAGTTAAGAGTCTATCTCTTTGAGGCAATCTACCCATCCGCAGGGAGATTTTTCTACAACATCAAGGCCTTCAACTATGCCTATAGCGTATCTGCATGTTGCTTTGCTTCTTGGATTTGTGCCTCTAATGTCTGCAATTCTGGGTTCTCTGTGAGGTTCTCATAAGTATGGGCACTTATAGCACTCAAATTATTACATTCCAAAGCCAAGGTTTTTAACCTATCAATTGCGCTATGGGCAGTTGCCTCCCTTAGATCTATTAATTCTTGGGGAGTCTCAAGCACAGTACAAATTTACAGATCTACGATGTGCTGCTAAAGTTGATGGATTACTTCTTCAAGTTCTGTCACCTATTGTGGGACATGTTCTTCAATATTCACTTCAATGACCGTCATAGAGCGAAGTTATTTGTGAACTTGTTCCTGTATGTCAAGTTTCTCTACTAGCAATTGGTCATTGCTCTGTTGTAAATGTGCTTTCTCCTCCTCCCACTTCGCTTGTAAGGCAAGTTGTTCATGTTTTGCCTTACTTTTTTGTACTATAAGTGCGCTCTTTACTTGTGTCAAATCCTGGGTGGTTTGTGTTGTGTCTTCTTGAGCTTGGCAAAGGTGAGCTTCGACTTTCTCGACAATCTGGTGTAATTGAGTGGGCTCATCACTTGTTCCTGTTGTTCCCGTCATCAAGGGTGTAGTAGAAATGGCTCATCTAGACTAGAGTGTCTGCTACACTTCTTGAAGTTCACCCTTGAGTCAGTTGAATATCTCCACTTGCTTCACTTCTTTCCTTTCTGTGATCTCTAGTGAGGCATCATTCAACACAACGATCAAGAAGTTGAAGTCATCTTGTGTGAGGGTAGTCTTAAACGTAATCCGGGTGGCCTTAGTTTTCTTCCAGGATGAGGGCTTTGGTGGGGTGACCTTCCTTTTCTTAGAGGGATCCTCCTCCTCTCTAGGCGAAGTAACCTCACCTTTGTTTTGCTCAACCTCTGTGCCACCTCATTCTTCACCATCACCTCCCTACATAGGTGAGATCGAAGTAGTCTCCGTGGATGTGCTATGGATATATTGAACTTCATCATCCTTCTTAGTCTTTCTCAGTCTAGGTGTATCCAGTATAGCTTTAGGGATTTCCACGTTGTACATTTATGTGGGGTCTGTTGGAACAAGGAGGTTCGCCGATCATTCCTTGGCAATCTACTCCAAGTCTTCATCTGTCAGCTTGTAGTATGACTGGAGTTTTTGTTTGTGCTCATCAACGCACATTGTGATATAGGTAAAGTGGTGTTCCGCACTAAATTTGATCAAAGGTCTAAACCTATGAAGTGTTTTTTGTGTGAGGTGCAGTGTAGACTGGATGACATTCTTCACTTGGTTGTAATAAGTGTGGAAGATGGCATTGGACTGCCAATACTTGGTCATGTTGTTGGAGTACCAGAGCATACAGAACTTCACGGCCAGTGGTTCGAAGGGTTCGATCTTCGGAAAAGTGGCACCTTCTGGTAGCTCCCAGGCGATGAAAGTGATGAGTATGAGCAACCAACTAAAGTGGAACTCATACCCTTGGTATTTATCTTCTCTTCAATCAAGCTCTATCTTATTTACAAGGTACTTCACCCATTTCATTTGTAGTCCCTCCGCGCACTTCCCTGTGAGGTCAAATACAAATCCAGTCACCTATGTGGGTATGTTCTTGCGAACTAACTTCTCTACGATCATCTGTTAACCGAGGCACACTATTGCATTCTCGATGGAGGCTACCTTGTAGCCTCACATGCCCTTCTCTACATCACCATATGTGTCTTTTATTCGCTTGGCAAGAGCGTGATCTGCGGTCTTTCCAAGGTAAAACTCTTGCGGGTCAGGGCCCTTCATGCTTAGCCCTGTGATCTGATTGATCAGAATCGGATCCACCATGATGCGGCGATCCAATCATAAGTATCCTCCATGGTAGCAGGACAACAACAATCTGATGCATGCTTTCACTTCCTGATGCCTCCTGAAATGTGGAATCTTCATTACATTGAGGAGGGTTGACTACAAGAGGTTATGAGTCCATTGTTGAGGGAAAATATTTGGGTTCCTCCCTTTTGTGATATTTATGTACTTGTGTGGGGCTAGCATACTGTAAACTTTGTGATCTCCAAGGTTAAAATCACTAAATTTTAGCGTTGTGAGCTTATCCTGGTCAGCACGAACTATGCGCACCCCTTTCGGGAGGTACGCAGTGACCAAAGCATAGTCTAAGTCTCTGGGTACAGTGTCTCGATTCACTATGTCGCTTAGTGGTGGGATATATCTAGAAAATATACTTGGGATCATATTCACAGTGGCGAATTCGTTTCTGAGCTTAGATTGTCTTTCCAAAGGCAGTCAGGATGGTCCTGCTTGAGCAATGGAGGGGGAAGTTGGAAATGCTCCAAAGGATGATGCCAGTACACCTGTAGACACTCCTCACTCTAACATGACTCTCTCAGTCATTAAGTCAATTAAAACTTATTCAACTTCTTTCTCAGCAGCGATGAGCTTGTTCGACATACAAGCTTGGGTTAGCTAGCTCAAGTGTGAAAGGAGTTCAGGGATTATAGTGAATAATATGGGAACAAGTAAATGATCTCAGGGTGAATTAATCTCAGGTTTCATGCTCAAATTCTCACTTAGCAAAAATTATTCTCGATGCATGTCACGATGGACTAAGTAGGGAAACTTAGCAATGGTCTGCTTGCAACGGGTATGATCCTTCATTAACTCTTGTTCAACCCATTATGGCACTTTTCAATGGTTGGATGATGAACCTTTATTGATTTTCTTCCCGTTCGAAGTGGAAGTCGAATGGATATATCATCCCCAATGGCTATATTGCTTCATCATGGATAAGTACTCTATGTCGTTGTTCTGATATATTGGTGAAGCTCCAATTCTGCAATGTTTCTTTCTACAAAGTATCCCCTAGAACTTCTTGTAACCTTACATTATTCGCCTTTTTCTTTCTTAACTTTCTAGCCTTCTTCCCGGTGAGATTCATCTCATTAATGATTTTACCATTTTGATGCTTACCTTCTGTGGTGTTAGTTGCTTCGCGTTGTTGAAATTCTTTCTTAGGGTTCCTGGGTAAAAATTCTTCTGTATCGAAAATAGGTAACTCAATCTTCTTCAGATCCTCTAGTGTTCTCTTAGCCTTGACATCAGGGTTTCTAGTATTAAATATCTGTGACTAGCTCTTATGTTCTTCAATCAAGTGCATGATCCTTCTAGCCATAAAGTCTTTTAACTCTTTCTTCTTCTGTTCCAAAACTTCTTCTTCCTCTTTTCGTTTGGCTTGTTCTTTATCAATCCAAGGTTTTCCTATGAGCATGGTAAATGGGGCGTTGTCTTCAAGAAATTTAATAATCTCAAAGCCTTCCTCTATTGAAGTTCCATTGACAGTCATAGGTATCCAGGTGAGCCTTCCACATAGGTTTACTAGATTTCCTCTGAATAAACTTGTTCCTCCTAGAGAAGGGATCATGGCAGGATTTCCTATAGTTTCCCAAGTTCTTTCTGGCATAATGTTCACTTGTGTTTCTTCATCAAGAATACAGTCAATGTCGAAGTCCCCTATTCTTGCTTCAATTTGCTCCTTTTCTTTGAATATCTCTGGTAATCGGACATCTTTATGTTCCTCCAAGGTTTCTTTTATCTGTATTAATATTTTCTCTAATTCTTGTTGGGTTTCTGCCTTTTCTGGATCTGCCTTCTGGTCTTCTTGATTTAGATTCATCCTTTCCAACTTAGCGATCATTCTAGGGAAATCCAATACGTCATGGTCCAAATATTTGCAACAGAGACAACTAGGTTTTCTCCCAGGGCATTCCTTAACAAGATGTCCCGGTATTCTGCAACTATAACAAAGAGTTAATCCTCTATTTCTCCTCAATGATCCCCAACTCTTCTTGTACTGTGCACTAGGATCATAGTGGCTATCCTGCAAAAATTTCTTTCTAGGATCCTACATCCACTTGTTAGTCCAGACATTCTTTCTATGCATAGGTATAACATATCTATCATTATACTTATCAGATCTATTCATATCAAACTTTCTTTCATATATTAATGGCCTAGTTTTTCAGCTAGGACCGAATCTATCAAACATACCTAGATCCATGCTGTAGAAACAAAAAATTTCACTTATATTACATCTACAGAGCACAAAGCTTCCAGATCTAATAACTTTTGACTATTCTTACCTTTATTAGAGCACAGAGCTTACAGATCTTACCTCTTTTCTGCAGATCTGGGTTCTTTCTTTCAAAAATTTCCACTTTTATTTTTCTTAGAGAACAGAGCGTTCAGATCTTACTTGTTTTCTTCAAATCTGATCTTCCTTTCTTCAGATATGACCTTATTCCTAGCAAAAATCTTCACAGGTCGAGTAAAAATTTGTGCACTAGGGCCACATATCTATGCATAGACCTTCCTTTTGCACAAAGTTTCTTCTTCCTCAGTTCCTAGAAATCATAGTTTTAGGTCTCGACAATGGAACCATTTGTTGGCACAGGGGCAAACCCGGGGTTCAACGCTTCAACAGTGCACCAACAAAACCCTAACTACCGACCCTTTTGGCAACACCTACAAAGTAGATGAAGTCTCACCCAAGGTAGAGGCAGGGGTGGTTGCAAGACTCAGGTGTCTGAAACCTTAGTTGGGACACAGATCTGTGATTCTTACTCTTAGCAAGTACTTTAGCAAATATCATTCATCAATATTTAACCCTCAAGGCACTCTGTATATGGCATATAGCACCGCAACATTCACTTAGATCTAGGTTAAGTTAGCACTTAGCATCAGCAAAATAGGTTTAGCACTCAACACTTTCATATATGTCAGATCTACACCCATACATCTAAGAAGCATAAAGCAAAGTGGATCTATCTAAGAGTATCATAGCAAAGCACATAGAATAATCATATCAAAGCATAACACATGGAAAGAAACCAACACATTAGGTCGAAGCACCGAGCACAACACACAGAGTTATTGTGGTTCACCCCCACCCTAGGGATACGTCCACAAAGTCTTCTTCTTCCTTATTAGCTTTGGTCAATCAGGTTACATCACAAAGCTCACATTTTTACTCCACATAAGACAGGAGATCTGTGCGCACCTCGCCAGATCCTCCTTCTCCAAGTAGATAAAGCACAGAGCCTTCTTACAATCCATGCAATCAACACTTATAGCACTTGCACTCAGCTCTGCAAGTCGGTCACATAATATACACAAAGCCTTTACTAGCACTTAGCTTATCTTCTCGCCCCCTCTTACATTGCTTAGCTACTTATTTATACTTTACAAAATAGGCCTAAAACATGGGTAAACCCATGGGCCAACATCCCTTTCCCATTACATTAACCCAAAACCCTAACAGGACCCCAAAAGTGGGCCGAGATCCCATGATCTCTATTTTTCCCAGTGCTCCATTTTTTATAGACTGTCAAAGTCCAAAAATGGTCAAATATGACCAAGTGTTCCTCAAAACTTGGTCAAGGGCCAGCACAGGTTCCCGACAGATGTGCTCCTTGTTCTCGACACACACATTCTACAAAGTATTTCAACTGTCACATGTTCCAACTTCATACTTTGGGGGGCATTTTGTTACACATTAATTTGGTCAACCTATGATCAACTGACGATATATGTATGACTTACTCCTCTATTCTCGGAAACTACTGAAGAAATGAGACTTTCTCCTTGAGAAATTGAATCATCTTTATTTTCTTAAAAAACCTATCAAAGGATATCGTCGCACCCTGTTAAATGATTAGGGTGTGGCAATGTTTGATCGTCGCATGCTGCACCAAAATGGACTGCATCATTGTCGCATGATGCTCATGCTTAGGGTGTGATGATGCTCAAACAAGGTAAAAAGGTGAAATTCTTGAAAGTTATAGAATGGAATATTCTATAAGAAGAGGTGGCCTCTGATCGGTTTGGACTTACTCGTTTCTCTGATTTAGTGCGAGCATCCTAATATCATCATCCATCCCTCTTTCACCCTATAAAAAGAGGGATCTCTCATGGGAAACAATAGGCTTTATTATGAATGAAGAATTATGTTGAAGATTGTACTTGTGATAGCTTTGCTTTAGCTTTCCAAGTCAGGTTGTGAATACTCTTCATCAAAAGTATTGGAGAATAGGTGTGTGTGTTGAAGCAAAGGGCCATTGGAAGGGACCTTGCAAAATCAATGCATAGGTTGTATTCTCCACTTTCATCAATATAATGCAGTGATACATTTCTTCCCTATAAAAGTGTCTCCATTTTTTTGTATAACTCCTTGATCTTATGCATAGGCTTCATTGGAATATATATATCGTTGTTCTCTCTCTTTGTTGGTTTGTGCTTCTTAATAGGTTCAACATCCCACCAATCCAAATATGGAGAAAGGACGATACTAGCGAGGATCAAACGATGTTTAAATGGTATGTCATGTGTCCCTCTTTGAACTAGTTTACATTACAATGAAATCTAAGGAGAAGCTTGTATTCTTCTCTCTTTTGTTCTAATTTTTTGTTGAAGTTAGGGAGATCAGTTTGTGTCCGCACTTAACAATTTTTATGATAACAACATGTATGTGGTAAACCAGGTGTGTTTCTTTTCCTTTTCAAGTGGATTTCCACATGGTCCCCTACACAAATGTGGAGTGAGATAAAATTCCACTTCTGGATCTTGCATCTTCCCACAAAAATAGTAGTAACGAAGATAATTTGGGAATGAAAGTTGCACAGTAGTTTCACTCCATACTCTTCTTGATCATTGGGGGAAGGATCATCCAATGATTTGTGATGGTATTGTAGACCACAATGGAAAATGACCATTTGAGTTCCCCCTTACATAGATAAACCCACCTATAGAGGAAAGGACATGGACATGGAAATGGAGGAATGAGAGTGTGATTTGGTGCCACGCATTGAGATTAGGGTTATTTTCCTGAAATTGGGAACATGAATATGATTGAAACATTGTAATCCATGGATCTCTGGGGGGGGAATGGGAGTGGGTACTGAGAAAAGGTTTTGATAAAATGACTTGGTCAAATTTCTTTCATATTGTTTGAAAACTTTTTCCAATATATCAGAGGTCGGTAGAACAAGAAAATGGGAAAAAAAAATTTCCAATATATCAGAGGCTGGTAGATTTCTCCAAATTGATGGAAAAAAATATTATCATCGTTATTATGTGGATATTGACCTCTTACCTTAAGTTATTCATCCTCATCATACTTATTCACAAAGTTGATCTGCTCCAATGTGCAATCCATGACTCTTATGAAATCATATAAAGGCAAAGAAGTGATTATGCTATCTATCACCAATCCAAAATCAAGTGTACTAGCAATATCTCATATTTCTAAGTTTCACAAAATTATTGAAAATGTTATGCAATGGAATTTATGAAGTGAAGATATACCAAAACAGTGATCAAAGTGATATTGGAGATGAGAATATCTCTTTACACTTGTGCATATCGAGTAAATGGATTGTTGGATCTAACATTGCTAAGGTTAATTGATGTGTAGATTTATTATGGATCACCATCTCCTCATCAAAAGATGACTCAGAATTGTTGCCTAAGATAACAAAAAATTTATGTTGAAGTTCTGCAATATGATCGACATAATATAAATGGATTTACCCAAGATTAAAGTCTTTTTCAATCACTTGAAAAGTTGAAAAAGTATATGTTGGTTCAGTCTCACCATTTACTCATCAATGACATGGATTGGGTTGCATTGACCAAACTCACCATAGAAGATGAAGAAAATAGCATAGCTAATATTGGATATTTGATATCAAATCAAGTTACAAAGAA
>JASDQU010103569.1:130705-164544 GCA_032191745.1 Picea mariana | reverse complement strand
AGGATGCACCACGTGCTCCAAGGGTGCCACTCGCCAACTGGACTGATTGGTAGACATCTAGAACCCCTAGAGTCAACACTCTGCCAGGTGAACTTGTAGGAGACTAAGGGTTCTAAGGAATAAGGCCCTCGCCTTATTGCGCGCCCTTTAGAATCATCGTGAGCGACTGTCGCAGTCTTCCCTCACTGCATCATGGATCCTCTTGAACTAGGTAATCGTTAACCTACAGTTCGATCCATGGCGAGAATGCTAGTAGGCGGTGGCAGGGATGCTTTCCACCCCTCTCCCTCAACCTCTTTGGAATCGGGTGTGGCCCCTTTACTCCATATGTGAGTCTGGTCGGCAAGCTATCGTCAGCATCAAATCATCAAATCAAATGAAACATCATAGTAAACATATCAACCCAAAAGCACACTCCCTGACTCAGTCCAGAGTCCAAGGGGGTTCTACCAATGCCTCTGCATCCTCAAGGTCAAAATCCCTGCACACTCAATGAAACTGAGTCAATAGCATCTGTCTACATCAAATAGTAACACATCATGTTATCTGTCAATCGCATCATAATCAGGTATAAATGGTCTAACATCATAAAAGGTCTAGATCACTTCCAAGCAAGTGTCCTCAAATAATAAGTGTTCTCAGTGCGCCAGGGCGGGATGTTACACCTTGAATGCCAGAAAAACAAGATGGTTGGAATTTTTAAGTGAATATGACCTCGATATCAAGCATATCAAAGGAAAAGAGAATAAATTTTTCGATGCACTTAGTAGAAGAGTGCATCTCATGCATGCTACTGTTGTCAGTATGCATCAACCACACTTGAAGAGCAAAATTTTAGATGATCTTGTTACAGATCAACATTACCTACAGGCAAAGGAAAGATTACAACAAGGAGATGTACAACAAAAAATAAATGAGTATAAGATAAAGGAATATGGATTACTCATACATAAGAATAGAATCTATGTTCCTAGTTTCGAAGAACTGAGGAATTTGATATTGAAGGAAATGCATAATGTTCCTTATGTTGGACATCTCGGTTACCAGAAAAATGATTACAACAGTAAGAAGCCAATTATTTTGCTCGAGAATGAAAAAGGATGTTGCTGATTACATCGCTCGATGTATGTAATGTCAGAAGGTGAAGGCTGAGCATAGGAACCCAACGGGTTTGCTGCATCCATTACTAATCCTAGAGAAGAAATGGGAGGTGATAGCCATCGATTTCATAGCTAAATTACCTAGGACAACAAGGAAACATGATTCAATCATGGTGGTGGTTGAAAAATTAAAAACAACACATATAGCAGCTAATATTGCAGAAATTTACATGAGGGAGATTGCTAGGTTGCATTGGATACCTAGGAAAATTATCTCGGATAGAGATACAAAGTTTCTGGAGGGGATTGTTTAAATGATTTAGTACAAATCCAAACTTTAGCACAGCATACCATCCTAAAGGATGGAAAAAACAGAGAGGTTCAACCGAGTAATTGAAGATATGCTGAGAATGTATGTGATGTATAAACCATCTAAGTGGGAAGATTACTTACACTTGGTTGATTTTGCATATAATAATGGGTATCAAGCTTCATTGAGAATGAGACCATTTGAATCCTTTTATGGTAGAAAATGAAATACTCCAATGAGTTGGGACAACCCAGCAGATAGAGTGGTACTTGGACTGGAGTTGCTCAAAGATATGGAAGACCAGATGGTTAAAGATCAAGCAGAATTTGAAGGCAACTCAGGATAGACAAAAAGTTTATGCAGATAAGAATGGGACAACTAGATAATTTAAAGTAGGGGAGCATTTACTTTTGAAAGTGAAGCCCAAGAAAATCTCCTTGAAATTTGGTAGTTGTACAAAGTTGGCAGCCAGATTCTGTGGTCCATTTTAAATATTGGACAGAATAGGGCCAATTGCATACATGCTTTCATTTCTTGCTTCCATGAATGTGCATACTGTATTTCATGTATCTTTACTAAAGAAATATGTACATGATCCTAACCATGTTATTGATTGGCATCTGATTCAGGTAGGGACAGAGGGAGACTTTCAGGTTCAGCCAGTGCAGGTATTGGACAGAAAGGTCAAAATGATCCAGAATCGAGTTATAGAGATGGTAAAAGTTCAGTGGAACCGCTATGGTCCTGAAGATGATACCTGGGAGCATGAAGATACCATGTGGGAAGAGTACCCATAACTTTTTGAATAAATTTTGAAATTTTTATCTTTATTTTGTATATGCGCTGAGAACAGTGCCAAAATAAGGGGGAGGGGATGCAACACCCCATGTTTTGAACCCCCATTTTAATTATATATTGTTACAATGCTGAGAGGCCAGAGTGCCCAAACAATTATTAAAAGGCCGGAGTGCCTAAGAAATGTAATGTTTTGATCATTATTAACAATAAATACATCATTGGCTGCTAGACGGACAAGGACTAGAGTTATAGGGGGCTATGATTTCATAAGAGAGGGGGCTTGAAGGGATAAATGTTTATTCCTATTTTAATTACCCTTTTTTCTAAGGGAGTGGATCAGTTACATGAGCTTCTTGGGGAAGGCTAGGAGGCTTTTGATTCCCCACAAAAATACTTAAACCCGTCCTTGGTCTGATTGGGGGGTTGGCTCATTCGCTCCTTCGCTTCTTCTTTCATTCCATTCTTTCCCTAAAACATCCATTCACTGATTGTTCATTGTTTCACACCTTGGGTGGATATCTGACTCCATTAATTTATGTCACCCATTCATCTTCCTAATCCATGTCTTAGCTTGGGGAAATGAGAACGAACTGTTGAAGAGAAGTCATGGTATCGTTGGCTATAGAGGTCGCTGGCATAATCCAGCCATGACTTGGGGCCTATGTTGGGCTCTAAATATGTCCTAAAAACAACTTTAGTCTGACATTAATTTATCAACCGAGGATTTGTCTTCTCTTTCAAGAATGTTCGCAAAGTCTGTGCAGATAGTTGTAGAGTTTTCAAATCATGTAGATAATTCAGTTAAAGAAAATCCGAGTCTATACAAATTACTGTAATAATCAAGTTCTTCACTCATTCATTAAAAGAAACTATGAAATTGATAACTCACTCAATGGAATTGTAATCTGATCAATAACACACTGTGAATCAAAGACACTAATTAATTTGTTGAATTCATCTAACTAAGAAACAATAATTTAATCTGTGAAAATACTTAAGGAATCAATCTATCAATGATTATTTAACTTGCTAGAAAAGAATAGCGAATCACTGTATAATTAAGAAGGAACAAGAAATGTGAATTTAAACAAAAGGAACAACAAATGCGAATTTGATAAAAAGGAACCGTAAATGCGAAAATGAAAGGAATTTTTGAACGACAAACTAATAATTGGAAATGGAACAAAAATTGACAATCTTCAATTGAAACATCTATCTTCTACAAATGAACAACATAATCATTTCATAAAAGAATCAACACAATCACGAATTTATCTTAACTATTGCAAGGAAATTTAAATCACATAACTTAAATAGAATTGATACGATTACAAATGAGGCAATAACTCTTTTCAACTGGGCCCATAGTCTTCATAAGGTACTTCTTCTAAAGACTTAGTATGCAAAGATGATTAAAACGCTCAAGGATTTCATTAATTACATAACTGGTAAATCATTTACAAGGGACTGCTTGTATAGAGTAATTCAGAGATCTGAATGTTTGATTGAATTTCTTGGATATCCCTCTCTATTGTTCATCAATCTCTATATATTACAATAACATGGATAAATTAAGTTATTCCGAGGATCGAGACATCCTTAGGATTGCTTTTACTATTTATAAAGATTACAAAATAGAGAGTCAATCTCCCTCTAAACTTCTTTGCGCCTGATTCCTTCAATCTTTAATGACTTATGTATCTTCAGGATCTCTTTAATTCTCTTGAGGTAACAACAATTTTCCATTTTCTGAAATAAAATCAAACAATTCAAACCAAAATTCCGAAATTATCTAATATCACTCAATAACATTTCTAGAAGACTTTTTAATATTTTCCTTTCTAATTTCTTCTAATTAATAGAAAAGTCAATCAAGAATATATCGTAAACCATGATAAAAAGGGGAATATTTGTACCTTTTTATCAACACAACATACTCTCCATCTTACCTTTTTGCATGTTGTTAAGAACCAAATATCAATATAGCATAGAAAAACCTCAGAATAAGTACTCAACGCCTTGAAAAAGACATAATTTCAAATAATAAGCCTCTTCGAGGGGGCAACCTCCTTTTACCCCACATAAATGTTCAAGTACAAAATGATTCCAAATGAAAATGTCTCCTTGGAATATATAGGAGACTAGGAGGTATAATTACAACTAATGGAATAAAGCCGACATATATAGAATAACATTACTAATATAATATGCCCCAATTAAGGGTTAATGAGCCAATATTAAGGCTTAACATGTCCCTCCCCTTGAGACAAGTGTTGTCCACAACACTTGAGTAACTCTGGATTCTATTGTATAAAAGACTCATCTTCCCAAGTGGAATCTTCAGTCGATAGTTTCCTCCATTTAATGAGATACTCTGAAATGGATCTATTCCTCAGCTGGAGAATTCTTGTGTCAGTGATGGATTCAGGATCCAATATGATTTTTCCTTCTTCGTCAAGTTATGGCAATATAGTTTGAACTGGGATCTTGTCACCTATAACCTTCTTTAATCATGAAACATGGAAAACTGGGTGTACTCGTGAAGATGCAGACAACTCCAATTTGTATGCCATAGTACCAATATTTTGCAACACCTTATAAGGGCCATAGTAATTTGGTGATAATTTATTATCCTTCTTGGCTTGCTTGAGGGACATCTGTTTGTATGGTTGTAGTATTAAAAACACCCAATCCCCTAGTTCAAAAATTCTTTCACTACGATGTTGATCTGATTGTTGTTTCATGTGATTTTGTGCCATGGTCAAGTTATCCTTTAAGATTTGGAGAACTTGTTGTTGATGCTCGATGTGATCTTCCACTGCTTGAACCTTAGATTTTTCTTTTAGATAAGAAGTGATGGAAGGAGGGTGGTATCCATAGAGTGCCATAAATGGTGTCATTTTTGTTGCAGTATGAAAGGAAGTGTTATACCACCATTTTTCCAAGGGTAACCATTTGAACCATTGTGTTTGTTTATCAAGGACAAAGCAACGAAGGTAGCCTTCCATACATTTGTTCACTATCTCGA
Source organism: Picea mariana (assembly GCA_032191745.1). Classification (NCBI taxonomy): domain Eukaryota; kingdom Viridiplantae; phylum Streptophyta; class Pinopsida; order Pinales; family Pinaceae; genus Picea; species Picea mariana. Next base: position 159,308 of record JASDQU010103569.1, on the reverse strand, counting down.
TTTGTCCATCAGATTGAGTATGATAGGATGAGCTATGAGCCAATTGAGTACCCAAACAAGAAAATAATTTTTTCCAAAATGTCCATTGAAGATGGGATCTCTGTCACTTACAATAATCTTTGGGCTGCCATGTAGCTTTTGAACTGTCTCCATGAATGTGGTGGCAACTGTACTATCTTTGAAGGGACGAGAGAGTGCACAAAAGTGTGTGTACTTGGTTAGTGTATCAACAATCACCATGATGACACTCTTTTCTTCAGACTTCGGTAACCCTGTGATGAAATCCATGGAAACCTCCTCCCAACGCTGACTTGGGATGGCTAATGGTTGTAAAAGACTTGGGGTCTTAATTGTTTCCACCTTATTTTGTTGGAAAACCAAACATTCTACCACAAACCTTTGAACATCAGTTTTAAGGCCATCCCAAAAAAAATCCTTCTTGACTCTATGGTAGGTTTTCAAAAATCCCGAGTGCCCTCCTACTGGAGAGGTATGGAATTCCAATAGTACCTTTTGTTTGAGTTGGGAGTTATTACATAAATATAAGCAATCTTTGTACCATAGTGAATCATTTTTCCATGTAAATGTATCTGATGCACTGGAATCCTGCTGCAACCTTTGAATGAGAGTCCACACTTTTTCATCATTCTTCCATTCATCCCTTGCTTCTATTATCCAATCAGGTTGGATTATCGAGATAGCATAGAGAAGGGCCTCAACATCTTCATCCTTTTTTGAGAGTGCATCTGCCACAACATTTTTCTTCCCCTTTTTATAGACAATTTCAAAATCATAACCCAATATCTTGGTTACCCATTTTTGGTGTTCTTCTGAAGATAGTCTTTGTTCCAAGAAGTATTTAAGAATATCATGATCGGTTTTGACCTTGAAGTTCCTACCTATTAGATAAGGACGTCATTTCTTCAATGCATGTAGTATTTCCATCATTTCCTTCTCATAAATGGGTTTGTTTAAGTCCTTTCCCTTGAGTGGTTGACTTTCAAAAGCTAGGGGCCTTCCTTCTTGCATTAGGACAACACCAATTCCATTTCCTGAGGCATCACATTCCACAATAAAGGTTTTTTTGAAGTCTGGAGTGGTCAAAATAGGAGCTTTGTACATCACCTCTTTAAGTTGTTCAAAATCTTTAGTTGCCTTTGGAGTCCATGAAAATGAATCCTTCTTAGTTAGTGCCGTTAAAGGTGCTACTATTCTTCCATAGTGCCAAACAAACTTGCGGTAGTAACCTGTCAAACCCAAAAATCCTCTAAGATTCTTCAATGTTTTAGGAATCGGCCAGTCCATCCATGCCTTAATCTTGTTAGGGTCTACCTTGATAGCTTCATGAGATACAATATGACCCAAATACTCTACCTCCTTCACTCCAAAGAAACATTTGGATGGTTTGTCATATAGTTGTTGCTCCTTTAGTAGTTGTAGCACCTTGTCAATATGTCGCACATGATCCTCCCAAGACTTGCTATAGATTAGTATATCATAAAAAAATACTAACAAAAATTTTCGAAGGAAGGGCTTGAAAATGGAATTCATCAACCCTTGGAATGTGGAAGGTGCATTTGTAAGGCCAAAAGGCATGACCAAAAATTCATAATGGCCTTCATGAGTTCGGAATGTTGTTTTTGGGATATCTTCTTCCTTCATTCTAATCTGATGATACCCTAAACGGAGATCCAATTTTGTGAAATAGATTGCTCCATGTAGTTCATATAACAATTCATCAATGACAGGAATGGGAAACTTATCTTTAATAGTGACCTTGTTGAGCTCTCTATAATATGGACACATACGCCATGGGCTATCTTTCTTGAATACAATTACCACTGGTGCAGAGTAAGAACTTTGGCTAGGTCTAATAATGCCAGCCTCTAACATTTCTTTAACCATGCACTCAATTTCACTCTTCTGGGCATAAGGGTATCTGTATGGCCTGATGTTAGGAGGAACACTCCCAGGAATTAGGTGNTGATCATGATTTCAAGTGGGTTGAAGACCTTTGGGAATATCTTCAAATACTTTGGAATGCTTATCAATGATCCCTTGGAGATCTTGAGGAATAGATGGATTAGATGTTTGAACATCTAGTGAGCATAGTTGTGCAATAACGCCTTAATGCCCCTTTTTCAATAATTTTTTCATGCCATTAGAGCTTATCACCTTACTAGGTTTCCCTGTGATACCTCTTAACTCAATTTCTTTTCCTTCCAATGAAAATTTCATGAAAAGTTCTTGAAAATTAAAATCCATTGTTCCTAATGATTGTAACCATTGGATTCCTAGTACAACACCAGCACCACCCATGGGTATAGCAATCATTGGACTATTCATTACATATTCCTCCATAGTAATATTGATCTTATTGAATTTTCCTGAGCAATTAATAGTTCCTCCATCTGCAATCATTACTTGAAACTCTGGTGATGGATATACAAAGAAATTGAGATATTTGGCGAATTTATAGTGAATGAAATTACGAGTACTACCAAAATCAATTAGGACTATTACCTTTTTCTTTTTTATGTATCCTTCGATCTTGAGGGTTTGAGGAGTGCTAATTCTAGCCAATGCATTACATGATATCATGGGAGTCAACTCTTCAGACGAAATTGCTTCTACGTTTTCATCCTGAGATGGTTCTTGTTCTTGTTCTTCTTCCTCTTCACAATCTATGTAGAATAATTTCTTCTCACCACACTTATGTTCCTTACTGTACTTGTTGTCACAATAAAAGCATAAACCTTTTTCTTTTCTTTCCTCTAATTGTTGAGGTGGAAACCTTGTAGGTTGAGGTGTTTTAGAAGAAGGAGCATTATTGTAAGGAACCTCCTTGTTACGACATGAAACCTCTTTATAACAAGTGCAATTTTTTTTTTTTTTGTGTGTGTGTGTACAAGGTAACAAGACATTATACTCTGCGCCGCCACATGAAGATGAATCATGGTGCATGCAACTATGATATCAACATAATGGTCTAAGACGCACATCAACATCTGCCAGTAAAGAACAACAATTGACCGATATATGATAGGACTGACTACCCACCCGTCCTACCCTGCAAAGGTTAGGACCTCCAAGACACATAAGAAACGCTCAAGCCCAGGTTCCCATCGATTTTAACCATTTAAGGTCTCAAGGCTAGCGACTATTCTAAGGAACATGGAGGTGTCTACATCCCGCCCGACATGAACAGACCAAGCAACAAACTGATTACAATCAAGCACCACAATAATTAAATGAGAAACCATGTCTTCTACGGAAGCGCAAGTCAAGTAATTGCGAATTCAATTAATTGCAAATCCAATAATAGCAAATCCAATTAAGTGCGATTTTCATTAATAAGGCATTTTCAATGAATTGCAAATTCCCATTCACTAAATCATAATAACTTTTGGACTTAGTCAAGACATTATATTTTATCCGCTATCAATGATCTTTAATTTCATCATCACCACCATGGAATAACAACCATTTTTCCTTTTATTTTACAATAACTTTATAAAATGACCAATACATTACATCCGATATGTTATCTATAACCATTTCAGTAACTTCTCCATAAAACGACTACAACTTCCACATTAACAGTTCCCTAACCATTAGCTTTAGCATTAAACATTTCATTACATAACCATTACCACAAACAATAATGATATTAGCATTACTTTACCATAAGCATACATTCAACATCACTTTACATCGATTATTACCCTAAATCAATAATAACATTAACATTAACCTTTCCCTAAGCATGAGCTTTAACTTGAAATGATGGCAATTGATTAGAATATCCTTAAGAAGTATTTTGTCTCTTATGAGGAACAAAGGTTACAAGGACCCAATATATTTAATTAAAATATCTAGTTTCTTACACAAGGAACACTAGAACAACCTCCTTTATATCGATAGCAAAGCAAATTATAGAGTTATACATCAACTAATTTATAGAGATGGTTTGTCAATAATACGAGAACCATCAATTGTCTTAACTCTAACTCGCATCAATCATCCATTTATGTGACCATATACCTCTCCACACTCTGAAGCAAACTCATATAATTCTCATTATTTAAAAGCTAACTAGATGGTCTGGATTAAGACTCAGCCATTAATTTTATAATCAAGGGACGTTAAGGCCATCAATAAGTAGGTCTGGTTTTTGACTTGCTAATAAATAAAAAGAAATATAATCATTCATTCAATAGTCTAACCAGCTGATCTAAATTATAAATGAGCCATTTAATTCTATCTTTAGCTAGATATTAAATACTACCAATTAGTAACAAGACATTTAATACCAGAACTTTAACAACAATTGACCTTTAATATCCAGCATTTATAACAAAACACGCAATGACAAATGACCTAAAATTAACATAGCACTACCAACACTAACTAAGTCAAGGTAGAAGGCGTTAATAAGACATTTATTAACTCAAAATTTACCGCAGGAGTCTAACTTTACTACAAGGACCAAAGTGACAGCTATACGCAATCATTAAGGGGAAATGGCTAGGAAGTGTAAGCGCCACAACCCCAAAACTATTTACTGCCATGCGCCCTCAGTACACAACACTGCCAGGTAACAGTAACACGAATAAAGAGGCGATTACTATTGCAGTTCTCAATGCAGAAAGTTGAAGGCTAAATCGTTGAGCTTGGGAGTTTTTAAAGATTAAAATAGGTGGATCCTTACACTAGTGAGACTGTTTAAAACATGCTAAGAACTGATATAAGGAACGATTGATATAAGAGAAATGGTTAAATAAAAAGGGAAGCTGCTAATAGAATGAAGATCCGCTTTAATGACCTTCTGAAGAACTGTTGTAATAACCAGTCAAAGGAGGTAGGATTTTTTTTTTATCAACTACTGCTACGACTATCAAGAATTTAGGTGACTGTCTAGCATAGATCGGACAGAGAAAACACAACTCTAAGGCGGCTATAACTATACTTCCTTCTAAACCCGTGACAGAACATCTACGACTCAAACAATTTAAGTTTGAACAAGAAGGCCTTGAACGAATAATATACGGACGAACGTCGTCGGCAAAAGGACATCGCTATCCCATCATGCTAACACTGGGCAAAAGAAATTAAGCTATTGCTAAGTGACAGCTAAAACAATGGCACTGACTAAGGATGATGCTAGAGAGGGCTAAGGTGCACCGGCTGGATTCCCATCTACTCTGGTGCTACCACTGCCTTAACCAGCGTGAAGATGCAGCCAATCCTAACAACACGTTGTCCCTAACAGGCTGCGACTGCTATCCTCTGAGATAGACCAGAGCACAACCGCACGCATATCCACCAGCAGTGCAATTACGGGAGTGGGGAGGCTACCCTGAAACTCAGACAGAACGAAAGGATCTAACCAGATAAGATGAGGTAACCAGAACACTCCCATGATGTGAGGCATGTGTCTGGTGGAAGGACAATCGTCCGAATCGCTGGAACTTAGGCAGGACCATACTCGAAATATTTTACCCAAAATTCTGCGAGGGCCCTTTGTTCCCAACGCATGTGCAAAGGAACTCGGAGTCGGAAAGAGGGGTGGTTACTAGGGAATAGTTAACTGGTGCCTTGCAAGGGACGCAGTTTGTACACAGCTCCAAGTCATAATAGCTAAGAGCCTAAGGCATAAAGCAAAGATGATAACTGCCCTCTGCAATGGCTGGGTGCGATTCTAAACAGGGGCGTTAGTGTGCATGGTTGGGGTCATTCCTGGAAAGAAAAAATGTTAAGAGTTTTTATTAATTCTTTAACCTTAGCGGACTGTCGACAACCCTTGATTCTCCAGGACTCCTTAAGTTAACACTCAGTGCAGAACTTCCACACCTAAACCCTTTATACAAATCAACATTGATGCAGATATTAATGACCGTTATCAAAAGATGAATCAGACAGGAACAAGTTCGCTAGTAAACATAAATTACACAGTTAAATTTAAAATCTGTCAAGGAGTGGCCTCTAGGCTAGCTAACTCATCTCTACCATGTATTTAAGTCCAGGGGTACCGCAATTGGTTATATAAAATTTAACAGTAGCAATAGTTGGAAGAAATCAGGAGTTTCAACAAGCGTTGTAAAAATTTATCATTGCGATTCGTCGAAGGAAAACGGAAGATACAACAGATGTTATATAATATTTAACACCAGTTTATTTTTCCCAATAATAGGTAGATCTACATCATATATCCTAATGCATTCTATTCTACCAAATAAATGAGCATAGCTTTGCCTCTTCGCCTGCCTTGAATGAGGTTCGTGCGCTCTGTGCCGCTCCCGCTCGCCGACTGTCGAGACCTCACCGGTACCTCCCAGCCAATCACTAGGGGTACTCTGCTTCCCCCTTAGCCCCCTGAGCCGCAAAGGGTCCACACACTATCCAAATGGTACGTCTAGCTCCCAACTTGCCTCACAAGGACAAGCTACCACTCCTATCCGAGCTGGGATGTCCCAACTCCCCACAAGTAATCAGTCAAGTCACAAATTCGGCAGCGTAACATTATGCTAACAACCGATCCCTTTCTTCCTCATCTTCCCTTTATTTTATAGAGTTTTTAGAACCTCCAANCCTTGAATGAGGTTCGTGCGCTCTGTGCCGCTCCCGCTCGCCGACTGTCGAGACCTCACCGGTACCTCCCAGCCAATCACTAGGGGTACTCTGCTTCCCCCTTAGCCCCCTGAGCCACAAAGGGTCCACAAACTATCCAAATGGTACGTCTAGCTCCAAACTTGCCTCACAAGGACAAGCTACCACTCCTATCCGAGCTGGGATGTCCCAACTCCCCACAAGTAATCAGTCAAGTCACAAATTCGGCAGCGTAACATTATGCTAACAACCGATCCCTTTCTTCCTCATCTTCCCTTTATTTTATAGAGTTTTTAGAACCTCCAACTTTCCCTAAATCACATCTAAATTAAGTTTTAATAAAAATCTTCTAAATATTCTCCTTTGCACAAGTGTCGTCTATCCCCCTCTTTTCTCCAATAATTATTTTCTTTAAATTTATTAATTGTCTCATTCCCCCCACCCACCTAGAGTTGCTCTTAAATTTACTCCTAGGTGTTCCTAGATTCCCTTTCAAGTTTAAATACTTTCCCTAAAATGAAGTTGCTAATTTAGTTCATTTTAGAAGGTTCTTAATTGCAGATTCCTTACTATTTTGACCTCGCTTTTTACTACAAGTTCCCCTCTTTCTCTTATTATGTTTCCCCCCATTCCTTAGTTTCCTAATTTTTTTATTATTCCCTTCTTTCCCCTTTTATTAGGGCCAAAATGGCAGTTGCGCTATTTACTCTTTTCCTTTCATTATTAAATTGAAATCTTTTTACACTTTCACAAGTTAAATAATTTAATTCTTCTTTACAATTTAAAACCACGGATTTTGATTAAATTATTACTCTCTTCATTTTACCCTGAAAATTTATGAAGACTAAAACTTATTACTTTAGTGGTTTTTTTGGTTTAAATTTTTATTTTTATTTTTATAGTGTCTTTTCTTAAGGTTAGACAAAATTTTACCCTGAGGAGTTTTAGACTTAGGACTTAGATTCTGAACTAGGCGACATTTAATTAGGGAAGTAGTTTAAGAATTTCTTAATGTGTTAAAGGTCTTAGGGCCATCTAGGTTTGTTCCTTCATCAACATCCACACGATGTTCCCTTCAGGATGCACCACGTGCTCCAAGAGTGCCACTCGCCTCTAGTGTTTCCTTTGCATGACGTGCCCTTCAGGATGCACCACGTGCTCCAAGGGTGCCACTCGCCTCTAGTGTTTCCTTTGCACGACGTGCCCTTCAAGATGCACCACGTGCTCCAAGGGTGCCACTCGCTTCTTGACTGATTGGTAGACATCAATAACCCCTGGAGTCAACACTGCGCCAGGTGAACTTGTGGGAGACTAAGGGATCTAAGGAATAAGGCCCCCACCTTATTGCACACCTCTTAAAATCATCATGAGCGACTGTCACAGTCTTCCCTCACGACATCGTGGATCCTCTCAAACTAGGTAATCATTAACCTACAGTTCGAGCCATGGCGGGAGTGCTAGTAGGCTGTGGCAGGGCTGCTGTCCACACCTCTCCCTCAACCTCTCTGGAAATCGTGTGTGGCCCCTTTACCCCATATGTGAGTCTGGTCAACAAGCTATCGTCAGCCTACATCATCAACATATTGTGTTAGAACATGTCCACATCATATCATATAATCAAATGTACTAGAATCATAGTAAACAATCAACCCCAAAAGCACACTCCCTAACTCGATCTAGAGTCCAAGGGGTTCCATCGATGCCCCTGCATCCTCAAGGTCCACCACCCTGCACACTCAGTAAAACCGAGTCAATAGCACCTGTCTATGTCAATGTCGTAAACATCATGTCATCTATCATAGTGCGTCATAATTAAGGACAAATGGTTTAATATCATAAAAGTCTGAATCACTTGCGAGCAAGTGTCCTCAAAGAATAAGTTTTCTCAGTGTGCCAGAGCGGGATGTTACAATTATTCTCTCTATAGATGTAGGATTGGTCCTTCTAGTAGCCATAGCCATATTTTTATTTTCAACATTTCTTGCCACCCTAAATGTATTCTCCAATGATTTGGGTTCCCAAAGGCGAACCTCATGTTGAATGTTATATCTTAAAGTTCCTATGAATACATCAATCAAGTGCTCGTTTGGAATATCTGTTACCTTTATATTCAATCTTTGGAAGTTCTCAATGTGCTCTGTAACTGAACCTTTTTGCTTGATATTTATCAATTGGCTAAAGAAGGTATTGCTCCTTGTATCCTCATAGTGTGCTATCATTTCTTCCATGAAAATTGTCCAAGTGATAAGTGATTTGCAAGAACAAATCCATCTATACCATACAAATTGATTGCGTTCTAAATATAAAGAAGCAATTCATACCTTTTGTGTATGTGGCACATTATGTAGATCAAAGAATTGCTCCATCTGAAGTATCCATGTGATAGGGTCCTTTCCATCAAACTTCCTCATATTGATCTTAGGAACGTGGTTGGTCTTCAACCCAAGGTTAGAGTTTCTCCATTCTTGATTCACCTTCCTTGTGTCCTCATCATGAATTTCATGGGATGCATTTTCACTTTCAGGTGGCCTCTATATTATGAAAATTTGCAATACTTCCATGATCTCCCCTTTTAAAGCATCCATCTTAGTATTTGTTGCCTCAAACTTAGCTTCTGTTGAATCCATCATCTCTTGTAGTCCATATTTTGTTACTGTCTTCTTTTGTAAATCATTTATGTCCCTATGCATTTCTTCACCTTCATCAAGAGTCCAAGTAGGATTGTCTAGAGGCTTATTTGGTGTAGAAGTTCCCTTTTTGGGTGGCATGTTGTCCAAGTATCACTTTTGAACCTTGATTTTGATATGGTTCTTATAGACAATCTTTCTTTTGTTGTATCTCCCAAGTTTCGGCCCTTCTGGGTATGAATTTTTTTTTTTTTGTAGTTCTCTGATATTTCTTCTCTGTAATGCCACAGGTCTGATCAAAATTGGATGTGCCAAGTGGAATTTACGGTAACTTCCCCACAACTTGTTGATTTTTGGCCTTTCCAGGAGATCTCACTTGTATAACATGCCCCACACAAAATAATTGATATGAAATTCTGAAACTCGTACCAAAAATACTACAAACTATCCACTATCCAATGAAACTAGTCTCACTCAATTTCGATACTCTAGAAAGAAGTTATGATTTTTTTACCTGAAACACCTTTTTGAGACTAGTCAATAGGACTAGTCAAATACCCTATCTTCCACAGGGTGTATCTACAAACGTAAGATGACCCAAAAGATGAAATTTTTACCACTGTTACCTTAATAATATTTTTGAATAGCCTCCAGATTTCAGGGTCTGAAACATTATAGAAAACGTTTTATAGTGAAAATTCCTCAATGACTCAGTTCAGGATGATTCCATAACCCTATTTTGCACAGGCTGTATCTCCGAAAGTATAAGGCCTCAAGAGATGAAATTTTAACCCAACATACCTTGATCCGTCTACTAAATACACTCCAAGCCGTTCCTTATAAAACATTGTAGAAAACAAGTGTTAGATAAAATGCAAAGGTGTCTCAGATGTAGCAACGAAACCCCAAGACCTTGAACTTTGATACCATATGTTAAGAACCAAATATCAATATAGCATAGAAAAACCTCAGAATAAGTACTCAACGCCTTGAAAAAGAGATAATTTCAGATAATAAGCCTCTTTGAGGGGGAAACCTCCTTTTACTCCACATAAATGTTCAAGTACAAGATGATTCCAAATGAAAATGTCTCCTTGGTATATATAGGAGACTAGGAGGTATAATTACAACTAATGGAATAAAGCCAACATAAATAAAATAACATTACTAATGCAATATGCCCCAATTAAGGGGTAATGAGCCAATATTAGAGCTTTACACATGTCCTCATGCAAGCAAAGATTTTACATGTAAAGCAGTGACACTGAAGGGAGGAGAGGTCTTTTCTCCAGGTCTCCTGAACCCATTCTTACCTTTAAGATCTTCAAAAATAACATCTTATTCCTTCTTAAGAATTTCATAAATACTCTGATAACCCATTGGAGGATACCAAATAATAGGAAGACTGTATGTGCATCCAATACAAGCAGGTCCTTCATCTAGGATCATTCCGACATACCTCTCTAACCTAAAGGCGACTGCGTGAAAATTTCTGAAACCAAAGGGTGCCCTGTTCTTAACTGCGTTTGAGGAGACATCCCATCTTAGTTTAGCAGTAGAAATGGCTTCTTATTTAAGCCCTGTAAAATACTATAGACCTGAATTTATAACGTGTCTGTGGATGGGGGATAAATATTCTACAACCTTCTCCCTCTTCATGAATGTTATGTTCTTCATAATGGTTTTAATGGTTTTAGGAGGTTCCCCTCTCATCCATAGGTCTAGCCCAGTCTCCCTTTTCATAAAAACCTTGTGTTCTTTAGCCCACCTGGTTTGGTTTTTGGCAAAGGACAAGAATGCCTAAAGCTACATGTCCCTAGTGAAAGGATTGGGGTTCTCTTTTCTTTTCTCTCCTAGGATGAAGTTGTGAAGGTATAGTTCACACATAAAGTATTGTACTCCCTCTTGTTCTCTAAAACATGAAACAAAATCAGAAACAATGGTGAACTCAAAAGGTTTTCCTACTCTAATAGCTTTTATCCTTAGCAACATATAACTTTCTAATAAAAATAAGATGTAATTAGTAGCAGGGGCCCTGTAAGATACTATATCAGAATAAACAAAGCAAATTTCTTTGATTTTCTCCAAGGCTCCATATAAATGGCCCTGTACTTTCTTCACCTTCCCTTGAGCTCTATTGAGCTCAACAAAGGTCTCATTCTCTGTAGTTGACATGTCTTGAAGTTGTTTGACAACTTTTTGATGTTCTGCTATTGTTACCACTTCACTTATGCATTAATTTAGGGTTTGTTGGGATTGCACCAGTTCTGCTTCCAACCTGCTAATGATGGCCTCATGTTTAGTGGAGTGAACTACTTCCTCAGTCTAAACAATTGCCTCTATTGTTGCTGGATAATTTGTCTGGGTACATATTTCAATTGTTTCCAAAGGAGCAGGAAGATCTGTAGGAAACACTTCTTCATCCCCACTTCAATTGTTTCCAAAGGAGCAGGAAGACCTGTAGGAAGATCTGTAGGAAAATTCCATAGACCAACCATCTGGGCATGGGATTTTGTCCTTTTGGAAACTAAATATTATCTCCTTTAATTCTTCCTCCTGTACTTCTTTCATTAATTCCATATTATCTTCTTCTTCTTCAAATCTGGGGAAAGGTTTGATTATTCCCAAGATGGCCTCAATTTGGTGGTGAGACTCTTCCTTAAAGATATTTTTAAAGTGGAGAGTACTCAATTGTGTCATGTGTTGGAAAGAGGAGGATTTGTTTCCCAAAGGACTAGTCAAACTCCAGAAAGTATTTGTCATTCTTCTTGCTTTCACATAATCTTGGAATAATTTTGTGTTCTCATCTCAACTTCTAAGCCACAAATCTCTATTTTTTAAGTGCCACTCTTCTTCTCTTTTTTGGTGGAAAAGATTGTTCTTCCTTTCAAGGTTGAGAAATTGGTCTTTGGATTCCTAGTTGGAGTACCCTCCTCCTTTTGCTTCATACAGGTCCTGAAGGTCATTTTCTATCTTAACCAACTCCTGGTCTTCCCTTTTCCTTTTTATTTTTTCCCATTGGCATGTCTCCTTCTTCAATCTTTTCAAGTTTGTATCCATTTGAATAGTCTGTCGTGTACCTATGGAGGAATCGATGGGCGTCCAAACGTCTTTTACTAGAGGTATAAACTTGTCGTCTTTTAACCATAAGGTGTTGAATTTAAAGGGACTCGTAGGCTTTTTTGGTTGGGGGACAAATTCGAGGAAAATAGCATGGTGATCTGAGTCTTCCCCACTTCCTAGTCATTTTCTACACATGATGATAGAATCCAAAATATACCTTGACAAGAGGAAACGATTTAATCTTTTTGCAATATATTCCTTTACCAGTCTTTTGTTTTTCCAAGTTAAAGTTATTTTTTGAGGAACTAGATCCACTAGGCCCCTTCCTACAGTCATATGGGAGAATAAATTTGAGAGTGGGCCAAGCCTCTCTTTTTCTCATGATGATTCAACTTCTCCCAAGGAGAAATTTAAATATCCTCCCAAAATGACGTCATGATTGTTTAAAAAGGATTTCCTCAATAGACCTTTCGAGGAATTTTCTCTGTCTTGGTGGAAGCCATACGCATTTATGATAGAAAACTCCTTTCCAAGAAGTTTGGAAAATACTCTTTCTCCTAGAACCAATTCATAGCTCCAGAAGCTTAAGNTCGAGGAATTTTCTCTGTCTTGGTGGAAGCCATACGCATTTATGATAGAAAACTCCTTTCCAAGGAGTTTGGAAAATACTCTTTCTCCTAGAACCAATTCATAGCTCCAGAAGCTTAAGATATTTATTTTATTGGATTTCCATCCGATTCCCAAGCTTCCTCATGTAGATTTTAACCTTGTATGGTATTTACTGCAAACAAATTTTTCAGTAAAAATATAAAATATACAATGGAAAATACAAACATTACACAAAGAGTTTTACTTGGAAACCGAAACCGGGAAAACCATCATATTCTATATTCATTCATAGTGATACATTGTTTACAATGAAATATACACATAGGAGCCATCAACATCCAAAACCGTAACCCAATGACCTAGATTAGTCCACAACCCTAATTCCTTAACCAGAAATAGAAAACCATTGGAAAAAAACCATGTGCTGAAAAACCTCCCTAAAATGGACATGAAAATCAAGGCAACACGAAAAATGACGCAAAAATGCAACACGTTTCCCAAGGAAAAAATGTGACACTACTACTCGTGCAAAGAATATAACATAGACCCAACACCTCATCTCCCTTTAGCACTTGTACCGAAGAAATTCCAGCTTTTGAGTGTTGTTTTTAAGAAATAGGTAATCACTGCTTCACCCCCCAACGCTTCTTTCAAAAAAATGATATCAGGTTGGTTTAACTCCACCAACCTTTGGAGAGTGGACTTTTTGGAGGGGCTTGCTACACCCATACAATTTAATGAAAATTTTTTCATGTCCTACCCCATTCCAAGGGATGAGATTCTCCAAGGGCCCCAAGAATCGACTGTTGTTTTTCTGTTGCTATATCCAATGATGCTTTGGATTGTTCTTTTGACAAAAAGGACTTCCTGCCTTACCCCCTTGCCCCTTGGGTGGTAGGAGGGTATATAATTAGTCCTTCAAACTTCTTATTTACTTCCTTTATTGCCGGAATTGATTTGCTATGAAGATGGTAGGGAATCATTTACTCCTTTGAGTCTCTCGAGGATGAAGGGGAAGAATAAATCTTGAGAGCAGGATTTGAGGGATCGACAGGGTTCGAGGAAATCATGGAGAAAGAAAGTATATGGGAAGATTGGGTCAAATTTAATGCAGAACATGAAGTTGATAATAGATTTTTGGAGATCCCAGCCCACTCCTACCCAACAAGAGTAATAGAATGAACATTTAAATTGAAAGCATGAAAAGGATAATAAGGACGTGATGGTGGTATGGGATGAGCTAGATCCTACTACTCCGATGACCACAAGACCAATTGACCTTTTGGGGAGCAATTTGTCTCATGTCCCAGATCCATATAATCCACACTTTCCTTAAGGGGATTTGACGCTGAAAACCCATATTGATCTTGGACCTTCGAAGAGTAAAGCCTCGATGCTACGAGGGGAGGGTCATCTTCTAGTTGTGATGCTCCTCTCTTCTTTACCTTCTTAGGCCCTTTGGTTCTCAGACTCCTTTCTTTTCCAGAAAAGGAAATTTTCAATCCTTTTCCACATTACCATGCTTGTGGCATCTTCGACATCTAAGTGAAATTCCCTCATAATCAAATTTCTGAGCCAAACAGATACCCCTCCAAGTCAGGTTTATTTCGTTTGCAAGGCCTTTTCTGATATTTAAGAACACCAAAATCTAAGCGACCGACATTTTCTTTGTCTCCAAGAAAGACATATCGTCGAATAAAAAATCTCTCATTGTGTTTCCCAACAGTCTAAAACCCTCCTTAGTCCAGAATTCCACTGGAAGCCCCAATAGTCTCAACCAAATTGGGATTTCATCTACTCTTTCTCTGCTTTCATTGAAAGAGGAGACCACTTCTTTAATAGAATTGAGGTTAAGTCTAAATTCCAGAGTGATTTTAACACCCATTCCACCTCTTCTTTCTTCACAAATTTCAGCATGAGCCACCCCTTGGCTAGGGTTTGGACCTTGGAAGCCACCTCTAGCTTCCTCCCCCAAGTTTTACCAACCCATTCCTCCAAGGTTTCTTGACTGAAATATCGACCAATTTCTCTTCCTACTAGCACCTTCTCCACCATTTCTTGGACTTGTGGAAGCATTACATCGTCTCCTAGGGATAGGTTGAGAGGGGAAGCCAACTTGATGGACGAATAACTTTTCTTACTCAATGAAGAAGACCTTTGATTGATTTCCACATAACGAGGATTTTCTTACTCTTGAAGCTCCCTTTGTCTACTTTCTTCCTTTGAGTCTTCTTCCTAAATGTTATCCTGCCGTTGAACCTTTTGTGAAAGCACTGGTGAAAGGGATATTAAGGATTTAAGTTTAGTCTCTGAGTGAGAACTTCCCCTTTGTCTTTCACATCGCAACCATGAGCGGGGATTACTTGACTGGAACAAGGTTTGACCCAGTTGTGGATGTTATCGAGAGGGTTGTAAGAATAAGGAAAATCCTTCCTAGTTCCTGAGAGGTCACCAACAAGTTGTTCTACTGCCCTAGAGTCACTTTTTGCCCGAATTTCTGGCGAGGGAAAAGGATACAATAATTCAACAAGAGATCCATCTCCAGAGGAGAGAGAATAGGTAAGGGTGAGGCCACAATAGACCTGGCATCGATCAAAGCCTCTAATTAGAGACCCCCAAAGCTATCCCATTCATAGGTTAAGGCAAGAACAAAAAAGACATTGGAGATGCATTGGCTCATATAGCTAATGAAGTACACCACACAAAAGGTTTTTTAATAGTTACCACTTGTAACTTATATATTACAAACTTAGAAAGCACCAAGTTTGCCAGGAATCTCCAGCTCCATGTCAAGTACAAAACTCTATAAATAGGGTAGTTTGGGTGTACAAAACTCCAGAAATAGGGAATTTTGGGTGCACGTAAGCTAAATTCTAATTATACAAACTTGAAAATAAAAAAAGTGCATGTATTACAAACATTAATGAAGAGAAGGTTAGCCATCATAATCATGATCTAAAGAGCTCAAGTCCTCATCTCCATGATTTTTGTCATCATCAGCCAAACGTTGCTTAAGGAATTGATTTCTTTCCCATTGAAAATAAAAAAAGTGCATGTATTACAAACATTAATGAAGATAAGGTTATCCATCGTAATCATGATCTAAAGAGCTCAGGTCCTCATCTCCATGATTGTTGTCATCATCAGCCAAACTTTGCTTAAGGAATTGATTTCTTTCCCATTCAATAATCTCATTTTGCATGAGAGTAGTGAGGTGCTTTACAGCGTAGTATGGAGGAGATGTTGAGAAATTAGTATAATAATAAAACATTAAAATAATAATAATAATTTAAAACACACACACACACACACACACACATTATTATTACTTTATTATTTATTATTATTATTATAATGTTTTATTGCTATTTTAATGCATTATGTTACATGAGCATCTCCCCGTAATGAGATGTAGAGCCACCCAATGAAACATTATTTTGATGATGAGTTATGTGATTCTCTTAATTAATAAAAAATTAAGTCCACTTAATTAATAAAATTAAAGTGGGCTTAATTGAAAAATACAACAATAATAAAAGAATGAAATAATAAATAAAGTGGACTTAATTAAAAAACAACAATAATAAAAAATAATAAAAGTTGGATTACTCTTGGTACTTGATAGATCCAACTTTAACATGGATCTAAGGTGGTTTAGATTTCTAATCTTCTTCTCTATACACTATTGAAAGAGCTTTGTTCAATAATCTCATTGATTTTTTGCACATCAATATGTTATATAGCCTAGTATGGAGGAGAGATGTTGAGGCATTAGTGTGATGAGGTGTTATGAGGCATTAGTGTGACTAGGAGTTATGTAATGCTCTTAATTAGTAAAAAAATATATTTTGCTTAATTAAAAAACAACAATAATAAAAAAATAAAAAAGTAATAAAAAGGTTTACATGTTAAGAAATTGGATCCCCTATTATTTTGATAGATCTTAATTTTATATAGATATAAGTTGAGTTAAATTTCTACTCTTTTTTTCTCTATACACTATTTAAAAAGCTTTATTCAATAATGATTTCTAATATTTTTTTTTTCAACAAAAAAATTACTTTTTATATTAGAAAATATAAATTTGTACACATTACATCATCTCATAGTTCTGGTTGGACAAGCCTTCCACCATTTTCTTAGCAAAAACCAAAAACATATATATTATATGTTAACATATAACATATATAATATGTTAACATATAACATATACGTTATAACATATATAAAATAGCATACCCCCTATGTGGGCGAATGGGAATGCCAAAGTAATGGTTGATTTTTATATTAATGGTATTTGGTATTAAAGATGTTTAAAGGAAAGTGTACAAATTGCAAGCTTCACCTTAAAGTTATGTTATGTGTTTTTCATCTTATGTCAATGTAAAAAAAGTACATTGATTTAATATCTTATATATCAAGGAATAAAAAAGAACATGAAAATGTGTGCTAAATATATTAAGAAACAAGGAGCATCCATGACATATGAAGGACAAAGAGATGGAGTAAATATAGTCATATGAGAAGAGTAAGAATGGGTTACAACGTGAAACCATATAAGATTGCTTCTAGTAAGTTCAGTATTTGAAAAGGCATTATAAGAAACCAAATGAGTCCATGAGGATATGAAGGAAAAAGAGATGAAGTACATATCATAGAGTTATGGGTTATAATGACAAAGCATGTAAGTGTGCTTCTTCATTTTTTCTCATTGCAACAGATGTGATATCTTGCATTTTTGCATAACGGTCAAAAGAGAAGAAGGGACAGATGCACAAACCTGCTAATGATTTGATGCGTGGTATTGCAGTGAAGGTTAAGCCTTGTCGTTCAACCTTTCCAATGTCTATGGTTGCCTTGGAGAGTGTTAATCCTTGGGATTTATGTATAGTCAAACCCCATGCCATTTTGAGTGGGATTTGTTTCTTATTGCCACGTTTAATGGGTGGGATTGGTATTTTGTTGGGGTTGACATCATCCCATGGTGGACCGAGATATGTATCAAACTCCACAACGACATATGATGGAAAGCTTGGAGGGTTGACACCTTTTGTGTAGGCAATTTGAGTGACCAAGACTAGTGCTCCATTAACCAATCCTGTTTGGATCCATAAATTGCAGGTCAACATAACACGTTGGCCAATGCATAACAAGATTTCTTGTTCTAATTGATGGTCATCACCTTCCTTAGATATAGAAGAGCCAAGGCATTCTGCGATGCAGCGTGCTATTGGCCTATTCAAGGATTGAATAATTTTTTTATTATGTTGGTACACCAAAGTATTTGTTGCAAATAGGTGTATGGCCACATCAAAGTCTTTGCATTCTGTTCTACACAAGTATGTATTTGTACGTGATTGAAGGATCTCCCAATCTTCTTGTAGTGGAGATGCATTTGGGATGCTTGTCAATAGGCGACGAAACTGGACTTGTTGTATATCCTTCCCTTGTTGATGGAAGCTTGTTTGCAAGGTTACAATAGTGGTGAAGGAGTTCCACAAAGACCTTCCTGGTGTTGCACATGTATACAAAGGTTTATCCATAACAGGAGGGAGCTGTCCTAGATCACCAACAAGAATTATAGAGCAATGACCGAATGAAAAATTGTTGGTTTCTAGAAAGGCTTCATGTAGAGGGCTTTCAATCTGCACAAATAGTTTAGACCCGATGAATCTCATTTCATCAATGAGGACATAACAGATATGTTTCATCATTTCCTGGAACACTGCCAGTGTTTGTGTTTGCAAAAGCTGGAAATTTTTTATTGGAATCTTAAGTGCGGAATGTATAGTGGTTGCTTGTATGTTGAAAGCTGCAACTCTAGTGGGAGAAAGAAGTAGTATTGGACTATGTCCATATGGAGATTGTTGATTCAAATAAGCTTTAATGCAATTGATGAGATACGATTTTCTAGTGCCAACAGTTCCTTGGATGATCATCATTAGTGGTGCTTTTTTCCTTTTTGTTGTGAATGATGTAATACTATATTTAATGCCTGATATTGTTTGCGTGACAATGTATTAACCGCTAGATTTATATGTTCATTCCTGTGTAGCACATCCATAGAAGGCCAATTGGTTTCAATGAATTGTGTTGCATAAGTAAGAACCGCTTCTGGAATGTCTGGGTTGTTCCAAGAATAGTTGGTGTCAAAGTCACGATGTCCAAGAATGTCAAGTGCGTTGAAGTCTATATTGGCAGCAGGGATCAACCTTGATAATAATTCCCACTCATTTATCTCCATGTCGGGATGCATATTGGTATCATTTTCTTCAGCTTCCTCTAGTGGTGGTTCTTCACCATTTTCAAGGGAACGGTCTACATACCATGCATGGTAGGTTCCTTTTATGTTCTGTCAATTGTGTATGATAGTATCTCTTAAGAGGCCTATGTCAGTGGCAAAGTTACTGAATTGTTTGTATAGTAGCAACTCACTCCAACATAATTCTTCAAAGGATTTGGAATCTGGTGTCAGAATGACTGTGAAGCATGGCCAGATAAGGACAATTATTGGAGAGCTCCTTCGTCGCCAAGGATTACTTTTTTGATGGCGACTATATGACCAATATTTTGCAATTTCAATGAGAGGGAGGGGTTCAAGGCAAGGAGTTCGAGTGACATAGGCATCAATGAAGGTAGATCCAGATAAACAATCATATGGATCTTTGGAGACTCGATGAAATATATGGTGACCAACATTTAGTGTCGTGAAAAGCCAACTACATGTGACAAGGGGGAGTTTTTGTAGCATATGATAGGTTTCCTGGGGGCCTATATCTCGGTTGACTATAGCTTATGTGTTAAAAATTCTATAGGCAAATGAAGCAGGATCTGTTGGACTCAATGTATCTATGATTCTAGTCAACATATGATGATAGCTTTATGACCAACCCTCTGCTTTCGAAGCATATTTGGAAATATATTTCATAACTGCGTGACGTGAGAGGATAGGTTGACAATACATATTTTCTCGCCATACTATTAGTATGTTAGGTTTATGGATGTTTAAACGATCATCATTCCTGGCAGGTTCATTTTTTTTTTACCAGAAGCATCAATGAAGAAAGAAGAATTAGACTGTAAGGTCCATGGGCAATTATATCTGCATTGAAGCTTGAAGGCTTTCATATGGAGACATGTTGTCTCTATGCACTTTGTATGGCGTTGTACCTGATTGAGGAGCTCTGTGTAGTCCGTAAATGGATGTGAAGTAAGGAGGGCTACTGTATCTTTTAAACAAGGGTCATCCTCAATGCATCGGTGCATGTGTAGATTTGTAGTATGGTCAGTATGGGGATTCCAAGCTGTTACATATTTGTCAAAGAAACTCTTAGCATAAGTTATTTGGATGGGGTCTTCCCAATCCAAATTTTCCATTTCTGGAGCACCTTGTAACCATAAGAAACCATGAATATGTGCGGAGCCTCGGTGTTGCCATTCATACCTACATGAAAACCAATAATAGAATGTTAGAGAGATGTACAAGCTATATGTTTTCGCTAGAATGAGTGGGGATAAAAGTAAGATGTGATATACCTGTACCAAAAGTCTTGAGTATGGAAGTATTTTTGAAGCATTTCCTAATGAAATATTTCAAACCTTTTATGCATGTACAAAGCAACAGTGTGGGGTCATTGAATGATATTGCAAGTCTTCCATTGTTGACGTAGAAGTGGATTTGAATGTGGAGAGGTACCCATTAGAGCATGCAAGTCTGGCCATTTTGTGTCTGCTATGCTGAGTGTGAAAAATAATGTGGGGCACCCTATTTGTGTGATCATTTCTGTCAATTCTCTTCTATGATAATTCCAGTGTGCTCTAGTCCCTCGAAGTTGTGCACCAAATCGCATAATATGCTCTGGTAGTTTATTGGCAGGTAAAGTTTTTAGGTGGGAGCGGAGGGCCTCAATAGTGGTTGGAATGTTGTTCTCTTGGCTCTGCTTTACAAACATTGATGCACTTGATTGACTACGATGGTGCATGATGAGGTTGTATAGGAAGTAGAAAAATCTTGGGTGGCAACCAAATTTGTTGTCATGATAATGCATCAAGTGGAGTGCATATTGGTCAATGCGAATGTTTTTTTGTTGTGGTTGGCCATGGACTGCATGGCCAGTTGGGAATAGAGAAGGAAATTCCATATCAAATAATCCCTCGGTAGGATATTCATTCACTGTTGTTGCACCTATTTGTGGCCATTGAAGTAGATTTAATGGGGGGGGGGGGATTCGTTTTGGATACAATGATTGATTCCTGTCAGTTCTTGATGCATATTAGGTGGGTGAAAGGCTAAGGAAGTCTGGTTTTCAGCAAAGTATGGAGTAGGCTGAGTTGTATATGAAATATCAGAAGAAATGGTGCGCAGTCGAGAAGAGATGTATGTAGGTAAAACAAGAAGTGAAGCAATTGAGGTGTGGTTGAGTTGGACATCTTTGTAATATCTATCATTTTGTATCTTGTAGAGAAGTGAATTCATGATATGAGATTTGGTCACATAACAATCATATGATTTTCCATCGATGCCATGTCTTCTAACTATTAAGATGTCCAAATCTTCAAGGTGGTGTGGGAGGTAACTAACAATTGTGTTTATGTTTTGTGGAAAACTAATAGTGTGACCACTATATTTGTATTGGCCACTGTGAGCATGGCTAACCTGCAATAGCGGGCTCACTCGAGAGATGAGCATTTCTTCTACTTGGGTGAGAATTGATAGGACAAGGGGTTGTTCTCCAGGATCCATATTTCGATTTAGAGAAGAGGTGGCCATTAGGTTCCTTGTGGCAGCGAGAACAAATAAAACCATCGGGTGATATGGTTGTATGAATCCTAGGGTAATATCCCATACAAGTATTGCAAGTATGTATTTTCGATAAGGCATCGATACGAGTACGGAATGTTTGAGTAATATGGGCAAGGGATTGGTGTTGAGTAGGTTCAAATGGGAAATCCATTGGAAGGTGCTTTACCTTGGATCTTGCAACTTGTTTATGCTTATTTAGTTCATCTTTGTGATGTAAATATTGTTTGTGATGTTTTTCATTTGCTAGGGTATTTAGTGTAGATGGAATATTATTGAGTTGGTTGGTGAGATTGAAGTTGAGGTTAGAGGAGGTATGGGAGGTATTGAGTAAAGGGATGTTATCAGTAGTTGAGGGCATAATGGTAATGATGGGTTTGTTTTTGAAGTTTATGGAATGGTATGTATAGTTTTCATTTGGGTGAGTCCATGAACTTGATTCATAACTATTGAAGATGTGTAGAATGGTGTAGTAGTATGGGTAAGGGCTTGGTGTTGAATAGGATCAATTGGAAATTCAATGGAAGGATACTTTTGCTTCGATCTTGTGAGTTGTCTATGTTTATTTAATTCATCTTTGTGACATGCATATTATTTGTGGTGCTTCTCGTGTTTTAGGGCGGTTGGAGTAGATGTAAGACTATTGTGTTGGTTGGTTACATTGAATGTAAGGTTGGAAAATGTATGGGAGTTCTTGGAGAAAGGAAGGGTGTCAGCATTTTTTTCTTGTAGAGATGGTAAGCATGGATTTGTTGTTGAAGTTGATGGAATGGTGTGTGGTTTCATAATTATGTTTGCTGGTTGAAATTGGAATTGTTTTAGATGAGGTAAAAATGCAGGGAACATATTTTGTAATGGAATGAGTTGATGGCTATGTTGGCCAATTGGTGCACATTCTTCAAGGTGGCCACTGTGGAGCTTATGATATTTATCCAAATGAAGTGATGTATCTTTGAGCTATTCGATACTTTGAATTGTGAGTTGATCATGTATATATACAAACATAACCATTGATTTATAATACATATCAACATTTCTTTGAAAGGTATATTGAACATTTGAAAAAGCATATATTGAAATAAATACATGTATAAGTAGAATATATATTAACAAAACAAATAGTATAATGAGTTAAGTGAAAGTGCAAATGATAAATGTAACATAAAAAAATGAATATAGATACATGAATTAAAGAAACAAAAGAGGTGTATACAAACATAATATATAGTAATATTAGTATACAATGATAGGAATAGTAATTTACAATTTTAAGAAAGTGTAAGAATAATGTGTAACCCTTGATTATTGAAAAAAAAGTATAGTATGTAGCAACAGGAATAAACTTTAGAAACTAATTGTAAGAACATACTATAACTATTGATTTTCATGAAGAAGACAATTTATAATTTCCACTTGTAAAATTTGTTGAAACACAATATATATATCTATGAAAGATATGGGTTACAAATGTTGATGTCGCACATAGGTTGTATATAGTAAAGTAAGGTAGTATTGCAAGTATTGTCAGAAGGAAAGACATGTGTACAAAATATATACAATATAGAGAATGGTGGCATACATATGTTGTATCAAAAAATCAAAAGGTACTATGTTAAGTCGTTGCAGGAATAAATACATAATAACATTGTTTACTTTGTATGAAGAGTTGTAGCTAGTGGCATTTTTTCTTCCCCTCTAGTTTGGTCTTGACTTTGTGTGATGCAATAGCAATGGATTGTACTTTTTTCTCATTGCCAAATGTGTCTTCATGTATCAACAATTTGAATATGTATGTATTACATAACAAGTTGCCAAAAAGATTTGTAGTTTCAGTATTGTTCTCCTCCTCCGTGAGTGCATATAGTTGCATAGCAGGGATACCAATAAGTGTTTCTGTTTCTTCTTGGAAAGCAATAACATTGGTTGTTCCTGTATGGTCCTCGATTGCGAAGTGGAACATGTACCTGTAATCACATTCAGAAATAGTTTGGTTGCATCTTTGACAATGCCACTGTCCCTCTTCAGTTGTAGTATCTTTTTTGTTGCATTGGCGATTATTAAAAAGGAGAGGGCAAGCAGTGTACCAACAATCATCTCTTTTTATAGAAGTGATACTCACCTCGACCAAAATGTAATCTGGATGTTGATGATATCGACCAAGCCCTTCCTTTTCAATGTCAATAACTGTCTTCTGAACAGAGGGGTGACCACCCGAGGCACCATGTGTAGATAAGGAGTGAGATTTAAGGGTTTTGCCTTCTTTCTCAAACCAAGTTCTTAAATCATGAGATTCTTTGATGTCAAGATTGATGGAAAGTTGGGATGTGAAAGTTGTACTAATCGATCTCTAATTGAAATCACTTATTCTTCCATCCTTTATAGCAATCATTGGAAAGAAATTGGAAGTTGAATTTTGTTGGAGGCCATCTTTATTACAAAACACTCTCCATAATGTAAGGTCAACACTACAACCTGACATCTCCTTCAATTCAAGGGTTGTCTTTTGGGTCTCAGTGCCATTCTTCCTTAATATGGTGGTTACTTGACTAATAGATATAGCAAGACCAAGGATATCAACAACAGAGTTAGTAGGTACAGTTGATAGCTCATTGATAGGAGTAAACTTGAAGTTGTGGGTTGAAATTAAATGGTCATCTTCATTGGAGGGCTCTATAATTGAGGTAGTATCTAGAGTGATTTCCCATTCATTTTCTAAATGGTTGTATTCTTTGTTTATAGGTTTGATCAACCCTCTAGAAATTAGGTAAACTTTACCAATTTGTATTGAAGGGTGGAAATGCAATGCTTGTGTATTAAAGCAAGTAATGCGGATCTTAGTATTTTCATTGTCAAGTACATCAAAGCTAAATACTTGACTAACTCCTTTGGAATTTGTGAAAGTATGTATATCACGCTTTGAAATGATTCTAGCTTTGATGGTCCATGAATGCATGTATGCATTCAAAGAGTTGATAGGGATTATTGTTTGAGGCATGGTAGTTGTTTGTAATGTCTGCATGGTAGAATGACATACATTTGTGTGTTGTTGTGGGTTGCCAAGGATGTCATCTTTTAGAGATAGAACCAGAATATCAATAACTATAACCAACCTGAAAAATGAAAGAAATTATGGTAGGTATCAACAAGGTATTGCAAAAACATTAAATAATGAAAATCATGTAAAAATATTGCATGTGAAAATTCATACCTGTTGTGTTGGGTAGATCTATAAGTGAAGTTGTTAAGTTAAACTTGTGAGCCATTTTCAATTTTTTCTGATGTGAAATAATCTTCAAGGCTTGAATAAAATATGATTTGTATAGTATCACTTCCATAAGAGACCTGAGTACAATATATCTTTCTGTTGCACTTTTTTTGAAGTCTAGAACCTGTAGGATATGAATTAATTCTTCTTCACCATTTTGGATTTTTGTTACAACCTTCTCTGTTAGGATAAAAGACATTGTCTTGGAATGTGTTTTTGTCAGAAGAGGTATATGATGACAATATATACTTTCCTACAAAGAACATGTCCAAATGAATATATTAGTACAATTAGATATATGGATATGAATGTGAGCTATGAAATGAATATATTGTATCTATGATTATCATTATACAACACATGGAATAAAAGGTGCCTATAAAAAACATGTCCACATGAATTTATTCTTACAATTAGATACATGGATATGAATGTGATCTATGAAAGGAATAGATTGTATCTATGATTGTCATTATACAACATGTGGAATAAAAGGTGCATCTAGAAGCTTTGGTAATTTATAAAGTAGTTTGATGGTGTAAATATAGGAATGGCATAGCTTATAAATTGTTTAGTTTGTGAATGCAATATATCATAAATTGATTTATTGTATGTTTAATATGTAAGTAAGATTCCAATAGGCATACACATTAATAAATTCGTTGGAAATTGTATTTGTGTGTTTGTATTAAAATGATTTTTTTTATTTGTTTTTAAATTGTTGTGAGATAAAAGTTTGTAATAGTATGAGAGTGCAATATTTATTGAATTATTTTATTGTGATCTATGAGAGTAGGTATACTAAAACTAAAATGCATATTTCACAAATTTTCATTAAGTAGAATGTGTTTAAATATGAAGGTAGCACATATAAAATACATATTAGTTTAAATTAAATATGAAGGTAGCACATATAAAATACATATTAGTTTAAAAAGAATAAAGAATGGTAGAAGTGAAGAAGTGCTTAACATGTTAAAGTAATAAAAAAAATATAGCCTCATGTATGAAAATAGTCTAAAGAAAGCATGGTAGGGAAATAAAATTATTTCATATTTGATACTACCATGATATACATATCTTGGAGAAAGCTATACAAGTAGAAAAATATGAGTACCTAGATATTTCATATTTGATACAACCATGATATACATATTAGTCTAAAGAAATCATGGTAGGGAAAGAAAAACATTTCATATTTGATACTACCATGATATACATATCTTGAAGAAAACTATAGAAATATAAAAAGATGAGTAGCTGGATATTTCATATTTGATACTACCATGATATACATACCTTGGAGAAATATAGGTATAGCATTTAAAGTTAAATATAAATAGAATGGAATAAATATAAGCAAAATATAATTGTTCAATAAATTAGAGTAAAGTGAAATTAAGATATGAATATATAGTAAGAAGAAAACATATTATGTTGGATATAAACATATTGTGATGTGTATATATTAAGTATAAAATAAATGAAAAACAATAAAGTTATTAAAAACAATGTAAATCATTAGACAATTTAAATTTAAGTATAAATATAATAGAAGTACTAAAAATAAAATATCAATGGGCAATAAAAAAAATAAAAATGAAATTAAGAATATATATATTTGATAGCAAAGTAATAAATATAACTAAAATATATATCAAATATTTAGTTATAGTAGGCACAATTGTCTTCAATCCTCATCAAAATTTGGGTAATGCGTTTTTTGAAACTCGTCGATAACTTCAATGAAAAATTTATAACTTCATTAAAAATGTAACACAATCAAATTCAACAACTTCTAAAATCCATAACACACTTAAATTATGAAGTGTATACATTTCCTAGTAAAAAATGCATCGAATACAATTATGTCAGATTGAAGTTTAATACATACGCTTATTTTATATCTGGTAGATTATTATGATCTACAAAGAATCTCAAAAGGATGTATATAAAAGAGGTACATAATACCGTATCGTAATTATTTCAGAAATTAGGATCAACCACTAAAGTATTGAACTATTGCCCTAAGAAGATTTACGGTAGCCTAAAAAAATGACCACTTCATACTTATCCAAATTAGCAAATTGCT
The DNA here is from genome assembly GCA_032191745.1 of Picea mariana. Taxonomy (NCBI): domain Eukaryota; kingdom Viridiplantae; phylum Streptophyta; class Pinopsida; order Pinales; family Pinaceae; genus Picea; species Picea mariana. Next base: position 132,243 of record JASDQU010103569.1, on the reverse strand, counting down.
ATAAAATGTTGAAGTGCAAATGGTGAGTAATTTTGGAAATGGATAAAATGTTGAAGTAGAAATGGTGAGTAATTTCATAATGCATTGTTGTATATAGTTGTCTAAATATAAAGGTCATTGTTGTGTATAGTTGTCTTAGTATAAAGGTCTAGTAATTATCAAATGTATTGGTGTATATAATTGATGGCGGGTCCCTCGTGAAATGGGGTCAAAGAAATGTCCATTGTTAGTCTACCATCCAACTTGGGATGTGTAAGGGGAGCTTCATAAATCCACACAACCCTTACTCGTGATGTAAGATAACATTTCTCACCCATCAGATTCTGAGTTTGAATAGTAGTTCCAAGTGCTATTTTGTAATGTGTCCATCAATCTAGCAATGAAGAGTAATATAAGAACTATGTAGTTTCCCTATTGCATGAAGATTTGAAAATGTTAAAATCTAATCATATAGGTATAGCATTTAAAGTTAAATATAAATAGAATGGAATTAATATAAGGAAAAGATAATTGCTCAATAAATTAGAGTAAAGTGAAATCAAGATATGAGTATATAGTAAGAAGAAAACATATTATGTTGGATATAAACATATTGAAGCCAAGTGCAATCAAAATAAGGATTACAAGATGTTTATATTGTGATGTGTATATATTAAGTATAAAATAAATGACATTGAATATAAAATTAATGAAAAACAATGTAAATCATTAGACAATTTAAATTTAAGTATAAATACAATAGAAGTATTAAAAATAAAATATCAATGGACAATCAAGAAAAATAAATTGAAATTAATAATATATATATATATATATATATATATATATATATATATATATATATATATATATATATATGATAGCAAAGTAACAAATATAACAAAAGTATATATCAAATATTTAGCTATAGTAGATACAATTGTCCTCAATCCTCATCAAAATTTGGGTAATGCGTTTTTTGAAATTCGTCGATAAATTCAATGAAAAATTGATAACTTTATTAAAATTGTAGCACAATGAAATTCAACAACTTCTAAAATCCATACCGATAAATTCAATGAAAAATTGATAACTTTATTAAAATTGTAGCACAATGAAATTCAGCAACTTCTAAAATCCATACCACACTTAAATTATGCAATGTATACATTACCTACAAAAAAAATGTATCTAATAAAATTATGTTAGATTGAAGTTTAATCTGATATATACTTACTTAATATCCTGTAAATTAGTATGATCTACAAAGAATCTCAAAAGGATGTATATAGAAGAGGTACATAATATTGTATCCTAAGTATTTCACAAAGTAGATTTAATTTCAACTTTTTCTAATGATAAAGTTTAATAATGATAAATTTATTACTTATTAATGATAAATTTATGGAGAAAGAAAAATCTATGTTCTCTTTTCCTTGTGTAGTATCCTTCCTATGGGAATCAAAAATAGGGAATGGATGGATATATGTAAAGGAGAAGGAAAATAAATTTAGTGAGAAAGAAAAATCTATGTTCTCTTTTTCTTGTGTAGTATTTTT
>JASDQU010103569.1:111436-130685 GCA_032191745.1 Picea mariana | reverse complement strand
TACTTATTAATGATAAATTTATGGAGAAAGAAAAATCTATGTTCTCTTTTCCTTGTGTAGTATCCTTCCTATGGGAATCAAAAATAGGGAATGGATGGATATATGTAAAGGAGAAGGAAAATAAATTTAGTGAGAAAGAAAAATCTATGTTCTCTTTTTCTTGTGTAGTATTTTTCCTATGAGGATCAACAAGGAGAATGGATAAATCATATGGAAAGGAGAAGGAAACTGGTTCCTTAAAAATTAAAGTGAGAAGAAATTARGACTTTTAAGGATTGATTGAAACTTTATAGATAAAGGTTGGATTGAAGAAAAAAAATTACAACAATCTCATTTCAAATTAAATGACTATTTAATCAAATAAAGAAAATAGGTAATGTAAATGACTATTTAACCAAATAAAGAGAATAGGTAATGTTTTGTGTGGACAAGGATTACAATCCTTCGAATTCACCCTTCCAATCATTCATTCTTACTATCTAGGCTAACACATGCAGAAATTTGCAGAATATGGATTAAAAAAACGTTGAGAGGGTGACCTTGGAATGATAAACAGAGTGAGAACACACTGAATTTTTTGTGCTGCTACATGCACCATGGTATAATACAAAGACTGGGGATCAAAGTGGGGGCCGAGGGGGAGAAGACAAGAAAGCTGTGGATTTACTTTATGTTGTCAATGTGGATAGTTGCGTCTAAAATGATGTCTCTCTCCTCCATGATTTTAGAGGCAAAGAGAATACTGGAGTAGAGGACAATTGGAACTCAAATCAAAGAACAAAGATCAATACAAAGACACGAACCATATCAAAAAACAAATATCAATACAAAAACATCAACTACGGAATATATGAACGAATCATTGTATTGGAAAAAAATCAAGTGCACAAATGGTAAAATCAGATTAGATTTGATAAGAAAACACTAATAAGAAAAACTCAGAGACTCACAAATAACACAAAGTACAGTACGCCACAGAAAAGAAATGAACATGAATTACTGGAAAATATGAAAGAACATATTAAAATACAAGTAAAAGAATTATGCGATTTCATTCGATTGCAGTAGATTCTTTGAAAAAAACCCTGTCTTTATGCGTGGTTGGTATTGAATACGTTCACATTTAAAAAATGCTCACTTGCATCCCTAAATAAATTAATTGTCTATGATATCAAATTTAAACATTTCATATGCAAATACTATTTTCTGAGAACTTTCTGGAAGTTTATTTATTATTTGTCCATGGTATCAAATTTAAACATCTGATGTGCAAAGACTATTTTGAAAGAGAACTTTGTGCAAGGTTACAACATCCCACAATGTTTCGTCATATTAATTTGTATAATATTGAAAAAAAAACAGTAATTGGAACCCTAAAAAGCAATGAGTGGACATCAAATTGATATAAGTGAGAATTTTACATGAACTTTTGACTACATGAAGGTTTTGAGATTCATTCTTATTAGTAATTTTGAGGATATGAAGGTTTTGAGATTCATTTTCACTGATGTTGCTGTTGCATGGTTACATTTCCATTTACAAGAAAAGTAAGCTAAGTAATGATGTTGTTGTTGCATGGTTACATTTCCATTTACAAGAAAAGTAGGCTAACTAATAATGATAATAGGTATTTTGTAGAAACCTCAATTTAATGTTAAAGATCTATGTTGATAATAAAATATTATGAATTTCATTAATTCAATAAAACATTATGAGTAATCATGGATCCATATCACAATAAAAAGTTATGAGTTCCAGTAGCAATCAATGTAATTACCTAGATAATAGAGGAGAAGGCAATTCTGGGTAAGTTGGATTTTCAGGACAAAAATATGATGCTCTGATAAAGTCTATCTAGGGATTAGAGGCAGTGGTTGTGGAGAATTCACCAAAGGACCAGCATACAGAGGCCACTCAGCTTAATTGCCAGTTTGTCTGCATCCTGGTGGACTCTGATTCTGAGGAAGAACATTAGCTTTATCTCATTACAGGGTCTATTTTTTGTGTCTATTTTAAGTACCTATTTCAAAGGGCTCTCCATCTACCCTATGGCATGATACTGTTAGACATACAAAAGGTCATAGTTTCTAACATAATTCTATGTTTTTTTTTATAAAGATATCTTCAGATTGTTAAATACTAAAGACAACAGTACGTATGGTTGTTCTACTATATTAAGACAAGATAGGTTAATCTTTGATATGTATATCTTTTATAGTCTCAAACAGTCTCATAGGGAGTAGCATCTCCAGTATGATAATGATGAGATTTTTTTTTGTATATTGATACTTAAGAAGTACCTAACTTATAAAAAAAATATTATCACTGGATGGAAATATTTCTTACCAAACATATGTTGAAATCGAAATGTCGTACCTGTTCACGAAATCCTGCAAGCTTGATGTTCAACCCATCTTTAAGCTTGACACCAAGTTGATAACCCCTGGGAACTCGAGTCCAACTCAAAATCTTGACTTCATTTTCTGCCACATCAACCACCTTGTCTCCACCCTACCTTTTCCACACTCTACCTCCAGAATGTATCCTCATTTGACCCGGATTCTGCAAGAGATTCGTGAGCAGGTGATTGTAAATATGTGATCTTTGTTGCTCATATAGAGGGTTAGAAGTAATTTTATTATTATTTATTTATTTTTGTTTTCTCTTAAAGTAATCAAACATATTACTGTTAATAAATTCAATATTTTTTGCTATATGAATTGTAGCATTTACTTTTTCATACTTGTAAAGATTTTTTAATTGACATCAAGAGCCATGAAATTTCAATTCGGTTTTATTTTTAGCCAAAGAAACATCAATATTACCAAAACCGGTTCCAATGTCAAGCACTTTAATTTTGCACTTTTTCAATAATTTTAGTTATTTATGGTGTTTTTCAACTGATATTTTAGTGGGGCACAAAAATGGCATATCAAATCGTTTTAGTATTTACAGCTAGAAACATAAAATGGTTGAAAGTTTATTGCTAGCTACATTAGGCTCTTGTAGTTTGGAACTTTAGGGTTTGATATTTTAAAAGCTTCGACCTGTAAATACGTGACTCAAGGGAACGTTTGAAAGGAATTTTGACAGTTGCCTAACATGAAAGGATGGTGACTCAGTAAATTGAAATCTGAATCATGGTAAGGGTTTCTGTATGGGAAAAATTATATCAATGGACAAAAAAAATTGAAATATTGATCATCGTCATATTAATAACATCGCCTTTGAACTTTAAAGCACTCGCAAGCACGGGGAAGAAAGAATAAGTCATGTAACAAAAAATTTAAAACCCTTGTTTAAATGCTAAAAAGGCAGAAAAGGAAAAAATTTCAAAGAAAAGAAAAACTGTCCATTGCGCTGCATGCAGTACCATAAGATATGGAGGATTTTACTGACCGTGCCGCCTCTACCTACAAAGCAGAATATTGTTGAACTAGTGGCCGTCAGCTATGGCGAATGATATTGCAGGGCTCTAAGTACATATTTTAAGTAATGAAGTTGAACCTGGTGCTTGCAAATGGACCGTGTAACCTAGTTTTTTTGTGGCTTTAAAGGAGTCTTTGCCCGCCCTTTCCCGTAGTTTCATGGGGATCGTATAAATCCACGTCTCCTCTTGCATTTTTCTAGAGTCTTGTAGTTTTGTGCGAAAATTGATAGAAGCAAGGAGACGCTTGCTATTATACTTCTATCAATATATTCATGGCCAGATTACCTTTACTGAAACAACATCCTGAAACAGCTATACAGAGGTTGGGTTATCAGAGAAGAGGTGAATAGTACAAAAGACATCAGCTATATTTCACTGAGCTTCTACACACTGGTGTATGACGCCATTAGCTGTGGGCATGGGCATGGGCATGGTATAAGTACCAGATCATAAACACTTGGGTTTATATTTTGGTTAAGGATCAATATGTATTTACAGGTAAGGTTATGAGTTTCTAGTCAGACTTGGTTAACGATTCATATGCAGAAGTAAAAAATTATGAGTTTCCCACTTTGCACATATCCATGGGCTTTTAGAGTGCCTTGATTATGTAGGGACGATAAAGACTCAGTCAAAGAGTAAGACCTAATCTTAATTAAGAATTCTCTATTCATTGTGGGATTTCATAACCTATTAACATTACTTAAAGACTTAGTCAAAGAGTAAAACCTAATCCTAATTAAGAATTCTTTATTCATTATGTTCAATGATGGGATTTCGTAACCTATTAACATTTTCTTTTACTGTGTTGTAAATTAAAAGAGGCATTTGAGGCATTATAGGCACCCAAGCTTATCGCTGAAATCCTGTATAAGCGAAACGAGGCATTATATGCACTCGAGTTTACTGCAGAAATCCTGTATAAGCGGTATATTAAAAGTTTGAAGTTTATAGATTGTTAAGCGTGTTAAGAGCTACAAAGTGAGAATGGCGACATCATGGATTACATGTTGTCTTTCACTTATGATATCTTGATTCTTGTATATGAAGTAGATAATGGATTTTTGTCGGTAAATACTAGTGGGCTGCATAAATGATCCCAAGGGACTAGAATACTGCAAAACTCTCCTTAATCTCCGAAGTTACGGTAGAATTGAAAAGTAAAATAGACAAAGATGACGAGAAAGTAGCATTACACCAAAACGGAGGACAATCTTAGGAAAATAAATCATTAATATATGAAAATAAATCAAAATGCATAAAAATTGGTCAAAGATATGCCAAAAAGCTGAGCAGAAAACGTGGAAATTCAAAATTTTAATGAGAAACGGTGTACCTGCTTCCAATAAACACCGAAAATTTTAATGAGAAATGATGTACCTGCGTCAAATAAACCCCGATGTCAATAGTGAAAACAATCTGATCTGAGCTCCGACTATCTAAGCGGTCGATGATATTGGTTGTCACCCTTCAAATTTTGAGTCCGCATGTAGTCTCCTCTTCTATCTCATTCGCCATCACAATAATAGGTAATAGAACGAAGCGAAAGATTCATGAAAATAGAGAAACAACTCCATGAGAGTGCGTTAAATCCATGGAAGGGAAGGTTGTCGTGTGAGTCACTCAACCCCCATCTCAGCTACCCCATCTCGTAATTGTCCAATGCATTCAAGATTCATGAAAATAGAGAAACAACTCCATGAGAGTGCGTTAAATCCATGGAAGGGAAGGTTGTCGTGTGATTCACTCAACCCCCATCTCAGCTACCCCATCTCGTAATTGTCCAATGCATTCAAGATCTCAGTAAATTTTTCGTCTCATGCACTCACTTAGAAAACATGAGAGCATAGATGCACAGGAATAACACATAATAATCACTTGTATTGCACACACACATAAGTACATATATAGTTGGATATAGATTCAACTAATTCCATATTTGGAGGGAGTGGTTGAGAAGATATCTCAACAGCCTCCTACAAATCTTCAACCAACCCCAAATTAATCATTAATTCTAACACCCTCCCTTAATGATTACATTACAAATAAACCACATATTACAATTCTCAAATTACAACATAGATCTCTGTCTGATCTGTCTTCATCAGCTCCTACACCCACTCTGATGCCTTTGGACTGCGCTCTTTCTCTTCCTCTTTTTTGAGCTTACCATTCAACTCATTTAAAGCATAAATGCTCCAGACCATCATTCATGAACTTGTACAATGGACAATTTGACAACTCGGCTCATCGGGGCTTCCGTGATAAAAGATGCCAGTTATTGATGCATTCTATGAACTTGCCTTCATCTGTCGAATTTTTGCTTTCGGCTATCCTTCAATATCTAGAAGAGCAGTTTGGATACAGAATGTCCTCAACATTCAAGTGTACAAGGTGACTTCCAATAAGAACAATTGTTCTTGAAACCGGGGCTGCCAGCTTATATCAAGATACAAGAGTTCTTACTTCCTTTACAACATAAGTAGCACTCACACAAGATCTGAATTCATCATCTTGGATCTTCATTCTGCACCTGCAACTTGTTAGAGTAGTCAATTCTAACAATCTTTGCTCTTTACACATTGAGTTGACTAGATTCAATATGTTTCAAATTCCAAGATCTCATACAATATTCAATGCATATTCATTGAATTCATAATCTCTCAAATTCACTAAACTATAACTCACACATACTTGCACAACACACATAGATACATATATATATATAAACTTTAAGCACAGTTTGCCGACGAGGGGCTTATCTGTTCATTATACTCTACCGCATCCTTCTCTGTTTTCATATGCTTCTGCCGACCCCAAGAGAATATATATGTTGGTTTCTGCAGATTATAGTCTTCTCCACAGCGTGCACTCTGCTCTTGCTGCAAATTCAAATTGTCTTGAAAGCCTGAAGTAATTGGTCCTGGGATTGTAACAAAAACCTGCTCTGTTCTAGCGGATTCCAAAACTGGTTGTTCCGGCTCGGCAGCAAATGGGACAAGTGGAATGCGAACGAAACCACATGTCAATACACTCAACATGAAAACTATGCCTGCAATTCGGCAGAAGACGGGCTTTCTCATTCTCCTCGAATTTGCACAGACACAGTGCGCACTCCAGCCCATCTGTGAAATTCTGCGATTTGCTTTAGATCTGCATTGCAGCGTCCTTCTTCTATTTGAACAGTTGATGCCTTACGGAAATACAAGAACACAGTAAACTTACACTAAATTAATGATCACTCACAAAGCAAAGACTTTTAACACTCTCCTATGCTAATCTATTTACAGAATCTTAACCTTATCGAGATTACATGATCATAGCCCCTCTCGTGAGAGAGTTAGGGTTGAACCCGCTCTGATACCAACTTAGAAAACATGAGAGCAGAGATGCACAGAAATAACACATAATAATCACTTGTATTGCACACACATACATACATATATAGTTGGATACAGATTCAACTAATTCCATATTTGGAGGGAGTGGTTGAGAAGATATCTCAACAGCCTCCTACAAATCTTCAACCAACCCCAAATTAATCATTAATTCTAACACACTCAACCTCCATTTGTCGTGTGATGCACTCAACCTCCGTGGCATGTTTAGATGCACATTAAATTTTGTTCGATGTCTACAGAGCTGGTGCTTGAAATTAATGTGAACTTGTGATGTGTGGGAGGAACCATCTCGGGCATTGAATTCATGTTACAGTCGGCGAGGGCGTTAGCCTACGTTGAGTTTACCCAGCGTGGTCCGGCCAAAGAAGCCGCACATATTTGTTGAACAATTGATGGAATTTAAAATCCAACTCTAAAATGATAAACCCGAATCCAAATCTAAAATGATAACCCGTCTGACAATCTTGGGTCAGTTTCGGTGTGCGGGGTGGAGTCCATGAGTTCTTGGATCAGATTTTGGGACTGCCAAACAACCTCCTTAGATAACAATCACGACGTGACCGATCGGTGAAAAGATGTCTCCCAGTTCGCTGTCGGCAGGGCCGTGAGTTTGAAAATGTTGTGTCATAATTCGTTGTGTAGGGTAAGAAATATTAAAAAATCAAATTGATGTCAATCAAATAACAGAGAATCGCCAATGGCCTTTGCTGCAAAAACAACTCCCAGCAATTCGCCTGAGAAGTAATTGCGGAGTCAGACATCAAAGACAGAATCAAACAAGCCTTCAGAAACATAAAAGAGGACATGTCCGCGACGTCAACCATGACGCATGGTGCAAAATGTAAATTAAACGGCAACAGATTTATTTCAAAGAGGCGTATTGAACAGTCAATCCCCTGCACAACCGCCATTAATATGCACGGATCGATCCATCAACTATTCCTGTACATTTAAAGCGCAGTCACAGAAGTCAACAACCATTTACTGTGTGAAAATGGTTTTATTGATTTATGTGTAGATTGTTTTTAAAGTGAAAAGATAAAAAAGGTGGTTTTATTTAAGTTGAAAAAATAAAAAAAAAGTGGTTTTATTTAAGTAAAAAAAAAAAAAAAGGTGGTTTTAGAAAAACTGTCAACCAACAGTTTTTCTACAAAACTTCACACTAAATATGCCTTCGGCATAAAAGAGTTCACACTAAATATGCCTTCGGCATAAAAAGAGTACATATAATAGCCTCTATTCTGAGGCTTTCAATAGCACAAAACACTCCATCCTGTGTAGCATGTGAAACAGGAGTCTCAAGGAGGGAAAAAACCCAACAAAAACTCCAAAAAGAACTAAGCTGCGAGAGTAAAACAAGAAACATATAATTTGTAAACTGTCCTCAGAGATCTCCATAGATTTCTAATACTTATTCATTAAAAAAAACACAGTCAAATGATGGAAAACGTTCAAATTGAAAGGATAACCAGTTTCCGAATGCCAACAATGGACGGGATAATAAACACACAGGAAAACCCTGTTTCCAAATTCCAACCCTGAATGGCGTAATATATATGATATTAAGATCGAGGCACGCACCGGCAGACACAGGGACAGGCACAGCCATGATGCCATCCAAAGCACTTGAGCACGACATGTACATTGCAAAAGCACGTGAACGGCGCTTCCTACAGCTGATGAAGCTCAATCTATGCTCGACAGGGCGTAATGCCAGTGAGCGAACGGCTGGTGCCATGCTTTTGGGGCAGTAAACAATACCTATGTATAATGTGTCTCTGTAAACACGCGCTGCCATGTGCACTGATTTTTCAGAGTGTCCTGACACATGTTGCAAGTTTCTCATTTTTATTCCACGGGCAATGAAACCTCCCTCCAAATGCCCACCAGGACTTTCTAGTTCCAGTGGTTTCCTGGCCCATCGTTTTTGACGGGCCGTGGTGTTTGCGTCCGTCTGAGCTCAAACCAGCAGAATTTCAAATTAAAATACACTATTATATTTTATTTATTGAATTTCACAGCCCTACAACATTATAAAATTTGATCAGGTTAAAAACAGGCTACTTTTGTTTTAGGTAGTCTGATTTTTCCCCGAAGAGTTTCCGGGAATAAAATTCGTCGCAATCCAAGATAATGATAACTGGCTATTTCCCGTGAGAGGCAATGCACGAGTCCTATATTTTATGTTTTAGAATAGACAGAGTTGAGTCGAGAGATTTTATAATCACGTAAAGGAATAACGTTAAACATTTCTTTTAACAAATAAGTCAATTTTTCTTCACAATACGTAATTACAGGCCTTCCTCCAGAGTGGAGCTCACAGCTGGCTGGATTGATCTAAAATCGATCCGGCCGTCGTGAAACTCCGCTCCACTAATTCTAAATTCTTCTCGTCGCGGTGATTCAAAACCGTTTTGAATTACTGGAGGTTCATTCAACTGCCAAATATCATCCTCCCACAGAGACCCATAGAAAACTACCGGAGTCTCAGCATAACCATACACGGGATCCGAATACATATTAGTCATTGAATCTCCATCGAAAAGGCTCATGATGATTCCAAGTTCGCCAACGGTATTGTCCACGAATAAACCGAGCTCTGCCAGAAGATCGTCGTAATATGTCAAATTTCCTTCTGAATACATGTCTCCTAGTGTATCAGAAACCGAGATCACTCCAGAATACCAGTCTGTTAATTCACCTTGTTTCATTGATTCCAACTCAGTACTGCCCTTTCCATCAACATCAGCTGTTTGCCCGATTAATCCGACTTCATCTTCAGCAAATTTCATAACCCCGTTCAGCCTCTCGTCCTTGAGATGAATCACAGAATGGGGTTCTTTTGGATTAGCATCCATATAATCGATCTTCTCAAGCACCAACATTCCACTATTGATTCTCTTCACGTCTGGCAAAGCCAACCCACCATTCAAAAATTCATTATTATGAATAACTTGTGAAGAGGCAGCCATCTCTGCAAAGAAAAGCAGTGATTAAAACACGACACAGAGACTTGTTTATATATATCCTTCTTCCTTCGATTTTTAATAGCTGCAAGTTGCAACTTGCCTGGCGCGTTGGGTTATCGATTTTTCAAGTACACACAACCTGGTGTTGCATTCTGCTCTCGCGTGAGGTGAAAGCTACCCACCAAACCCGATATACTTCTATGTTTTCTGTCAATATATTTTTCCTTCGCTTCGTTCAAAGGGTTTTCGTAGGACTTACATAAAGATACCTCGCAGTCAAAATCACCTTCCCCAGGTTGGCAGGCATCCCCTGGTACGCAGGCAAGTTACCCCAGAAAATGAAAATACTCACGCCTGTTTAACTGACCACATTTATTATTGGCCAACTAGCACAGTCACATAATTGACTGATGAACGCCGAAAGGCATATGCAACGCGCAGAAAGGCATATGAAACGTTTCTATGAAAATACTCACGCCTGTTTAACTGACCACATTTATTATTGGCCAACTAGCACAGTCACATAATTGTGACTGATGAACGCCGAAAGACATATGCAACGCGCAGAAAGGCATATGAAACGTTTCTTGGCGTGTTGAATCTCACTTATAACAGTTTGTCTGGCGCAATTCCAAACGAATTGGGCAGGCTGCGTCGCTTAAAACTTATGTTCCTGAATAATAATAACTTGATATCGTCCATTCCAAAGGCTTTGAAAGGTTGCACGGCTCTCAGGTTGTTTAATCTGTCTTCCAATAATTTGATGGGGAGTATACCAAGTGATCTCGGCCAATTGTAAAAATTGCGAATGTCCAAATTGTGACTGATGAATGCCAAAAGGCATATGAAATGTGTAGACCGCTAAAACGTTTGAGGAAAATGCAGGGACAGGTGAAGAAATTCGTGGTTAATAATTCAAACTTGGTAATGTTAAACATTAATCATTGAAACGTGGCAATCATATAGTGCTATAATAATTTCTTATGATTAGGTAAATGTTAAAAAGTAAATAGGTTAACGATGCATTAAAAATACAAGGAGATTATGAAGAGTAAATCATATTCATTGATATGCGAGGACCACTAAGAATATTTCACCATCTTTAATTGTTAGCCATCAAATTAGAAATTTAGATTAAAAGATGATTAATTATGCCCATTACCAATAGATATATGCCTTTGGCTTAATTAACTAGCACAGTCACATAATTGTGACTGATGAACGCCGAAAGACATATGAAACACGCAAAAAGGCATATGAAAAGTTTCTTGGCGTGTTGAATCTCACTTATAACAGTTTTTCGGCATATGAAACGTACAAAAAGGCATATGAAACGTTTCTTGGGGTGTTGAATCTCACTTATAGCGCAATCCCAAGCAAATTGGGCAGGCTGCGTCGCTTAAAACTTCTATTCCTGAATAAGAATAACTTGATATCGTCCATTCCAAAGGCTTTGAAAGGTTGCACGGCTCTCAGGTTGTTTAATCTGTCCTCCAATAATTTGATGGGGAGTATACCAAGTGATGAGGTTATTTAATGTGTCCTCCAATAATTTGATGGGGAGTATACCAAGTGATCTTGGCCAATTGCAAAAACTACGTCGAAATTGTGACTGATGATGTGACTGATGAATGCTGAAAGGCATATGAAATGCGCAGACCGCTAAAACGCCGGGACATGTGAGGAAATTCATGGTTAATAATTCAAATGTGGTAATGTTAAACATTAATCATTGAAACGTGGCAATCATATAGTGCTATAGTAACTTCTTAATATAATTAGGTAAATGTTAAAAAGTAAACAGGTTAATGGATGCATTCACAAATACAAGGAGATTATGAAGAGTATGTGAGGAAATTCATGGTTAATAATTCAAATGTGGTAATGTTAAACGTTAATCATTGAAACTTGACAATCATATAGTGCTATAGTAACTTCTTAATATGACTAGGTAAATGTTAAAAAGTAAACAGGTTAATGGATGCATTCACAAATACAAGGATATTATGAAGAGTATGTGAGGAAATTCATGGTTAATAATTCAAATGTGGTAATGTTAAACGTTAATCATTGAAACCTGACAATCATATAGTGCTATAATAACTTCTTAATATGATTAGGTAAATGTTAAAAAGTAAACAGGTTAATGGATGCATTCAAAAATACAAGGAGATTATGAAGAGTAAATCACATTCATTAATTTGGGAGGACGACTAAGAATATTCCAACATCTTTAATTGTTAGCCATGAGATTAGAATTTTAGATTAAAAGATGATTAATTGTGCCCATTGCCAATAGGTATACGCCTTTCGGCGAGTATATAATCATGGAAGATGTAGCCCATTCAGAATGAAAAGTTTCTAAAAAAGATTGCATTTCAATTGAAAACCATAAATTAAGTTCACAATTCATAAAAAAAAAATGTGTTAAATAAAATATTACATGTTTAATCAAATTTATTTTTAATAAAGGAATTAGTACAAAATGGCTTTCTAGTTGGAAAATATTATAATTATAACAACATCAAATAGATATTTAGTCAAATTTGAAAATGTAAATTAATAAAACAACAAAATTTGTAAATTGTATTAATTCTTTTAAAAATGATATAATACATTTTGTCCCAAAAACAAAAATATATTTGAGTGTTTTTATCCATCATAACCAACATAACCCCCAACTCATGTCCTTAAATCTTCATAACCCCAAAAATGCTATTATGTAATACATTAGTCAAAAAAACTTTGGAAAATTCCACCTTCTCCCTACAACTTAGCATATCTTGCAAAGTTGTGCAATGATTAAATGCAATATGTTTGAGAAAAAGCCTTATCATACTAAGTACTATCCATGAAGTCTCTTTGTGACATTTTGTCAATTCTCCTTTGATCTCTTAATACTGTATTGCCTTCACTTAACATCACATCAAGGCTATTGATACTTGTGTAATTTTACATACATTTGGAAAATAATATCAAGATTTGAAGCTTCAAATACTGTAAATAATTCATTTTACTTAATGTATCATTTCTTTATATATATATATATATATATATATAAAAGAAAGATTTTATCACTACATAATTGGGGGAGGTTTTTCATTAACTACTAAAAGATTAAGGTAACAACATTAAAAATGTGGTAGATGCATTGGTTGTTTCTGATAAGAAGATCAAAAAACATACTACTCATTGGAGAAAAATCATATGTTTAAGGGTGGTCATGTATAGAAAAATGAAGCAGAGATTAAACAAGATTGGATGTTTACCTTATATCTATACTTTCTTTCTCCAATTAGTGAAAAAGTTTCATCATCAAACAATTATGAGATTTTACATGAAGTGCTAAAGGTTAAGGCAAGAACAAAAAAGACATTGGAGATGCATTGGCTCATATAGCTAATGAAGTACACCACACAAAAGGTTTTTTAATAGAAACCACTTGTAACTTATAGATTACAAACTCAACAAGCACCAAGTTTGCCAGGAATATCCAGCTCCATGTCAAGTACAAAACTCTATAAATAGAGTAGTTTGGGTGTACAAAACTCCAGAAATAGGGAAGTTTGGGTGCACGTAAGCTACATTCTAATTATACAAACTTGAAAATAAAAGAAAGTGCATGTATTACAAACATTAATGAAGATAAGGTTAGCCATCATAATCATGATCTAAAGAGCTCAGGTCCTCATCTCCATGATTGTTGTCATCATCAACCAAACGTTGCTTAAGGAATTGATTTCTTTCCCAATCATCATCATTAGATGGTGGTGGATCAACATCAAAGGTCAAGTTTAAGACACCATCTCCACTAGACTCCTCAAAACTAGGATTCACATCCCATTCCTTACAAGGCCCCTCTCTGTAGTGAGGATATTTACATGAGAATATTCTAAGACTAGAATGGATGAACACTAAGTTCTATGCTCTCTTTGATGTCAATGGATTTCTTTTCACACTATGAATGGAGTACGTTCTCCAATTCTTATTCTGTCCCTATGGCACAGTATGACCACTCCAAGGTATGACACAAGTGGTATTATAGAAAGTCTTATTCCATCCCTATGTTTGTTCTCTTTGGCCAATTGTCAATCATTCAAAATATCAGATTCAATTACTATCGTTGCTAAGAAACAAGAAAAATAGAAAATTTGTTATACATATTCATATTCATATTGTTATACTTAAATTAAAAAATCAAAATGGATATACCCTCAATGGAAGTGCAGCAGGTGGGCCAAGAACAAGCCATTCCACAACAACTGTCTCTTAGGTTCCATATTCAAAAGTTGCACCAGCAACAAGGAAACAAAATATTGCTTTGGATGTAAAATGATCAACTCAACCATCTAAGGGACCGCAATCATCACATCCAGTTTCTGTAGGTCAACCCATGCCCCATGGAAATGTTCACTCTACAGGTCCTCCAACCTAGAGTGTGAGGCCTGTGACAAAGGTGTGTATATATTGCAAAGGTTGTTTTGTATGGTTGTTGTTCTAATTTTCTAGTTAGTATTTAGATATTTTTTGTTCTCTATCTCATAGATGTGTTTTGTTTTCAGATCCCACCACATGGTTCTACTATTCAAGCTGTTGATTTACCAAAATGCTATGTTCCTTTGGGAAAAGTTGCAGGTTTCTCAAACCAAGGTAAGGCCAATGTGTTGTATACTAATAATGCTACGGATTTCAAACCCAATGGGAATGAATGGCTTGTTGGTGACAGATTAAAGCCAAAACCCACCCTGTTAACACTGCCACGATTGATCCATATATCTTTGCGTGAAAACCACCCCTAACATTAAATTATCATCCTTAGTTCCATTGTACGACACACATAAAGAAAATGCAACAATTGAGGTTTACACACACTCTTTTTGTGCCTTCAACATCCAACCATAGTCATGGTTCCAAGCCTTCCATGAATGATCACCTTATGCTCTTAGTTTGAGATCACTCTCTCGACCACATTTATTTCTTGTATTTAGAACTCTACCTCTTTATATATTATATCAAATATTTTTTCCAAAATTTCTGATACACCACACATTCATATCACTTTATTTTCCATTAAAACACTACTCTAGTTTCCATCCTCTTGTGGGTGCTATGTTTACCACACATTAGGAGCAGGAAATTTCGCTCCTTTATCAACTCCATTTCATATCCCAACAACATATTATGCTAATGATTTCCATAGGGATATATAACACTAGCTACCATAATCTTGTCCAAGTTAAAAATGGGGGTTTACATTATGTTATAAATATTATATGGTGGGCAACATATGGCACTATGGAAAAGCTCCCATATGACCATGCTATCACTTTGCACCAATCACTGCAACAACCATACCATTCTTCCATGACTCATTGCATGCAATCTAGCACCATGTTGTATATCAAAGAACCTTATGATGAGCATGTGGCTTCCATTGGATAAATAAGGAATTTCATGTCTTTTCATCACAAAGAACTTCAACCTCCATCATAAAATGCTAGTGCAAGTTTCAATAGAAACAACTATTTGAATATATCAAAAATCATGGATGGCTTTGTGGTGGCACTAAAAACTACATTTATGTTCCTCTTATCGTAGCAGCTAACTAACCATGACCCAATTTGACCTCTTAAAATCCAACGAGAATATAATGATCACTATAAGAGGTATATTTCATTGGTATTTTGTACTCCCTATTTATACATAGTTACAAAACACAATGCACCATAACTTCCCAACTCAACATGTATTTGATACAGGGACCAATTTCGCACTTTAGCTTTATAATAAACTCGTTTATGAAATCATCATTTCTAACCAAGACAATTTTCATGTATACCTATAACCTTGAGCTTCTTCTTCATTGCTTGCATAGTCATATATACCTATCACCTTCAACTTCTACCTATCACCTTCAACTTCTTCTCCATTGAAGCACATGCAAGCTATCATTGAAGCACATGCAAGCTATCAGTGGAAACAAAGAGTTTCCATTTTAAACTCAAAGCTGCAAATGGGAACACTTATCCATTAAATCAAGAGGATTGATGTGGATACACCATAATCCAAAGAAGAAGAAAATGCATGGTTCAAGTTGTGACAAAAATACCAGCAAAGTTGTTGTACCAAATGTATGTATAAGGAATTCCTTGGCCTTCAATTGCACGACTAATTTTGCAGGCTCCATGTATAATCCAAATGTATGTACGGACTCTTTGCAGGCTCCACTGCATTCATTCTGTCAACGTCATTCCCAAACTCTACCGGAAAAAATCTCTGTATTATCAAAACACTGGAAATCCTTAGCCATGTTTGGTTAATTAATTTTTTCATAACTCGTTTAATTATTTTCCAATAAATACTTCCAACGTATTATCAAAACACCGACCAGCCTCAGTCACATTCGGTTAACTAAAACTTTCATGATTAGTTTTAATTATTTTAGTAAATGCATTCATATATGTAATAGATATAAGAAGGTGCACACTTAATTAAATTTATTGTTTTCTACAAAACTAAATTGATCACAGCATATGACAAATCCAAATTTATTAATATCAATATTTTTAAAATACCTAATCGATCAAAACTTATGATACATCCAAATGATTCATTATTAATATTTAAAAAAAAACTTAATTAACTATAATCCATGCCTTGATGGTTCCAACTCTATTGATAACTTGATAATATTGCGTTGAAGCATAAACAGTCCCATACAACTGTGGAGTAGTTGCATTTTTGATGAACCTCCACCTATTGCAGAGATAACTACATCCACTATTTTAACTTCCTCTACAAGACTCTCATAGTCCTCCAGCGAACCCTGAAGAAAGAAAAGTACATATTCATTCTTAATAAGTTATGTCTAAATCATCTACTCCACCACATCTAAATAATTTTATTGAATATCTTACCCTAAAATATTATTTTAGGGTTTTACTTACCTGGACGATATTAGCACCTAAGACCTTTAATGATTCCAGAAGCCGGATTTTCTCATAATTATAAGAAGCTGTGGACTCTCTCACAAGAAGGAAGGCCAAGAGCAAGGCTGTCTTTGGTGATATGCCGACCAATGTAATATGTAGCTCTAACTATCAGAATCGTGCTGTTGCCTGCCATATTTAGTAGTTTTTAGGCCAACGAATGTATGAAGTTACAAGTTCTCTCGACATGCATAAAAAATACATGCATAGAAAGAGGAACAGGATGTTGTTGATTGGCCATGGATATATAACAAATCCATACATAGAAAGAGGAACATGTTGTTGTTGATTGGCCATGGATGTAATCGTCTCGACGCACAACGCTTTCTTCGATGTACGTTGACATATAGACAACCCCAAAATCTTCCGTGTCTCATGTTGTATAGGGTAAATGTTGTTTGGTCTTGATAACAAATGCATGTAGAGAAAAAGGAACAGGTTATTGTTGACTGGACATGGAAGTAATTGTCTCAACTTACAAAACTTTATTAAGTGTATGTTACTGAAGGATGCAACAAAGTGCTTCAAGAAACAACAAACAATTACAAGAAGACTTTCAGCACTTTGTAATAACACCAGTAAACTACAACAATTGTTTCATCAACAGTAAGTTATAACCACAGTTTCAATAACTGTTTCAGTAAACAATAGAGAGTTGTTACAACAAAGACTTAAGTAAACCACCCTTGCATCACAAACTAAAATGGATACTCTATTTTAACAACAATAAAATAGATATGCTCTGCATATTCTAATCTGCATAATAAGCTACAGCAAATAGAGTTATAATAGAATAGGGAAATTACAATAACAAACTAAAACTCAGATTACAACACTGAAATAGCTTCAGAAAATCATTTACTGCAATAGTAAATCAAACCAGTACTTCTGTACTAAATCTAAATAGCAAAACACTACATAGTATAAAAATTTAAATGAAGTTTTCAATTTGATATAGAAAACATAGTATACATGCTACAACAAAAATAAATTACTCTGAACATTTAACATGAGTTTACAAAATCAGATTCAAACATGAAAAGAGTATAAAATCCCTTGTTAACACTCTCAAAATTCTTTTTCTATTTCATCACTCTCTCTTATCTATTCCAAAATAAGGATTATATATATATATATATATATATATATATATATATGAGATTGACCTTTCGAATCTCAAATCACACAAAAACTACTAATTAAAATATTACAACCATGACCATTCAACACTTGATAGATTTAGTTAATTTTGATAGTGGTGCCCCTTTGCCACTTCTAACAGATAGAGATCAAATGGTGTGGTGGTGGTAACTCTTGAAAAATTCAGCAGCACAAATTCACCATGGTGGTGACCCTTCCTTTAGTAAACCCAACAGCGAGTGAAATAATTAATTAATTGCAACATTCTCCCCCTTCATTATTTCACGCAAAAAAAAAACTCCACAAACCTCAATGTTCTTTTGTGAATTTCAAACAATTCCTTTGCTAAGGGATTTGTAAAGATATTTGCAAACTCTACAAAAATTTCATCATTGTTTATGAGCTCTCGAATAAAATGGTATTTTATATCAATATGCTTAGTTTTCTTGTGAAAAACATGATTACATGATAGAGCAATGGTTGATTTATTCTCACTGAAAAATATGAGTTGGTTCTTGTTGTTCATGCAACAAATCAGTTACAATACTTGTCATCCACACAGTCTGACATGCTGTTTGTTAAGAACCAAAGAATGAATCTGTTTGTTAAGAACCAAAGAATGAATACAAAAGAACCACAACAGATATACAAGAACAATATAGAAAAACACAACTTTATTATATATTCTAGAAAAACACAAGTATACAGTGGACTAGGTCCACTATATACTTAATTATTAAATATATTTTATATTTAATAAAGATTGCAGGACCTCTCATGTCTTGGGGCACTGGGGGTGTCTCTATGGCTTGTATGGCGTGGAGTTGGACAATGACACCAGAATGACCTTTTTTTAGCAGTTTTTCCATGCGATGAGAACTGATGACCTCAAGTGAACCAACAGTGATGCTTTGGAATTTATATTGGTGGCCTCCTTGGTCAAATTGCATGGTTAAATTATGAAAATCCATGAGAATGGAGAATGTGTATTTATAACTATATTATTTATAATAACTTATATCTTTATGCCCTTCTTTATATAACCCTTATTTAATATACAATTAAACCCTTATATAACTATATTTATACCTTAAATAACGAAATAAATAATGTCTTTGTTTTAGATAGCTAATTGTGATTTCTTGTTAAGAACCTAAGACTGAATACAAAATATCACAATAGATCCAAAGATATCTGAATACAATCACCACACAAGATATATGAAACCATAGAGAAAACCACAACTTTATTATATCAAACCCTTGAGGTAGGGCAACACCGTACAATGGATCCTAGTATGGAAGGAATCCTCTCCTGTTC
>JASDQU010103569.1:84657-101565 GCA_032191745.1 Picea mariana | reverse complement strand
TATGTGCATCAGGAAAAGAATCATCGGTAGGGATCTTTAGTTTGGTGCAGAGTGATGCAAAGACAGATTCAAGCTGGGTGGTCAGTTCGTGTTTGACTTCCGCCATTGCGGACTGCACAACTACATTTACAGAGGCATTCATGGATGCATCACGGGAGGCAATAGTAGCACTGAGTTGTTGCACTTCTTGTTGGGTCTCGAGGAAACTAGATTGCAATGTGTTGAAGAGAGACTCTAGTTCTTGGCTATGGGTATGGGCCATGAGGATGGGTGAACTGAAAAGGGAGTGGGCGGGGTCATAATTTTTTGCAGAAAAATGATATGGAGGAATGTGATAAGGGAGAAGAGATGAATCTAATGGGATAGGTCTCAAATAATGGTGAAAACATTTCCATACTTTTTTTATTTTTTTTTTTGCTGCGGGGTTATACTTTGGTCTGAAGAATGTTGTAGTGTTGAAGTCCCCAAATTTTGAACCAGAGAGAAA
Organism: Picea mariana; assembly: GCA_032191745.1. NCBI lineage: Eukaryota > Viridiplantae > Streptophyta > Pinopsida > Pinales > Pinaceae > Picea > Picea mariana. Next base: position 101,078 of record JASDQU010103569.1, on the reverse strand, counting down.
TGTGTATTTACTTAGCAACCCAAACACATATGCGCGGCAATAGATCTTCCCGGTTTAATTTGTTTATGTTCCCCAAGGGTTAGGTATTCAAGGGTTCTACAAACAAGGGTTTGCCATGTGCTATAGCTCTCTGATATATGTGTGGGGTCCAATAGTAGTACTCGGCCCAATATATCAGGGCACTAACTAAGGAGGATAGACCGTACCCTTAGCCGTACTACCCGACTACCCAGGTACTAGAGAGTATCTTCTCGAGTGTTGTTCTCGGTGACACTATAGCAGTCCGGTGGCCGATAGGTTTATCTAAANTGTCTAATGCACTACCACTCGAAGGGGTACCAACAGGGGTTACAAGGGTGGCCAACAGATGTGTGCTTAAGAACCACTTGTATTTCCTGTGTGTATGAATCCCTCAACCACAGGTTTATGTGCGTAACGACAGATCTCTTTGGCTTAAAGACGTCGGAATACGTCTCTACCCTGAAAAAAAAATTACCCACAATTTCTACCAAGGAAAGTGCTCTGATACCACTTGCAAGAAACCAGATATATAAAATATGTAGAACAGAAATGAAATGCTAGAAATGACAGAATAACAGTAAAATATCCATCATAATCTTCACAATACATATAAATGATATACAAAATAGCAACAGAAATAGCACTTTGATTCAGATAGCATTGTTCACAGGCCTCTTCGAGGGGGCAACCTCTAGTCGAGAAGCGCTCTGTTACAATAATCTCCCAGCTAGAGTTCATATACCCTCGACTCCTATTTATACTAAAAAGAAGCATCTAGAGGAAGATCCTTCTAGAAGCGGAAGCTTCTATTAGGTCTTCTTACATCTGCCTTATTCTATTTTATTGAAAAGCCTTATTAATATTGACCTTTATTACATCCGAATACATTGATCTACCTATGTGCAGGTTAGGACCTTAACAGAAAATAATTATAAAATGTCGCCAGGTGTTCATTTGTAGTGACAATGTTATTTCCTTAGAACTTAGGAAGATGCTCCTTGAACTTAGGGAGTGGACGAGTAGCAGGTGCTAAGTTAAGAGGAGAGGACACATGCCATGATTTGGTTGTGGCATCTTCTTCAAACTGAAAAAGCCCATACTTTTAATGAATTTGGTAGGATTTGTGGTAGATTGAACAAGGATATGGTGGCTATATAAGCTACCAATCACTGACAAAGATGAATCCTGAGAGGAGGAAGCACCTCCCGTACCACCAGAGCCACCACTAGATGCCATATTTTGGATTATAGATGAGGGAAAGAAAGACGAACTGGATGAATAAGACAAAGTTCTCCTTAGAGCACTTTTTTGGGTAGATAAAAAAACTTTCCTTATTCCTATTTCAACAATAGGATTGATTTCCAGTGATAAGCCTCTTCTTCTTCTAGAAGCACGAGAGTATAATGACATGAAAGAAAGGCCAAGACTGAAGAAACAAGAAATCTACAACTGATTTCTAGGTTGTCTACGTATAGATTCCAATCGTTCTTGAGCACTAATATCTCATTCAATTGCTACCCAAGAATGGTTAAGCTCAACAAGGGTATTGGAAGTGTCCAAAATGGTGTTAAACAAGTTCAAGGCAATGTTGGCTTGGTGTTTGAGACTGGGCTCAATATTAGGATTCCTTGCAACAGGTACACTCATTAAAAAAATAAAATAGTCAAAGAATCAATATTAGAAAAATAGATGTATCGATTGAAATTGAGTATAAAAATTAACCAGAGAGATATCGAAGATCTCCCCAGTATGGTCGCCAAAAAATGTTGAGGAAAATATATGAAATGATCTTACTCAAGCATTTTTAGATTCTTCTTGGCTAAAGAAAAATATATGGGAATGTCACCATAGGTTTATAGCCATGAAAAATAAAATCCTAACTCACAAGTATCAATTACAAGTGCTTAGGCTAGTCTTTTCACAATTAAAAGCTTGATGGAAAATTCATTTTATTATGATTTTCTTAATATAATAGTTGTTAAAAACAAGTGTAAAGACAAAGGAAAACACCAAGATTAAAATAAATATAGATGAGAATAAAGTGTTACACATCAAAATTACTCACTTCAATAGTGTCACAAGTGTCGTCATTACAAGTGTTGTAAGTGTCACATCTTGTCCGCAAGTGTCGCATCTTGACCACAAGTGTCGCAAGTGTCACAAACATCATACTGCCATATTGCTTATTTCATGCCTCTACTGACATCACAAGGACACTTAAGACACCTCAAAGAATAGTTTTGAAGAAGAGAAATTAGTTGACAAGAAGTATAAGCCTTTTGCCATTGGAAAAACCACTCAAATATGGATTTTGGAGAGGAGCTCTCCCCTACCCACTGTCAGGGAGTGATAACTCTCCTTAGACCTCTTTGGGGGATCGTTTGAGAACTCTGTGAACTATTTTGGTGGAGTGCTACCCTTTCTGAGCGATTTTTTGGTTTGTTGAGCTAAATCAGGGAAGAAACCCCTCAATCTCTGGAGAAATCAGTTGACAAGAAGTATAAGCCTTTTGCCATTGGAAAAACCACTCAAATATGGATTTTGGAGAGGAGCTCTCCCCTACCCACTGTCAGGGAGTGATATCTCTCCTTGGACCTCTTTGGGGGATTGTTTGAGCACTCTTTGAACTCTTTTGGGGGAGTGCTACCTTTGCTGAGTGATTTTTTGGTTTGTTGAGCTAAATCAGGGAAGAAACCCCTCAATGTTTGAAGGTGGTTGGATTCAAATAGAAGGTCAAGCCATGATATTAGGGAAGATCCTCAACTGAAGGATAATAATCCTCAACTTATCCCAAATATCTCTCAAGTGGTTGGGCCTCTCCAAGGTTATATAAGGAGGCCTCCTCATGGTGAAAGGAGGAGGAGAAACTAGAGATTGATACCAAACGTATGATCTTGTAAGTGGTATTAACAGAGGAGATGTCATCAAATCAATCAATGTATATTACTTGAGCAAAGGGGTTGGACAAGGAGAATTGGAAGAAGCTGTTGTACCTTCATTAAAGGATTGTAAGTAATTTTACCTGTTCTTATCAATACATCAATGCTTGGCCTGTTTCTTTCAAACTTATGCTTGTTCTACATGAGTTTGTCTTCAGTAGATAGCTCTATATTTGAGATAATCTCAGTAGAATATGAATTCCATTGTATCTTTGTTTGTTCTACAAGACCTATCAGGGAGCTCAGGATCAAAGTTTAGCCTGGACTTTGTAGGGACAAACGTCGTTAATAAGGTACATATCTTTCTTATTCTCCTTCGTATGTTAGTTTTATTAGACCTAAAAGGATGTTAGTGTCCATGTTAAGCACTTCTCTGTCTTGGCCTTAGGAGTCTAGAGACCAAGAGGGAATCCACTTGTCCGCAGGGGGATTCACCTATAATAGAAATTAGTGACTCCACTAGGGAGGAGCTCTGATTTTTGTCCCCTTTCCTAGATCTTGGTTTGGCCCTTTGCCCACTCATTTGACCTTCTCCATACTGTGTTTGACTCTTAGATATGATTTATCGGCTCTTGATTCATCATATGCAATTTGATTGACTGAGTTTGCTTGATTTTTTGAGTTTCTGGGCATTTTTCTGAACTTTTGAAGTAGAGCGCTCCCTTGCCCTTGCTATCAAAGCATTAAAACATGTTGGTGGTCTTACACAGAGCGTTGGAATGCTCTGGTGCCCCTTACACCAGAGCACTACCCCCTTTTCTGTGAAAAAGCCTCTAGATTTTCAATTTCTGTGTTCAGTTTTTGTTTTTTGCACTTTCTCAGAGTCTCGTACTCTCAGTACATCTTTGTCATTGGACTTCAACACCTTATTTATGAGAATTCATCCTCTTTTGTTTGGAAACTTGAAATTTTTTTTCCTTGCCTTGAAGTCCCTCTTCGTCTTTACTAACCTAGACTTAACTTGTTGTTTTCTTCTCATTTATCTGACTGAGTGGAAGATTTTTTGAGGAAATCCAAAGGTCTGTGAACTTTTCCTTTTGATATTTGAGGTTTTTTTCCAACATTTCTCCTTTTTTTTAGGTTTTTGGTTCTTGTTTTCAAATTTGGTTATCTTTGTCTTTCTTGTTTATTCATGACGAGAGTCTATTTTTGTTTGTGTGAGGGTTGCTTCTGATTTTTTAATCATACAGTCTGATTGACATTAGAAGTTTTACATCTAATTATCATTCACATATAAGAAAAAGGACATATTTTAGTAATTGGTTTGGATATTAGAAGGCATTTTTGAAATTTTTTAGCATTACATTAGATTTGATTGAGAAACAATTGTATGAGGGTGTTGCATCTTAGTGTTTGTTAGTGAAAACAACTTTTCTCCTTCCCTTAAATAGCCATTCATCGAAAGAAACAATTTCTTATCATATTTTATGCATTTTTTGGGAATTGAGTCACAATACCATCAGTTTCACTTTCATACACCTTTGAGTAAAGAACAACTGCAAAATGAATGCTAATTAAAAATTATCTAGAACATTTTGTTTTTAGGATCTTCCACCAACATTAGATTAGGATTAGTACTTTGGATTAGGCTGTGAGTACAACTCTGCAAAGTTTTTCAAAACAAACATTAGCATCCTGAGATAGGGAGAGAAAATCCAATTGTCGTATAGGCTTTCTGGGATCCCCCTCTCACACAGGGGTTACGCAAAAGGTTGCATTCAGCAAAATTACAGGGATTATCCCTCTGTGGTTCAATTGTTTATATTGGTCAGATTGTATATTGGGGGTCACTTGAGGGTATACCCACGATTATGTGTGGGAGTCTCTCGAGTTGATTTCAGACTTTTTATCCTTCCCATAAGCTCATATCGGACTGTCGACTATACCTGCCCAGGGGCTGACTGTGAGTTGGTGTCCTTAGTTGCCATAATCTTTAGGTACTTACATGAGGTGACGGTGAAGGGAAGTCTCATTGTACCTAGAACAGACATTGGTCAAACTCACTCGGGCTCCTTGGAGGGTAAATCCACAATTATTGCGTGGAAGCTTGCACCAAGGTGAAAGTCCATTAAGCAGGTCACCATTTTAACTACTCCACCATATCCTAGCCCCTTCTCAACTTGATCACACAATGTTGGATTTCATCACCAACTAGTACGATCATCGAGAGAAGTTTTGTTTTCTTGGTTTTGATTCCTAGATTTTATTAGTGTATGTTGTTTCTTTTCGTTAGTTGGCCTTAGATTTTTAGCATGTATTGTTATTCTCCAAAATTGAGCCTGTAGATGATAAAGGTCTTCACCGATCACGTAGGATGCAAGGGCTGCCTCCGGAAGGCTACCAACCCTTACCTCCTAACCCTCTAGAAGACAACTATCGTGGAGAGGTAGAAAATCAATCTGACCCTGGGAGTGTTGTTACTACTCCATTAGACATACCATAAGGAACTTTGGTTATGGTTGAGAATACCACTCCTCACACTACATATGTCTTGGTAACCCCTCTCGAACCACTTTTTATTCATTTAGAATACCTTGGGAATGTCATAGAGGAAGAGATCCCATAGTTCCCTGAGAGAGATTTTACTGAAACATATACGGGATCCACAAAACCAATCTTTGGTGATGAGTATAGAACTCCTATTCATCCTACCACTACAGTAGATACAAATCCCACATATTCTCATTCTGCATGGAGGAATTCATCAAGACGCGATATCTATAAGCATTTTGAATCCATTCGACAACCCTTTCATCCTCATGACCCTCCTATTGAAACTGGACCATCCGGTCAAACTATGAATCACCCCATTGATTAGGTCATTAACCCTACTATTACATCAATACAAGTCCATCCTAATGCTAGACTCATCACCTCTACTCATTCCTAAGGAACTTCGATCCCTACCCCAATTTTTACAAACTTTCACTCTATAGATCCACTTGTTCCACACGATCTTGCTGGGACATCTTTGCCCCAGAGAATGCAAAACCTTTCCATCCAAATATAACCAACTGGAGGGAAACCACCATTTAGTGGACCTATCCCTGTTGGAAGACCACCATTCTATGGCGGGCCTACCCCTACCGAGGGAGAACCCCCTTTTCATGTTCCTCCTAGAGGGAAACCTCCCTTTGCCAGCCATACCCCGATCATTAATCCATCGCTGGAAGGGGGGCAACCTTTGTTTGCTGGAAACCATTCACAATCTTGGGGAGTATCGTCAGGAGGCACAATTACCCATCCCCATGTTGGGGGGCACTCATATCATAACCCAAAAGGAGGAGTATAAAATCTCGTTCCTTCCGAACCATCTTATAGACAACCTTATTTGGGCGACATCCCAAGCACCACTTGGAGTCCTCAAGGACAACAACCTTATCCTTCCCAAGGGTCTAATGTTTATCCTCCCCCTAATGTGTATTTGCCTCTAGGATCCACTTCTTACCCTCCTCAAGGGAAACATGTTTATCCCCCTTATGGACAAGAAAATCACTCGGCTTATAATTGTCATAACCCACCGGGTTATGCAAATGTTTCTCAGCCATCATCAAATCCTACTTATCCTGGTCAGAAAAAACCATATGTAGGAGGACCTACTTGTTACAATTATCCACCTAACCCAGTTTATGGTCCTACTAGTGTTCCTATGCCACACCAGTATCATCCACAAATTAACCGATAGTTACCTTTCCTTGTGACTCTGGATCTCCCAGACTTGTCTCAGTTAACCAATGATCCTATTTTTCATTCCTTGGTTTGTCTAGTTATTCCAGCTAAACTTCCTTCCGATATTCCAAAATTTGACGGAAAATGTGGAGAAGATCCAAATAACCATGTGATGACTTTCCATTTGTGGTGTTCATCAAACTCCCTCATGGATGATTCTATATGTTTGCGTTTTTTCCAACGAACACTTACGGGCTCTACAACAAAGTGGTATATTGAACTACCACATGCTTCTTTTCATGATTTCAACTCCCTTGCCATGTCTTTCCTCACACACGTTCAACTACCTATTAGCTATGAGACAGGTACTGAACTCTTGACCTCCCTTCGTCAAACTGACTCTGTGCATATCTCTAACCATATTCATGAGTGGAGACGACGACGAAGGATGATCAAAGCAATCATTCCTGACCTATTATTGGTGGAGTGGTTTACTAAATCACTTCTACCCCCGATCGCTCGTAATGTCGCTATGGGTGGCGTAGTCACCGAGGAAGAAACCATTGCTCAGGCTCAATAATTAGATTTGGTTTATTCACAATCTGGTACTTTGTATGAGTTTCTTCTGAATGTTGCTCGAGCTAATGCCGATCCATCAAAGCCATCATCCTCATATCATGTGGATGATTTTATCGGTTTCGTCAAAACACAATCTACTTCCCAGTCGACCACACTCTCCTCTATCTCCCCCCAAAATTAGATTTCTAAGGTGAATGCAGTTCAATCTGCCCCTTCACAACAATTCAGAGGTAAGAAGAAGGCAATAAATAAATAAATAAATAAATACTAATAACAATGAACAACCAAAAAATCAATCTCAAATACCTGCTACCAAAAAGAAAGTACAATGGAAACTGAAATTCCCATGTATTATTTGTGGTGATGATCACTACACGCGAGACTGTCCACATCATGATGAAGTGGCCAAACGTTTCCAGAGAAATTCACAACCTTTTGTGCTTTATTAGCCTTTTCCATAACAACAATCCATGGTTGCTCAAACCCCTTCTCCTGGGGGTAGTTCTAGCCTTCCTCATGATGAGGCCTCGAAAAGTGCACATATTTATATGTGTAATGGGATTAATTTGACTACTCATTTTAAGACATATGACACACTGGTTAAACTTGACAAAGGAAAAGTCACTAATTGTATTGATACTTTAACGGATCCATCACCATCCTCCGTTAGTCCTCCATCAGTTAATCCTCCATTTGGACCACTTCAGATTGAGAAACCTATGTTCAAATCTATCTTACACCCTCCTAAGAGCACTATCCATTAATCTACCTTTAATCCTAGTTCACGTGCTACCCAGAACTACAACATTGTTGAATATTTGGCTCAAGCACCGTGTGCTATGTCTATGTTAGAAGTTCTACAACACTTCCCTAGTCAGCGTAGAATGCTCTTGGATTCTATTGGTGTTGTTGATCCTGAGTCATCCAACCATATCATGTTTAACCTGTACAATTATACATCTAGACTCTCCCACCAACTTGCTTTCCAAGTTGATGTTGTTGTTCACAATCAACAAATCCACCAAACTATTCTGGATGAGGGAGCCTCTACCTGTGTCATGTCTTTAGCATGTTGGAAAAGTTTAAAATCACCCTCTCTTAACAAATCCCCAATGATGTTACGTGCATTTGATGGGAGAGGTTTTCATCCCCATGGGCTTTTACAGTCCCTCCCGTCCAGTTGGGTGGAAAAATCATCACTGTTGATGTCGAGGTGGTCGATGCTCCCATCGATTACAACTTATTACTTGGACGAAGCTGGTTTTATGCTATGACTATCATTGCCTCGTCAGTGTTTCAATGTGTACAATTCCCTCATCAGGGAAAAATTGTCACTGTTGATCAGTTAGATTTTTGTACACCCGACGCTCGCTCTCCCGCTACCAACAATATTCCATTCTTGGGATATCACAAGATCACGTATGAAAGTGTTGGTGTTGGCTTGTTGAAATATTCTAGTCTTATGGGTACCTTCCCTATGCCACGTCCAATGACTACACATCATATTGCCACCATCGATATGATTTAGACCATGACTTATCAGTCTTTAGAATCATCTGACCCTTGGATTGTACCTAGTTCCTTGGAATTCGATGCACTAGGTGACACCATGCCACTTAGTTCGGTCGAAACATCATATGTTGTTTTCCAATCCACTTCTCCCTCTTCAGATGACCAACATCTATTGGCACTTGGTAGTTACTCAATGCCATCATGGTTAAATTCCTTTTCGTATGCAATCGAATACATTTCCCCAATTTCTCCTTCCGATGAATCTATTCTAGAAATGCTTAGCGTCGACGAACAACCTCGAGATGATAACCATCATCGATCCTCTTTTCTTCCCCCTCATGAAGTGATTCGGGGAGATATACACTCTATATTCTTTCCTGATGTTGATTTTCCATTGTCTCCCATGCCTTCAACTTCCAATGATTTGGATCCGGTAGTTGACACGGTGATCTCTTTGGTAGGGATATTGATGGTTGATATCCTTACCCCTGTCATGACCCTCGACATGTGTTCCTTCCAGAGTGATTTTCTTCCATCCAGTGAAGATATCTTGGAAGCCATCAATGATTTTTGTCCCTTGACATGGTGTCCTTCCAGAGTGTTATTGTCTTGGAAGCCATGATCAAGGAGAGTCAACGAGCATAGTTTTTATTTTCTATAGCAAGCTCATTAAAAAATGAAATAGAGGTCATGAGAATACTTTCTCTTTTCTGTAGAAAGCTCGCTAAAAAATGAAACAAAAGCTTTGAGCATAGTTTTCCTCTTTGTAGCAAGCTCGTTAAAAAAATGAAACAAAAATATGGGGATTGAACCCGGAGCCCTGAGCATCGTTCTTTTTCTATGTCAAGCTTGTTAAAAAATGAAATAGTCACCTCTCTTGAACCTTATTTTCATCCACTCTTATCCTTTTTCTCCATCTAGTAGAGAAATTGGTGACAACCTCAAAGTCAGTGAATGAATTGAAGCTTGGAGGGCATGTCTCTAGCCTTTGATGATTATTTTGGAGTTAAGCCACTAGCTTTCAAGCTGGGGGAATACCGATCTTAGTCTTTGTTCTCTCTCGTGCTTGAAAAAAACATGAGAATGTAACTAAGTAGAATTTTATCACTTTTTCAGACTCGCATGGATATATGAAAAAGGAACCCCTTGGAGTCATCTTTAAGCTCTTTTCAAACTCTCTAAATATGAAAAACAACCGATTTTACCTTCTCTAGACTTGTTAAACAATCATACATTGAAGGGGTCATATGAGACCGAACCCTTACTTCTTCCAGTTTGTTAAACAAAGGAAGAGGGTGCAAGATACCGGATATATAAAATATGCAGAACAAAAATAAAATGCTAGAAATGGCAGAATAATAGTAAAATATCCAGCATAATCTCCACAATAACAAAGAAATGATATAAGAACAACAATAGAAATAACACTTTGATTCAGAAAGAAATGTTCACAGGCCTCTTCAAGGGGGCAACCTCCAATCGAGCAATGCTCTGTTACAATAATATCCAAGCTAGGGTTTTCATACCCTTGACTCTTATTTATACTAAATATCTCTATTAAGAGAAGCATCTAGAGGAAGAGCCTTCTAGAAGTGGAAGCTTCTATTAGGTCTTCTTACATCTACCTTATTCTATTTTATTGAAAGGCCTTATTAATATTGACCTTTTTTACATCCAAATACATTGATATACCTATGTGTGGGTTAGGACCTTAACATGTCCACCCCCTTAAAAACAACCTTGTCCTCAAGGCTTGAGATGTGGAAACTGCTACAGAATGGTAGTTGGTTCCCAAGTTGCATCGACTGGATTCATATCTTTCCACTTTACTAGCACTTCCTTGATGGTTCTCTGATGCAGGCGACGCTCACGCTGGTCCAAAAATGCTTTTGGCTATAGCCAAATGGATCCTTCTGCAGCTAACTCTGGAAGGTTGGTTTGAATTTGGTACCTGGTTCCAATCACCTTCTTCAAGCATGAAACATGAAAAACAGGATGTAGCTTTGAATGACTAGGCAGAGCTAACTAATATGTGACTTGTCCCGCATGCTTGAGAACTGTGTAAGGGCCATAAAATTTGGGTGCTAGCTTTTGACAATGCTCGGCCTTGAGGGAAGTTTTCTTATATGGTTGTAGTCTCAGAAACACCTGATCCCCTTANGACCAAGTTCTCTTTAAGGGTACGAAGGATATCCTCTCAGACTATAAGTGTTTGGTCAAACGCCTGGACCTTCGAGGTACCCGGTAAGTATGAGAGAACTAAAGGTGGCTTCTGTCCATATACCACTTCAAAAGGAATCATGCGAGTGGTTGTATGGTATGTAGTGTTGTACCACCATTCGGTGAGGGGTAACCATTGAGTCCACTGGTGTTGTTTTTCAAAGGAAAAGCACCTCGGATATGTTTCCAAACACTTGTTGACAACTTCCATTTGACCATTCGTCTAGGGATGATAAGCTGAGATAAGATGCAATTGTGTGCCTTGTAGCTTAAACAATTCTTGCCAAAAATTGCTTGTGAAAGTTGGGTCTCAATCAGAAACAATAGAGTGCGGCATGCCATGAAGCTTGAAGACCTGGTCCATGGAAATTTGAGCCACCGTGGATGCAGTAAATGGGTGGTGAAGAGCACAAAAATGAGCATACTTGGAAAGGCGATCCACCACCACCATTATGACTGATTTATTCCCTGATTTGGGTAAGCCTATAATAAAGTCCATAGAGATACCCTTCCAAATAGTAGGGGGAATCAGAAGCGATTGGAGGGTTCCTGGAGATTTGACTGTTTCTCCCTTGTTGCGTTGACACACCTCACATTCAACGACAAACTTATGGATGTCATGTTTCATACCATCCCAGAAAAATGAACGTTTGACTTAGTCATATGTTTTGGTGAACATTGAGTGCCCCACTGTGGGTGTAGCATGAAGCTCATAAAGTACCATGGATTTGATCTTGGATTGTTTACTTAAATACAAGTAGCCTTTGTATCAAAGCTCATCCTGGAGCCAGGAGTACCCTGAGGGAGCCGGAGCCTTGTTCTGCAGTTGTTGGATCAGATGCAAACTTTTGGGATCTTGAAGCCATTCCCGGTGCATAGCTTGGAGCTAATCAGGTACAATGAAGGAAAGAGAAAAAAGGGATCCTTTGTCTTCATATTTCCAGGACAGTGCATCCACCATGACATTGTCTTTGCCCTTTTTGTAAATGATCTCATAATCATATCCAAAGAGATTAGTCACCCATTTTTGTTGCTCTTGGGAGGAAATGCGTTGTTCCAGAAAGTACTTGAGGCTTTGATGGTCGGTCTTAATTTGGAAGCGTTTCCCCAAGAGATAAGGACACCACAACTCAACGGCATGCAGAATCACTAACATTTCTTTTTCATAAATGGGTTTGCCCAGATTCCTTTCAGACAGTTGCTTTCTAGTGAAGGCCAAAGGTCGACCCTCTTGCATAAGGACTAATGCCGATTCCTTTCCCTGAGGTGTCAAATTCCAACACAAAGGTCTTTTCGAAGTCGAGAAGGGCCAGAACCGGAGTGGTGCACATGGTCATCTTCAAGGTTTGAAAATATTGAGTAGCTGCTGGAGTCCAAGTGAAAGAGTTCTTTTTGAGGAGATCCATAAGAGGTGTTGCAATCTTTCCATAGTTCTTAATGAACTTGTGATAATAACCTGTGAGGCCCAAAAATCCATGCAAGCTTTTGAGAGTCTTTGGGTGCGACCAATATTGCATAGCTTCAATCTTTTTTGGGTCCACCCTGACACCATCCTTTCCCACCAGATGACCCAAGTATTCTACTTCGGAGGCACCAAAAGCACATTTGGACTGTTTCAGGAAAAGTTGGTGCTGAGTGAGTAGGCGGAGAACTTGATCCACATGAGTAAGATGGTCTGTCTAGGTTTTTCTATAGATGAGGATATCATCAAAGAAAACTAAGACAAAATGACGGAGAAAAGGGCGAAAGACATGGTTCATGAGGCTCTAGAAGGTGGAAGGGGAATTACACAAACCAAAGGGCATGACCAAAAACTCATAGTGGCCCTCATGAGTGCGAAAGGCGGTCTTGGGAAAGTCGACCTCTTTCATACGTATCTGGGGATAGCCCGAGCGAAGATCAAGTTTGGTAAATAATTTTGCACTACTCGATTCATCCAGGAGGTCATCAATGACAGGAATGGAAAATTTGTCTTTGTTGGTCAGTTTGTTGAGAGCACAGAATTCAGGACACACTCTCCAAGAACCTTCTTTCTTCAATACCATGACAACTAGAGATGAGTAAGGGCTCGTACTAGGACAGATGACACTGACAGTAAGGAGTTCCTAGACCATTTTTTCAATTTCATTTTTTTGTGCAAAGGGGTGGTGATATGGATGGATATTGGGGGGAAGACTTTCTTGGACAAGGGGAATGGAATGATCATGAACACCGAGGGAAGGAGGGAGTCCTTGGGGAGTGGAAAATACTATTTGATGTTTAGAAAGGAGGGCTTGGAGGTCTTGGGGCACTGGGGGTTTCTTTGTGGCTTGTATGGCATGGAGTTGGGCAATGACACCAGAATGACCTTTTTTGAGAAGGTTTTCCATGCGGTGAGAACTGATGACCTTAGGTGAACCAGCAGTGATGCCTTGGAATTTATATTGGTGGCCTCCTTGGTCGAATTGCATGGTTAAGTTCTGAAAATCCATGAGAATGGGACCCAAAGTCCTTATCCAATCTGCACCCAACACAATGTCGCAACCACCCATGTCAATAGCAAACATATGGGATTTTAGGTGGTAGTCACCAATTTGGAGACACACATTTTCATAGCGCCCGCCACATTTCATAGAACCACCATTAGCAATCATGATTTGGAAATTGTTGACAGCATGGATGTAGCAATGGGTTTCTTGGGCAATGCAGCGATGAATAAAATTGTGGGTGCTGCCACTATCAACCAGAATGATGAGCTTTCAGTGCTTGATGTAACCGATTAACTTGAGGGTTTGGGGGGCAGAGAAGTCAGTGAGAGCATTGAGGAAAATGATCGGTTCGACTTCGGGAGGGTCGGAGGGAGGGTTTATGTCAATGATTTTTGGTGACTCAGGCACAAGGGGAGTGTCAACATCCTCTTCTGGAATATCCTCAGAGATGGCCATAAAAATATTTTGTTCCTTACATTTGTGGCCTGGGAAATATTTTTCATCATAATTATAACAGAGGCCTTTCAGTTGGCGTTCATCCATTTCATCCCAGGTCAATTTTTGGATCTTTAATGGGGTGGAGGGAGTAGTGGGGTTTATGGGTTTAGGGCGAGGGATAAAGGAAGGCTTATGGTTTTGAGAGGAAACAATTTGTTGTGCTTATTTATCTTTTTTATTATCCTCCACCCAAGTTGTAGGTCGAGCCATGAGGACATGGGCCCTAATCTCATCCTTGAGGTCACTGATAAAACACTCTCGAAACAAAGCATCTGTCATGCCCTCTGTTCGAAAATACAGGTGCTCAAATGCAACTATGAAGTCTTCTACTATGCCTGATTGCTTCAATTTTGTCAAACGGCCCAAATAGTTGGTGTCAGTGTCAAAGTGTTCATAAAGCTTAGTCACAAATTGGGTCCAAGCAATATACCCTTGACGGAAATTTTTTCTCCATTGCCACCATTGTTGGCGTTCTTGATCTAGATGGAGAACACCATACCGAAGTTTGGCCAAGTCATCTGTAATGTTGTAGAGAGAGAAATAATGTTCCATTCGGGNACAGTTATAATAGAGGCTTTTGAGTTGGCATTCATCCATTTCAGCCCTGGTCAATTTTTGGATTTTTAATGGGGCGGAGGGAGTAGTGGGGTTTACTGGTTTAGGGCAAGGGATAAAGGAAGGCTTATGGTTTTGAGAGGAAACAATTTGTTGTGCTTCTTTATCTTTTTTGGTAGCCTCCACCCAAGTCGTAGGTTGAGCCATGAGAACATGGACCCGAATCTCCTCCTTGAGGCCATTGATAAAACACTCTCGAAAGAAAGCATCAGTCATGCCCTCTGTTCAAAAAGTCAGTCGCTCAAATGCAACTATGAAGTCTTCTACTGTGCCTGATTGCTTCAATTTTGTCAAATGGCCCAAATGGTTGGTGTCAGTGTCAAAGCGTTCATAAAGCTCAGTCACAAATTGGGTCCAAGAAATATACCCTTGACAGGAAGCTTTTCTCCATTGCCACCATTGCCAGCGTTCTTGATCTAGATGGAGAACACCATACTGGAGTTTGGCCAAGTCATCTGTAATGTTGTAGAGAGAGAAATAATGTTCCATTTGGGTGACCCAACCAGTGGGGTCCAAGCCATCAAATTTGGTTACATCCACCCGCGGAAGGTGTATGTCCCATTGAAAGTGATGGGGTTGAAAGGAATGGGAAGAAGTTTCACCTTCAGTCTTTTTATGTGCATCAGGAAAAGAGTCATTGATAGGGATCTTGAGTTTGGTGCAAAGTGATGCAAAGACAGATTCAAGCTGGGTGGTCAGTTCGTGTTTGACTTCCGCCATTGCAGACTGCACAGCTACATTTACAGATGCATTTATGGTGGTATTGATGGATGCATCATGGGAGGCAATAGTAGCACTGAGTTGTTGCACTTCTTGTTGGGTCTCGAGGAAATCAGATTGCAAGGCGTTGAAGCGAGACTCTAGTTCTTGGCTACGGGTATGGGCCATGAGTATGGGTGAACTGAAAAGGGAGTGGGCGGGGTCAGAAATTTTTGCATAAAAATGATATGGATGAATGTGATAAGGGAGAGGAGATGAATCTAATGGAATAGGTCTCAAATAATGGTGAAAAAAATTCCATACTTATTTTTTTTTTTTATAATTTTTTTTAACAGCTGCAGGGTTATACTTTGGTCTGAAGAATGATGGAGTGCTGAAATCCCCAAATTCAAAACCAGAGAGAAATGTGTATTTACTTAGCAACCCGAACACATATGGGCGACAATAGATCTCGCCGGTTTAATTTGTTTATGCTCCCCAAGGGTTAGGTATTCAAGGGTTCTACAAATAAGGGTTTGCCCTATGCTATAGCTCTCTGATATATGTGCGGGGTCCAACAGTAGTACTCGACCCAATATCTGAGGGCACTAACTAAGGAGGATAGACCGTACCCTTAGCCGTACTACCTGACTACCCAGGTACTAGAGAGTATCTTCCCGAGTGCTATTCTCAGTGACACTATAGCAGTTCGATGGCCAATAGGTTTATCTAAAGAGGGCTTTAGGAAATCTAGGCCGATCCGTACACAGGTGTTGTCTGATGCGCTACCACTCGAAGAGGTACCAACAGGGGTTACAAGGGTGGCCAATAGATGTGCGCTTAAGAACCACTTGTATTTCCTGCATGTATGAATCCTTCAACCGTGGGTTTATGCGCGTAATGACAGATCTCTGTGGCTTAAAGACGCTCGAATATGTCTCTACCCTGAAAAAAAATTACCCACAATTTCCGCCAAGGAAAGTGATCTGATACCACTTGCAAGATACCAGATATATAAAATATGCAGAATAGAAATAAAATGCTAGAAATGGCAGAATAACAGTAAAATATTTAGCGTAATCTTCACAATACATAGAAATGAGATAACAATAGAAATAGAAATAACACTTTGATTCATAAAGCAATGTTCACAGGCCTCTTCGAGGGGGCAACCTCCAATCGATCAACGCTCTGTTACAAT
>JASDQU010103569.1:28416-57718 GCA_032191745.1 Picea mariana | reverse complement strand
GAGACTATATGGAGATCTGTCATGTGGTGGATTTTGATGAAGAAAAATGTGTATATATGAATATTCATTATTATGTAACTAAACCACAGTTGATTAAAATAAAATTTTTGAACCAAATAATTGTAATTTAAGAATTTCTCAAACAATTGATTGGTTGTTGTCTTTTATAAAAGACCAGTCTTGCTGACTGGATTGGATGCATACATAAAATACTAAAGAATGACAGTTGATTATTAGTACATGTACGAGAATTCTATGTACTAGCTACACATACCTTTCTTGTACATATACACTAGTATGTATAAGTTTTCTTGATTTACTCACTAATAATGTCAGTTACTTGCTATGAATGTGTGAACCATGTTCTTGTTCTTTGTACCATAAGATACCTTAACTTCGGGACGAAGTTTCCTGAAGGGTGGGTGTATGTAACGACCCTTGATTATAAATTATAATTAATTTAATAATGTAATCCTAAAAGATTAGCTAAATTATAATTATTTATTAAAATAACTTTAACTAACTAATATTATTAATTAGTTATTCTTGATTATGATTAATTTAAGTATAATTAACTCTTTAATCAATATGGTTAATGATTGATTTAATTATTAATTAATTCATTAATTAATAAAGTATTAAATTAAAGGTGGAGAATAAAATATAACATTTAATCAAGTTACGTATACAAGAAGGGACCACATAAGGATCCCGAGAAGATAAGAGAATTAATGAATGGATAAGGGTAATTAAATGGAGGGATAAGGAATTTAATGCAAGGTGGAGTGTCGGTGAAGGGGGAGGATAAGGAAGGAAGGAAGGGTTGGAAGGGATGATTCTACGGGGAACTGTTTTCTTGCTATGGAGAGAGAGCCGAGAGGGGCTGTGAGATTGGTGTGCTTAGATTGAGGCACGGGATTTGCTGGTTGTGACATATTGATCAGGTAGGCACCGAGTTGCTAGAAGTTTTGGGCTTGGAGGGCCAGGATATCCGTAGATATCCTGGAGCTAGGTCGTTTTCCTAGTTGGCAGGGTGGACAAGAGTTTTTGGGCAATTATTTTTCTGTGTTTGCAATAGGACTGGACTGTGTAGCAGGTAGCAGCACTGGACTGTGTAGCAGGTAGCAGCAGGAAGGTAGCTGACAATGGAAATTAGCATCAGAGTTAAGGTACTCAATTCGAATTTATGGATTACTTATTGATAAATTTTAATTTTACTTGCGTAAGTGTTAAGAAAATTTGGAATAATTCTTCTTTTATGAATCTGGTAGAAATTGTTGTACATTTGGTAGGATTTGGTAGAATTTTTAGATGTTATTTTAAAATCAGTCATTACAACCACAAATACTGAATACACAATAGATCCACTAAGCAATATATAAGAAACCACACTTTATTATATCAAAACCCTTTGAGGTAGGGCAACACCATACAATGGATCCTATTATGAAAGGGATCCTCTCCTGTTCACTTGTCTCTTCGAGGGGGCATCCTCCTATTGAGCTACCGCTCCAAATACAATATTTCTCTTCATGTCTCATTACATTGCTTGAATCCCTTTATATAGTGCTACCATCACCTAAGAACATTCTAGAGGAGGAATCTTCTAGAACTAGAACCTTCTAAGAAGTCCTCTTACATTTATTATATCTAATTACCCATTTATTATATCTAACTACCATAGTGGGCCTTATTTAATAATATAGTGGACCTAGTCCACCTTACAATGAATGACCTCCACTATTATCACTATGGACCCTCTGGCCCCCCCCACTACCTCTCTAGTGACCTTACACTACTAGTGTCACTGCAACATACTCTGCCTCAATAGAGGATAAAGTCACAATGCATTGCTTCTTGGAAGCCCATGCTACAACTCCTCATCCAAAGCGAACACATATCCTCATGTACTCTTCATGTCATATAAATAACCTGCAAAATCACTATTAACATATCTAATCAACTTAAAATCAATGGGTTGCTTCTTTGAAGCCCATGCTACAGCTCCTCATCCAAAGCGAATGCGTATCCCCATGTACTCTTCATGTCATATACATAACCTGCAAAATCACTATCAATATATCTAATCAACTTAAAATCTGAATCTGATGTGTACATGACACCATAATTTGTTGTTCCAACAACATATCTTAGAATCTTGTTTCCAACTTGCCAATGGGTGTTCTTCGGAGACTCCATAAATCTAGAAATCAAACTTACATCAAACATAATATCAGTTCTTGTTGTTGTCAAATACATAAGACTTCCAACCAGTCTTTTATACCTAAACAGATCAACATGACCCCTCATCATTCTTACTGAGTTTTGTGCCAGTTACAATTGGTGTTACAGCTGGTTTACAGTTCACCATCCTAAACCTTTTCAATATGTCCTTTGCATACCTAGTTTTACAAATAAAAGTACCATCTTCAAATTGATTTACTTCAATTCCTAGAATATATTTCATCATTCCTAAATCGATCATTTCAAACTCAGTTTTCATGGCTTTCTTAAACTCATCTACTGAAAGATTTCCAATGAAAATCAAATCATCAACAAACAAGCATACAATCAAGAGTTTACTTCCTAATTTACCTTTGTATATAGAGTTCGATCACTCTGACTCATGTTGAATCCTTCACCATTCAAGTATTCATCAATTCTGTTATACCATACGATGGGTGCTTGATTCAATCCATACAACGTTTTCTTTAACCTGTAGACCTTACCTTCTTTTCCATCAATATCATATCATGGAGGTTGTTTCACATACACCTCTTCTTCCAAAAAACCATTAAAAAATGCAGACTTAACATCCATATGGTAAATACACCATTTATTATGAGCAGCAATGGATAACACCATTCTTATTGTATCAAGCCTGGCTACAGGTGAAAAAGTTTCATTATAATAAATATCGGGTTGTTTATTGAACCCCTGAGCTACAATCCTTTCCTTGTGCTTCTCAAATTCACCTTCAACATTTAACTTGGTCTTTTAAACCCATTTAACACCAATACAATTTTTATCTTCAGGAAAATCTACAAGTTTCCAAGTGTTACGCCTTTCTATGGCATCAATTTCCTCATTCATAGCCTCTACCCAAACTTTTTTTTTAACAGCCTCATCAAAATTTACAGGATCATATGCAATTAATGCACAATTTCAAACTTGATCTACTTCATCAATTTTCTCATACAATTCTCTTAAACTTCTAGTCTTTTGACCTCTGATTCCATTTCTTAATGAAGCTAAAGTAAGATTTAATTCATCACTTACCTCTAATCTTGTTTTTTGTCCACCATGACCTGATGTCTCATCGCGCTCATGTGTTCTGGGTGTTATTAGTTGTGATGGGTTGACTCCTGGTGATTTTCCTACAAGAGTTCTTACAGTAGGTGTGTGTGACTTTGGGATCAACTTTCCACCCTATATGACTTTCTTATCTCCATCAACATCTTCATGGGATAATTCAACTCCCCCTTAAACAACTTTATCAATTCTACCATCCCAAGCTTCTTGTTCCTTAAACTCAACATTTCTACTGATAACATACTTCTTGGTGATGGGATTATAGAGTCTACATGCCTTAAACTTCTCACTATATCCATCAAAGGCACATTTCTCACTTTGGTCATCCAACTTTCTCCTTATCTCTTCAGGTACATGTGCATAAGTTACACACCCGAAAATCTTCAAATGGGATATGTTGTTATTCTTACCACTCTAAGCTTCATGTGTAACTTGTTTATTCACACTCTTATTTGGACTCCTTTTCAAAATATACACTGAAAAATAATTGCATATCCCCAATATTCATTCGAAAGATGCTTCTCCTTCAACATAATTCGAGCCATATTCATAATGGTTCAATTCTTCCTTTCAACTATTCCATTCTGCTGTGGAGTATAACGAGTAGTAAACTGTCTCTTGATTCCATGAGACTGACAAAAAACCATGAAATCAGTTAGCATATACTCACCTCCTTTGTCTGATCTCAAGAATTTAATTTATTTTCCACTCTCCTTTTCAACCATAAATTTAAACCTCTTAAATATATCAAAATCTTCAGACTTCTTCTTCAACAAATAAGCTCAAGTTTTTCGACTGAAATCATCAATAAAAATCATAAACTAGACATTACGATTCAGTGAAGTTGTTTGCATCTACCCACATAAGTCTGTGTGAACAAGTTCCAATGGATCTTTAGCCCTATACGAAACTCCAGAAACAAATTTATCCATGTGATGCTTTGCAAGTATGCAACTCTCACACAAGCTTGTTGCTTGTTGAATACTGGGCAACCCCTTCACCATTTGCTTCTTCTGCAACAAATCTAGACCTCCAAAATGTAAACGGTCATATCTCAAATGCCATAACCATGACTCATCTAAACCTCTAGCTTTGTAAGAATTCAAAGAGTCAGTCATATAATTTCTCATAATAAAAAGAAACATTATATGCTTTGTCATCTCTACCCTGGCAATCAACTGCTTACTTGGATACTTATCATAAGTTGTACATACCTTGTTGTTGAAGAACACTCTGTACTTTTTCTCTATCAGTTGTCCAACACTTATCGGATTGCATTTCATACGAGGTACACAATAAACATCATCTATTTTTCTTCTTTCATCATTCTTAGTATAAACATGAATCACACCTTTACCATTAACTCTTACCTTACTGTCATTACCCAACTATACCTCTTACTAAATACTAGTATCTAAACTGGAAAACAAGTTTTTATTTCCAGTTATGTGATTGCTAGATCCGTTGTCGAAAAACAAAACATCATTTGGACTTTCCAGGGTGACATTGCAAGTCAAAAACATAGGTTTTTGGTCATCCTTTGACTCCTATGTCATGTGTGCAAACTGCTTTCCAGCATTTGTTTGCTTCTTCCAATCCTTGTTAGCATAATGTCCAAATTTCTTATAATAATAACATTGCACCTTATATTTATCATACGTTTGATTTCCTTGCTACTGGGATCTACTACTACTCCCCCTTAAACTATGAGGATTCTACTGAGTTTTCTCCTCATATTCTGAATCATTTTTGGTATCCCTCTGACCAACAAATCAACCTCCTCTTCCTCTACTACTAGGCCTTCCTCTGCCTCTGCCTCTAGTAACATGCAGTTGAGATTTGAAGGGATTCTATAATGGATTATCATATCTAGACATCCCAGATTCATGAGCAATCAGAGAACCAGTTAATTAATCAATCTGCATTAGACTAATATCTTTAAATTCTTGTATGGGTACAACTACATATTCAAATTTCTCTAGAAAAGATCTAAGAACTTTCTCAATTACTCTCTTGTCTGAGAGGTCTTCACCATACTTCCTTAGTCGATTCACAACATTCATGACTTGAGTTATGAAACTATCAACTGACTCACTGTCCTTCATCTTCAGATTCTCAAAGTCCCTTCTCAAACTATGAACCTTAACAATCTTCACCTTGGATACACCTCAAGAGTGTCCCAAGCTTGCTTTGAAGTCATTCCACTTGACACCTTCGAAAATATGGTTTCACTTAGTCTTTGATGAATAAGATTGAGGGCTTTGTTGTCTTTCTTTCTGTTCTTCTTCAACAAAGTTCACTCGACATTTGTCAGATCCATTTCTGTTACTTGGGTAGTAAGCTCTGGATAACCAATAGTAACAAACTCCCAAAGATCTTGAGAACGCATAATTGTTCTGATTCTGATAAACCAATAATCATAATTCCTTTCAGTCAAAATAAGAATCTGTGGCTGAGCCAAACAACTGTTTGTGGCCGTTTCAGATCAAATTCCAAATCACTCTATTCAGTTACAGTGAAGAACAAGAAATATTACTCACTATGATACCACAATGAAGGATGTAGGGGAGTGCTTCAGAAACAACACAGAGTTACAACAAGTCTTTCAGCATTGTGTAATCGCACCAATAAACTACAACAATTGTTTCAGCAACATTAAGCTACAACCACAGTTTCAACAATTGTTTCAACAAACAATAAAGAGCTATTACAACAAAGACTTAAATAAACCTCCCCTGCATCCTTCAGTTACATATGAGAGTACCCCAAAATCTTTTGTGTGTGCTACACAAGGTAAACGTTGTTTTCGATTCGATATGTTGCTATAGGATGTGAGTTAAGAAGTATACAAATGCAACCTTTATGCAAGTCGGGTCATCACGTGAACCGTGAAAGTTTCATCAATAAATTGAAAATATAACTTTTATAAATTTAAGGGAAAAAATCCACCATGACCAGTTGAGTTTGTGTACTTCTCAGGTAGTTAAGTTATTGGAAAAAATACGAAACACATTTAAACAAACAAAAAATAAAACAGTGTTAAATCATTATTAAAAAAATAATAAAACAAATTTAGACAAACAAATGAAAACTAAAGCCATAAAACTCAAAGGCTTTTCTGTCTTTTCTTCTTAGAGTCATTCCGTTTGAACTATGAATGGCGGCCTTGAACTTTGACTTTGATAGTTATAGTGTTATCCCATTAATGAATGCTTCTAGAATGATAACGGAGCGTGTGGTGTATTTTTGGCGTGTTTAAAGGGAGATTTGGATTGATCACGTAGCTAATGATTGTAAACAAGCTATTTGAATTCAAGTGATTCTCAAGTAGGTCTTTATTATTTTAATATATTTAAAAATGAGATGGATTTTTAATGGTAATTAATTTTAATTATATCATTAATCTATCTATTAAACTAAGCAAAGCAAGTGAATAGAAAATATTATCTTATAATAAAAACTACTCTCAATGGAAATTTTCATGGATTTTCTATGAAAGAAAACAAATGAAGAAGAAAATATTTGAATACCAAACTTTCCTATTAATTTGTAACTATCCCTTAACTTAAAATGGTTGTGTTAGCTCCTAGATTGGGTTTCTTCAAAATCCAATTGAAGTGGATTATTTTAGTTTGTTTGTAGGTAGATTAATTACTAGGTCCATCAATGTATCAACAATTCATGGAATGGTAGGATAGATTATTTACGAGTTTATATATATATATATATATATATATATATATATATATATATATATATATATATATATATATTTATCTATATAGTTCATGCATATATAGTTTTTTTTAGTTTTCTCAGAGACTCAACAAGGTTCGACCACAAGACCTCCTCCTATCTTTTGGAGAAAGGTGCGCTTGTCTTACCATCTGAGCTGTCTCACGAGACATGCATATATAGTTATAGTTCGTAGATTGATTTTTTTCAATATTCAATTAAAATGTTTATTTTAGTTTATTTATATTTTGATATGGATTAATTAGTGGGTTCATTAATGTATTAACAATTTATGTGGTTATATGCTTTTGTTATTTAGGAATTGATGGTAGGATAGATTTTTTGAGTTATATATATATATATATATATATATATATATATATATATATATAATGAACATGTTTTTAGTGGCAATATATGCCCCACACTTTTAGGTTTTTTGGAACATTGAGAACTATGGAATGTCCAGGACCCAAAAATATTTTTAAGTTTTTTATGGAACATTGAGAACTATGGAATGTCCAAGACCTCCAATGGATATGACTATAAGGCATAATATTATCTACTAAGAATACAATTAAAAAATATTTCTTAATTTGTATTAGCATCATGTTGCATTATATATTATTGTAAAAAAGCTATGTAAAAACTTATTTTTGCAAGTTGTGTTAACATCATAATGCATTCTATTAGATATTAGCAATGAAATATGAAAACTTTTGGGTTTTATTTGCATCATATTTACAATTACTTACTTGTATAGTGTTTAATTATTATTGTTCTTTTTGAATTACCAATTTTTTAATATTTTATTATGAAATTTTATCTTTTTAGCATTCAGTCAATTTCACACCACGAAAGAAAAAAAACCAAGATGAAATTCTAAATTAAATAGTAAAATAATAATATAAATTTTTTTTTCCTATAAACAAATGGTACACCACCAACCCTTAGGGAAATGTCAACTTTGTATACAACATTGCATGAAAAGCTATGCACAAATATAAGGAAATGAGATGAATTTCTTTTGAACACTTCTCATCCTCACACTTTAAAAACATAATTAAAGAACATGAGTTCAATAAAATTAAAAATGGTTAACTTTTAAAAATGTAATAAAAAACATATAGGTTAAATAGTTGTCAATACCCTCCAATTCTTCTGAGTCACACTTATCATCATCTTGATATAATATATTTCAATAAAAATAGAAGTTAATCATTGAATAAGTATTTGGGGAGAAATAGGAAGAAGACGTAGGAGGGGAAGAAGAAGGGGATGTGGAAGAGGGGGAGAAGAAGAGGCAGAATAAGAAAGGATGATCGAAGTGGCCATTTGGTATTTCCACTATCTTGACATTGATCCTAAACCGTATAATCAAATTTTCAACCATTTTTAGGCCCTAAAAGTTTGACACATATTTTGGGTCCTATACAATGTTTCTGTGGTTTTCATTGTAACAAAATGAGAAGCCACGTGATTCCCCTATTTTGGACCCTCCCTTTCTTTAAATATTATAGAGATATTTCCAACAGACTAAAGAGCACCCCAAATGGTGTTTGTATGATAAATTTATGACCCCAAGAGGTTGATGCACTAACTACTTGCTCCCTAGGGTTTTTGGATTTTTGAATGTTTAGACATTTTGATAAAATATAGTTTCAACCTCTTATTGTGTCTCTTTTTTCATGGAACAATATAAGAAAATGAAATGAATTTGTCATAAAAAATTGATTGAATTGTTGTAAGTTCCCTCATCTTTTCAAAACTCCTCATCCTCATTCTATAAGAACATTTAATAAAAGAACATTGTTTCAATAAAATAAAAAATTGCTAACCTTTAAAGATGTAATAAAAAACATTTAGGTTAAAAATTGTTGTCAATACCCTCCAATTCATCCGAGTCAGACTTGTCATCATCAATATATAAGGATATAATATATTTCAATAAAAAATAGAATTTAATCATTGAATGAGTATTTGGGGAAAAACTGGAAGAAGACAAATGAGGGGAAGAAGAAGGAGACGAAGAAGAAGGTAATACGAAGAAATAGAGAAGGAAGAAGGAGTTGGAAAACAAGAAAAGGATAAGGAGGAAGAGAAATAAGAAGGAAGGATTATCCAAGTGTCCATTTGGTATTTCCACTTTCTTGACATTGATCCTAAACCCTATAATCAGATTTACAACATTTTTTAGGCCCTTAATTCTAGCACATTTTTTGGGGTCCTAAATAATTTTTTGTGGTTTTCATTGCAAGAAAATTAAAATCTATAAGATTCCCCTATTTTGGACTCTCCCTTTCTATAAATATTATAGATATCTTCCCAATATGCTAAAGATCACCCCAAATGGTGTTTCTTTTATAAAGTTATGGCCCTGAGAGGTTGATGTACAAACTAGGCTCCCTAAGGTTTTTGGATTTTGTATTTTTTAGACATTTTGATATAATATAGTTTCAACTTCTTATTATGGATATTTTTTTAGATATATAAAATGATAAAGTTAATACAATTAAAAAGAGAGAGGTGCGGCTCTAAGTTTTGTTTATTTTCTTAGTTAAGGGTTTCCAAGGTAAATCTTTATGTATTGAATGTGTATATGCACTATAGCATTACTTACATTATGTTTTGGTTAATTATTTATATCCATTTCTTAAATCATAACAGAGGGAAGAGGGAGAGGAAGTGGAAATAAAGGAAAAGGGAGAGAGATGAAGGAGGAGAGGAAGATGAAGGAGATGAGGGAGAATAAGAGGAAGGGAGGAAGATATATTCTCTCCATGACTTTGCGACAATGCCACATGACTTATTCTCAATTATTTTCTGGCCACTACCCATGGGGCTCCCACATTTTTTTATGTTTTGAGTTGTATTGATCGCATCACATGTCGTTGCTCACATTTTTTGTCCTAATTCCTTGTTTCAGTTTTCCTTTTGTTTCTCATTCCACCCACTTTCTCATAAGCAACTTTCCTTTGCAAGTGTCACCTCTATAATATAGAACCTTGTATCCCTAGGGGAAACATCCCTGAGAGTGTCCATATCCTACACAACCCTGTTTCATATTTTATAGGTATGTTCCTTGCACTTGGAACTAGTTTGCTTGCCCATGACACTCATTTCCTCCACTGTGACATAGAAATCTTTTATTGTTTTTAAATCTTTAATAGTTTTAAAATGGAAAAAAAATAAAATATTATAAAAAGAGAAGGAGGGGCGGAAGAATTAAAATCTATGTTTTTTGTTAGAAATTGTCCTTAGTCATTTCACCCTTGAACAAAGAACCAATTTTTGAGTCAATCACTCAGAAATTTGGGTTTAATATGGCCTTAGAAAGTCAAACCTTGATTTCTTAGTTTTATTACTCCTCCAACTAGTTATTCTTCTAGTCATTATGGAGAGTTCATTGATGCCTCCTATGTCATGGGATTATATCATTGGTCCACTTTGTGTTGAATGTTTCCCAAGTCACCTTTGTGTTGTGCTTATGTTCAAGAGATGTTTTAGCCTATGACATTCATTTCTTAGTTGTCTTCACCATCCATGTCAGCCTTCTTGATTGTCAAACATTGTCTCAATATCATTAGTACCTTTATTATTTACTCATTACAATGTGGAAGGTATCAATTGAATTCTCTCTAGTGGATTGACTCTTATTGATTACATACATTTCTCTAAGAGTTTGACTTAAAGTAATCCTATGGGCCTATTTCATCATTGATAGGCTACCTCACACTTGGAAGATGACATTAATTAATGGTCACTGACTGAGTGGTTTCCCTTGTATTTGATGTCCAGACCCCTATTCACACATTTGGATTCATCTGGTACCTTGGGTTCCATTTTCATCACTGGTGGAATTCCTTTCCTCTATCATTGTTTTTCATTATTGGTTGTTACTCAAAGGGTCCCTGAGATGTATTATTCTATATGGAATATTCCAAATATCTACTCAGTGGTGTGTCCTTACAATTTTCATCTGAGACCTTCTGAATCATTATTCTTTTGTTCACTTATATTGGATTATTGGGACCACCACAATGTCGTCCTTCAAATGGACATCTTCCTATTAAATTCAACACATTCTCTATAAGAATGGGATTTAGATATCGTTGACGATTAAAATCACAACAGAGTTTTGCCTGCAAAGTGTTTCTAAAGCCTATTATTATTAAATCTAAATAATACTAGTAGGTGGGACCCCCTTGTAGATTGGAGATCAAGTCTGGTGCTTATTTGATGTCATGTTACTATTTGACATTGCTTACATGGAGATATAATTTTTTTTTATTGGCGATGAAGAAGGCATGTTCTGTGGTTCTTTCTGCTGCTCTAGGTTCAAGTTTTATTTCACAGTGGCCTATGTTATCCTTGTTATCACTGCTATATGATATTAGATCTATTACTAAGGGACCTGCACAATAAACATGTTAGCAATGACATACACAAGCAATTGGAAAAAAAGAAAAGGGAAGAAACTAAAACATGCTATATACTATACTACATGCATCGATTTTTAATGAGTTGTTGCTATCCTAGCTATTAAGTTAATAGCTATGCAATTTTCTTTTAGTTATATAGTTGATATGCATGGGGATTATGTTATGGCATAAGTTGATGTGTATTGCGCTATTGGTGATGATTTGATACATAGTTTATTGGATTATATAGTTGATATATGGTCAAGTCGAAAATGGGAGGTATGATGTGGATGGCATATTTGACAAGTAATAGATGCAGATTCCAATGCATGGTTTAAATTAATGGTGTTAATGAAAATCTTTTTGGTATGTACTAAGGAGTTAACGAACTGTGGGTGGAGGTGACGTGCATTTACTGCACGTCACCCTTACTCCTTCTGTTGGACGCCACCCTAGTTGGGCTATTGTTCAACCTTGTTGTTGTGGTTATGCTTTGATTTCTTAGAAGAGAGGAACCACTCGACCAACTCATGTTTTAAGGTGTTCAATTACATGTATGTATTTTTTTGGCCGTTCATGAGTCTGCTTTGGTTATGAATGGATATTGGCTCAAGTGTATTGGTTTTTGCATTCTTTAAGTATTGCAACTGTGTAAAATTGTGATTTTGAAATGGAGTGCTGATGGTTTTCTCTACAATAATGTTAAAGTCATAGTGTTGTTGGTCATATTGGGTGCTAGCAGCCATAAGGGATCTCTGGTATCCTTGCTGGTTTAGTTGGAGGGTTTTTGTTTGGTCTTGGGTGGTTGGCTGTCCTCACCCATTTGTATCGCTATATCCAGTCTTTGGCTTTTATGGGTTTTAATGGTTGGAAGCACTTTGTGTTACTGCGTCTTATTCGCTTGAGCGTTGGTTTGGGTCCACCACTAAAGGTCGCACATTGGGTTATTTTGTTGTTTCTTGACCCTGTCTTCACTTTAGCGTTGTGTTTGTTTGACTAGAGAGTCACGAGGGTTATACCCTGCATGTGTTAAGTATCCTTACCAGGACGAATTGGAGCCTCACTCCTCCGTTATAGTTCTCTTGTCACGGGATTTGTTACCTATCCATGAATAAGTTGTGGTTCTCTCTGTGTGTGCACCGTTGGTCTTGGAGGTTTTTACCATTGAAAGGAGTCGGCTCTGGCTTTCCCTATGTTGGTCACAGAGAAAACCCTTAACTCTACAGGTCTGACGGTTGATAGATAAGATTGGTGTGGCCTATAAGGTTTACTAATTGATTATTGTTTGATGGTTGTGTATTGTCGACAAAATTAGGTACAGGATCGCCCAGTTGGTCATGTGACAATCGTGTTGGTTTTGATATCTACTCACTTCCTGTGTATTACAATGGATAAACCCTGTATTGTTAATTGGACAGTTCAAAATACATAGTCAATTTTCTTCTGTTTGATGATCGAGTATTGTTTTAATTGAGAAGGTCACAACCTCGCTATGAATCCCTTACATATTTTTGTGTACTGCATATTGTTTTGTTGATGGAACTGTGTTAGATATTCAACTATGAACAATGAACTAAGTAATACACAGTGATTGTTATGATCATTTGGTTGGTGTAACTCCTTTTAATTGAATGACTATATGGATTACTTGATCAATTTTGTGAACAGTGCCTACTCTCATTCCCCACCATTATTTTGTTTTTTCTCTAATTACAACCCCATCGCCTTCCCACATTCATTTTTCACTCCTTGTTCTAAAATTGATTACAATCAAGAATTTTTTTGTGTTGCAACAATTTGGTAGTAGCAGTGTCTTGGTTGAACTACAATGTTGTTTTCTTGGGTTGCAATTTATTGTTGTTGTCTTTGAGTAGTAATCATATTTTTTCCCCCCATCATATCATGTTTCACTCAATACAAACCCCTCACATATCCCATGACCCTTTATTCACCCTCTGCTCATTGATAAACAGTAAAACAATTTCTATGGATTGGACTGCATGACTCTGATACATCGCTGAGCCAAATCTATTTCATATTTTTAAGAGTTGTCATGTATGGTTATTTAAATATTTTCTAATCAATCATGCATGCAGGAATGAATTTTTTTAGTCAAGGTAGCCATGGCTAAGAAAACAAAGGGAGAGGTAATTGGAACAGAGGCCCAAGAAGGCCAAGGTTTTCCATACATTTTGATGTTGACTCACAAGAGCTTGGCTAGTTGTTTCAGGATGGATTTTTCATTTGGATCAGGTAAGGAGTGGTCCAACCTAGGCCCGAAAGGCCTCCTTTCCAAGTTTCACAATCCCCTGGTATCCCTATTCCTCCTCATGTCTCATTACAACCCGAGGTCCATGAAAAATATGGATGGAAATAGATTTTCCACCTGGCAGTCTCCCAACATTGTGGCTAGCCTAATTTATCCCTACCTGTTCCTCCGCCTATTAACCTAGTTGTCCAAGCTTCCCCCCAATCACTAGTGCAGTCCTCTCATGCTAGCAAAAGGTTGAAAACCAAGGCCCACCATGCCCTTGAGAAAGGAAAATCCATTGCTTCCCCTTCCTCACCTTCCAATGGCTCTGACAAATCTATGTCTTCCCGGATGCATTTGAGGGATGATTTTTCCTACGTGATCAGCAATATTAGGCCTAAAGGCTCAACATAGCCAAAGGAAAATTCAGCAAAATCGAAGGGTGACAACAACAATACAGGAAATATTGCATCTCAAAGTGGGAAATATGGCTTTTGAGTTTTTATTTTATCTATTGCTGATGACAGTTGACTTCAGGAATTTTTGGACAACATGTTTTATTTTGGATATATGAGTAATATTTTTTGAAAAAAAATTCAAATATCATGAGCTAAATTGCCAAAAGTGAATATGTTGATGGGCATCACAAGGAGGTGTGCTTTTTCTTAATTCACTAGTATGTTATGATTGTTAAGAACTAATGGGAGTTACAAGGCATCCCACCTACTAGTTATTATTTAATTATAACCCTTATTATGATTATTACTTTCCCCCCTAACTAAAGTTGGTTGAGTCATTTAATTAACTTAACTAATTAGTTGGTTCAACTACTTCAACCAATTCTAATTTGTTTAAAAGAAAATAAAAGGGAGGAACAAGAGGGAATGGAAGGAGAAACATACTAAGGTTTGCTCTTTGAGTTTATGCTGAGATAGTTCAATTTTCATTCATTCACTTATTCATCACAAGCCTAATTCTCTTTTATGATAGCAGGGTCTTATTGTAGACAACAATATTCAGGGTTGAATCACATCATTCAGACACTTGTTTTTCAGAGGTGTTGATCTATCTTTGATAGTGTGTGTAGACTTGTCTGTTTGTGAATTAATTTTCATGATTGACAAAGGCTATTGTGCAGAGTCGAGTGGACATCAATCTATGGCAAGCTGATCCATATTTTAGAGTTTAGTTTTGGTTTTCTATCAGGGGTCCTTTTGTATGTTCCATCAGGGATGTCTAAGTTTGACTTTGGTCCAAATTTTTTGCATGAGATTTTGTAAAGAAAATGACTCTTTGGTGAATTTCAATGAAATAAAGGATTGCTTTATGTCTCATTTGTCTTGATAATTTATCATCTTGGTGACTTTACTTCTATATTTACATTTATTTCAACAACTAATATGTTCAAAAAATTTCATAAAAAGTAAATTTCTAGCAAGCTTTTTATTGATAAAAGACTAGCCTACGAACTCGTAATTAATACTTGTGAGTTAGGATGTTATTTTTGTTGGCTATAAACATAAGGTTATATTCCCGTATACTTTGCTTTATCCAAGTAGAGTCTGAAAATGCTTGAGTAAGATCATTTCATATCCTTTCCTCAACATTTATTTGGTGGCCATACTGGGGAGATCTTCGATATCTCTTTGGTTAATTTTATTACTTGATTTTCATTGATACATCTTTATTTTCTAATATTGATTGTTTGACTGTTTTATTCTTAATGATTGTTCCTATTGCAAGGAAGCGCAATATTGAGCCCTGTCTTCAAGATCAGACCATCATTGCTCTGAATATGTTAAACACCATCTTAGACACTGCCAACTCCCGTGCTGAGCTTAACCATTCTTGGGCAACCATTGGATGAGACATTAGTGCTTAAGAACAATTGTACGCTAGACGTAGACAACCTATAAATAAGCAGTGACCTTTTTGTTTCTTCAAGTTTTGGCCCTTCTTTCATGTTCGTAGATTCTTGCGCTTCTAGAAGAATAAAAGGCTTGTCACCTGAAATAAATCATATTGTTGAAATAGGAAGAAGAAACGTTGTGTTATCTACCCAACAAAGTGGTCTAAGGAGGACTTTATCTAATTCATCCAGTTCGTCTTTCTTTCCCTCATCTATCATTAACAATATGGCATCTAGTGGTGGTTCCGATGGCACTGGAAGTGCTTCATATTACCAATCCTCATCATCATCAGTGATTGGTAGCTTATATATCCATCATATTCCTATCCAATCTACCACAAACCCCACCAAAGTCATTAAAAAGTATGGGCTTTTTCAGTTCGAAGAAGATGCCACAACCACACTATGGCATGTGTCATGTCCTCTTAACCTAGTACCTCCTACTCATCCACTTCTGAAGTTTAAAGAGCACCTGCCTAAGTTTTCAGGAAATAACACTGTTAGTACAAATGAACACCTGGTAGCTTATCATAACATAGGGGCCAACAACAATGACACTTGCATGCACTTGTTCATCAATTCCTTGGAATTAAAGGCTGTAGCCGACTTCTTTGACCTTCCTCCTAAGATTATGTCTACTTGGGAGGAGTTAATCTATTGGTTCCAATCCACTTATGGGCAATCCAAAAGCCCCACCGAGAAGTTAAGGGAATACAATAATGTCACCTATAAGGATGGTGAGACCATCAAGTCTTTCAACTTGCATTTCACCAAGTTATACAATCAAATCCCCAAAATTATCCACCCTCAGAACCAAGACTCTTTCATGCATTACTACAATGCATTGACTTCTCCCTACCATCATAGGCTTGAGGAAAAATACATTGATAATCTTGGTTCCACTCTGCATACGTGTTAAGAGTATGAAGAACAAATTGAAAGAACTGGTCTTCCCCAGGGAGAACTGGTTAGAAAAACAGACATGTTTGCCCTCTTACCACTAGTACAAGATATGAATAGTCATATGATAGAGTTTGAGCGAAAGGGAACTGTCTCCCCTCTCAATCCTAGAGCTTCAACCTCTTTTGCACCCCCCTTTAGAAATCTGGTTGAAAATAATTTTCAACCTAAGGCTATCTCACCTTGGAGTTGGTGTCACTTTTGCGAGGAACACCACGAAGAAACCACGTGTGAGGTAAAGAAGAGTGCCAAAGATAATATCTTTGGTAAAAGACCAGAAGCTACTATCGGTGTCCTAGATTTTGCAGAGCCAGAGGATTTCATGGTCATCAACACTAGGAACAAAGCCTATGCTCCCAAGGGAAAATTTGATCCACCCCACAATTCTTCTGGACCAAGCTCATCCTCAACCGCTGCTACTTTCCAGGTTTCTAAGGTTCTTGAGAGTCAAGGAATCACTCCTCCTCTCCCCTCTTCCAAATACAATATCTTGAATCAGTTGGCCAACACCAAAGAAAATGCAAACCTTCTAGACATGGTTTTCATCCCTAAACAACAGATGCATCTGAAACAATTCATGGAAGGAAAAGCTTCTATTGTAGCCAATCTTTTCGAAGAGGTAAACAAAGATTATTTTTCTATAAATAAATTAGGTGTGCATAACTTTAGATACCCTGTAAAAAATCCCCCTTTTTATATTTCTGTAAAAATTATGGATAATATTTCCGATTGTTGCCTCATTGATGGTGGTTTGGGCCCAAGTGTGATGTCAAAGATTATTATGGAAGAGCTAGGCTTGTCTTGTATAAATGAAAATGCTAGAAGCATGCTCTCCTATAATAGTCTACAACAAACAACAATATGAGAGATTAAGGATGTGACCTTGGTTTTATGTGCTCATCCTAAGATAAGGACAACCCTCATCATTCAGGTCATCAATATGCCTGCAATCAATTACTCAATTATCTTGGGAAGGTATTGGAAATCCTTAACATGAGGATGCCTCTCACCCAACGGGACACATTTATCTGTTCCTCGGAATGGTAAGAACATTATAGTCCTTAGAGAGGGAAAAATTTCACCCTACATAGAGAGTGTTCCGCAATCTAGCGTAAACTATATCGAAGAAGACCAAGGAGTATATTCCATCTTTTCCGAGGAGGATAATATTCCTTTGGAATGAATCAATTTAGATGATGATATATGGAACATGCACTTTGATGGTTCATTCTCTAATGAAGGTAATGGGAATGGAATTATCTTAGTTTCCCTTGTAAGAAAAATTCATAATATGTCTTACAGGTTGGAGTTTTCTTGTACTAGCAATGCCACTGAGTTCGAAGCTTTATTATTGGGCATTGAAAATGCCCTTAATCTTGGTTGTGGTCACCTTTTAGGTTTTGGAGATTCTAAGATTGTTGTGAACTTGATATGTAAAATGTGCTCTCCTAAAAACAAGTTGATGGAATGATACTCCCAAACTATTTGGGTGCTTATCTCAAACCTTCTATCTTTCAACATCACTCATGTTAAGAGGGAGTTGAATTCAATGGCTGGATGGTTAACTGTCTTTGTAGCCTCTCCTAATTAGCAACTTTTGCCTCACAGGCCTGATTGTTCTTTTCAATTTCTATATCGTCCATATATCCCTGAAAATGTAGAATCTTTGCAGACACTCCCTTACAATGATAGTAATTATTCTTTCATTCAAGATGAACCTCTTGAGCCCGAGGAAATTATTTCCATAGAAAACAGTAATATTCTCGAGAGCTTGACTCCTCTTGACGATTCATTTTCATTTATTATTGTAGGAAATAAAGAAAAAAAAAAGGAGTTATGAATGAAGGTGGGTGAAACCATCTCCTCAAACATTGGGGCACTCGAATCTTCAAAGAACGATAACATAGATACCCAATGTTCTCATGGTGAAAAAGTGAAGTTTTCCAAGCTACTTGGTGGATTTCAAAGGGTTTCTGTTGGGCCTTATAAGGATCCTCATGGTTTTGATCCTGGTCTCTTACAAAATTCTATCCCCAACGAGGAAGGCATGAAACTGATTATCCAAGAACGAAGAACTATTAACTCTGCATTTAAAACAACTTTTCAAAGGGAGTTGGAAAAATTCTTAAAGGATGGGTTGGTTTTTTCAGTGCACCCTGAATGGGTTTCCAATTGGGAACCTGTTTCGAGAACCACCGATAATATTAGAACATATATTAATCTTCGAACTTTCAAAAAATCTATTATGAGAAATCCATTTTCTCCCCTCAGTATGGAAATGGTTCTGCAACAAGTTGTAGAGTCAGAGTTAAGGCCCTTACTTGAAAGTTTGTTTGGTTGCAAGAAAATCAAGGTAAAAGGGGCAGATGCTCACAAAACCACTCTTATCACTTATTGGGGTACCATGTCTTACCAATGCTGACTTTCTAGCTTACTTAATACATGTACCTCTTTTAAAATACCAATGCACATGACTCTCGATGAATTGGTCAGTATCCATCTCTATCTTGATGATCTAATTATGTGCGTCAAGGGGCTGATAGTTACATCAGAATTCCAAGTGTTGGGTCCATTCCTAATTTCTTTTGTCTTGGAGACTAACTCATACATTTTAAGGGATTTACAGAGGCAATTGTTTTCCTACAACACTTACAGTCCTCACTTGAAGTATTGCGAGGGACCAGCGTGAAAAGTTCTAATGCTGATTGGATTTTATGTATATTAGTAGCTTAGCTCTTCTTTCATTTCTACGCTATATTATTTTCTTCTTTATAGTAGTTTAATTTCTTCTTTCTGTTTCAAATTGTCGCTTCTTTATTTTTGTCTTTTATTGCTGTTGTTTTAATTTCTGCATTTTTACTTCTGTCGTGATTTTTTTTCCTATCATCTTTTAGTTAACTTGGTCAAGATAGGATGTTGGACCAATTCTGCCATAGTGACACTCTTGCAAAGAATTGTTAGTCAATAAAAAACAAGCTTACGCAACTTTTATGATGTCTACTCTGAAGGACCCTTGAAATTGTTATATATTTCCACTGTTGTCTTGTAAAGAATTGGTTATCTCTCGCTTCTTGCCATTTCTTCATCCATTGAAATTTTAAGAGCAAGTCTAATTTTAGTTTTTTTCCTAATAGTGAGAGTAGATCCCAGTCGAATGATTATGCATACAGTGGAAAAAACCCTTCATACTTAACACTTTTCATGAATTATTCCGAAATTCCCAGTCATCTTTCCATTAATTCTGCTCACTTCCCCTTGTTGCATAATATTCCTGGTTATATATTCTTGACCTGTTGTTCTTGGTTTGGGAAACCAAGATTTCTGATTTCTAAATATGTTGAAAACAAATTTCCGTGTGGAGTTGCTAGTTTGTTGACAATTAAAATTGCAACTGAGTTTTGCCCGCAAAGTGTTGCTAAAGCCTATTATTATTAAAGCTAAATAATACTAGTAGGTGGGACCCCCTTGTACATTGGAGATCAAGTCTGGTGCTTATTTGATGTCGTGCTACTATTTGACACTCCTTACATGGTGATATAATTTTGTTTTATTGGCGATGGATAAGGCATGTTATGTGGTTCTTTCTGCTTCTCTAGGTTCAAGTTTTATTTCACAACGACCTATATTATCCTTGTTATCATTTCTATCTACTATTGGATCTATTACTAAGGGACCTACATAATAAACATGTTAGCAATGAAATACAAAAGAAATTGGAAAAAAAGCAAAGGGAAGAAACTAAAACATGCTATATACTATACTACATGCTCAATTTTTTAAGAGTTGTTGCTATCCTAGCTATCAAGTTAATAGCTATGCGATTTTTTTTGAGTTATATAGTTGATATGCATGGTGATTATGTTATGGCATAAGTTGATGTGGATTGCGTTATTGGTGATGATTCGATACATAGTTTATTAGATTATATAGTTGATATATGGTCAAGTCGGAAATGGCAGGTATGATGTGGATGGTGCATTTGACAAGTAATAGATGCAGATTCCAATGCATGGTTTAAATTAATGGTGTTAATGAAAATCTTGTTGGCATGTACTAAGGAGTTAATGAACTGTGGGCAGAGGCGACGTGCATTTACTGCACCTCACCCTTACTCCTTTTGTTGGCCGCCACCCTAGTCGGGCTATTGTTCAACATTGTTGTTGTGGTTATGCTCTGATTTCTTAGCAGAGACGAACCACTCAACCAACTCGCATTTTAAGGTGTTTGATTACAAGTATGCCATTTTTTGGCCATTCATGAGTCTACTTTGGTTATGAAATGGATATTGGCTCAAGTGTATTGATTTGTTCTTTCTTTAAGTATCGCAACTATGTAAAAGTGTGATTTTGAAATGGATCGTTGATGGTTTTATCTACAATAATGTTGAATTCATAGTGTTGTTGGTCATCCTGGGTGCTAGAATCCATAAGGGCTCTCTGTTATCCTTGTTGGTTTAGTTGGAGGGTTTTTTTTTGGTCTTGGGTGGTTGGTTATCCTCATGCATTCGTATCGCTATATCTAGTCTTTGGCTTTCATGGGTTTTAATGGTTGGAAGCACTCTGTGTCACTACGTCTTGTTCAATTGAGAATTGGTTTGGTTCCACCACTAAAGGTCATGCAATGGGTTATTTTGTTATTTCTCGACCCTATCTTCACTTGAACGTTGTGGTTGTTTGATAGGAGAGTCACGAGGGTTATACTCTGCGCGTGTTAAGTATCATTACCAGAATGAATTGGAGCCGCACTCCTATGTTATAGCCCTCCATGAATAATTTTTGGTTCTCTCTATGTGTGCACCATTGGTCTAGGAGGTTTTCACCATTGAAAGGAGTCAACTCTGGCTTTCCCTGTGTTGGTCACAGAGAAAACCCTTAACTCTACAGGTCTGAGGGTTGATAGAGAAGACTGGTGTGGCCTATCGAGTTTACTACTTGATGATTGTTTGATGGTTGTGTATTGTCGACAAAATTGGGTACAGGCTCGCCCAGTTGGTCATGTGACAATCGTGTTGGTTTTGATATCTAGTCACTGTCTGTTTATCATAAGGGATAAACCATGCATTGCTAATTGGACAGTTCAAAATACACAATCGTTTTTCTTTTGTTTGATAATCCAATATTGTTTTAATTGAGAAGGTCACAACCTCGCTTCGTGTCAATGTGTGGGTATGTGTGGTTGCCAGAACATGTTGGGTCGGTTATTGATTGTTACGACAATCCAAGTATAGGCTAATAATTGAATTGGTTGATTGGTTGATACACAGTCACTGTCTTTTTTCACTAAAGATTATTTGGATGTTTAACTCGACATTGGTTACAATTGTTTAATGATGTTCGCACATAATGAATGTGTGGTGTTCCTACACCACAAATAAATAGCCATTGTAACTATGAGTTTTTTGGGGGACCAAATGGTTATTGCAATTGGGATGACTATAACAAATCCATACACTGTATGCATTATGATTATTTGATTTCATCATTAGGGATGAGCCCGAGTTTTACACAGCATGGTTGATTGCAGTTTGATTAATTTGAAGCAATATTGTATTAGATTGATATCTTGACATGATTTGTTAAGTTAATACTGTGACTGTGTGTTTAGAATTGTAAAATGGGAATGTTGCATCGTGGTGTTTTGGGTGGCTGCCCACTGTGTATGATATGAATAATTTCAGGTTGCGCACTCAGAGATAGTCACAGAGTTTTAAGCATGACTTGTTGTAATTCGATTATGGTATTATGAAGTCAGGCATGATGTTGATACCTCATTGTGTTGGATGGATAGCCCAACATTTTGATTATTTAGAGTCACATTGAATTGGGCTTGCACAGTGACAAAATTACACTTGCATGTTTGAATTATTTTGTGAATAACATGTGTTGGAATGGTGGATGTTGTCTACCTGTTTAAATGAAGAGTTAGGGTTTTATAATTAAATATGGATTATTTGGT
The DNA here is from genome assembly GCA_032191745.1 of Picea mariana. Taxonomy (NCBI): domain Eukaryota; kingdom Viridiplantae; phylum Streptophyta; class Pinopsida; order Pinales; family Pinaceae; genus Picea; species Picea mariana. The sequence goes on along the minus strand of JASDQU010103569.1, from coordinate 35,175 downwards.
TGATGACCATTATGTATGTTTAAAGAATGTCATGTATTTTAAATGACATGCCCAATTGCAGTGATAGTATAACTTCATTGCAATTTTGAAACACGACTTTGGGTGTATTTGACGATTGAAGAAATGTGTGGGCAGTGGTTGATTTTGATGGTTAACAGAGTGGAAATGGTTACTATTATACATTTGAGAATTGTTATAAGATTCAAATTGGATAAATAAAAGGAATAAAACTCCCTTATAGATTGTTGTGGAATGCATATTGTCTTGTTGATGACACTATGTTAGATATTCGACTATGAACAATGAACTACCTAATACACAGTGATTGTTATGATCATTTGGTTGGTGTATCTCCTTTTAACATAATGACTATATGGATTACTTGATTAATTTTGTGAACAATAAACGCTCTCATTCCCCACCATTATTTCATTTTTTCGCTAATTACAAACCCATCACCTTCCCACATTCATTTTTCACTCCCTTTTCTAAAATTGATTACAGTTAATAATTGTTTTGTGTTGCAACAGTTTAGCAGTAGCATTGCCTTGGTTGAACTACAATGATGTTTTCTTGGTTTGCAGTTGATTTTTTTTGTCTTTGAGAAGTAATCATATTTTCCCCCCTCATCATATCATATTTTGCTCAATACATACCCCTCACATATCCCTGGACCCTTTATTCACCCCCTGCTCATTGATAAACAATAAAACAATTTTTATGGATTGGATTGCATGAGTCTGATACATCGCTGAGCCAAATCTATTTCATATTTTTAAGAGTTGTCATGTATGGTTATTTAAAAGACTATTTTCTAATCAATCATGCATGTAGGAATGAGTTTTTTCATTTGAGGTAGCCATGGCCGAGGAAACAGAGGGAGAGGTACTTGGAATAGAGGCCCAAGAAGACCAAGGTTCTCCATACATTTTTATGTTGACTCACAAGAGCTTGGCCAGTTTTTTCAAGCCATATTTTTCAATTGGATCGGGCAAGGAGTGGTCCAACCCAGGCCCAAAAGGATTCCTTTCCAAGTTATGCAATCCCCTGGTATACCTGTGCCTCCTCACATCTCATTGCAACCCAAGGTCTCTGAAAATGATGGATGGCAAGAGATTTTCCACCCGACAATCTCCCAACATCGTGGCTAGCCTAATTTATCCCTACCTGCTCCTCCACCTATAAGCCCAGTTGTCCAAGCTTCCCTCACTCACCAGTACAGTCCTCTCATTCTAGCAAAAGGTTGAACACTGAGGCCCACCATGCCCTTGACAAAGGAAAAGCCACTGCTTCCCCTTCCTCACCCTCCAATGGCTCTGAAAAATCCGTGTCTTCCTGGATGCATTTGAGGGATGATTGTTCCCACGTGATCAGGGAGATTAGACCTAAAGGCTCAGTGCAACCAAAGGAAAATTCAAGAAAATCAAAGGGTGACAACAACAATCAAGAAAATATTGCATCTCAGAGTGGTAAATATGGCTTTTGAATTTGTATTTTATCTATTGTTGATGACAATTGACTTCAAGAATTTTTGGACAACATGTTTTATTTTGGATATATGAGTAATATTTTTTGAAAATAATTTCAAATATCATGAGCTAAATTGCCAAAAGTGAATATGTTGATGGGAGTCACAAGGAGGTGTGTTTTTGCTTAATTGATTAGTCTGTTATGATTGTTAAGAACTAATGGGAGTCACAAGGGTTCCCACCTACTAGTTATTATTTAATTATAACCCTTATTATGATTATTACTTTTCCTCCTAACTAAAGTTCGTTGAGTCTTTTAATTAACTTAACTAATGAGTTGGTTCAACTACTTCAACCAATTCTAATTTGTTTAAAACAAAAGAAAAGGGAGGAACAAGAGGGGATGGAAGCAGAAGCATACTAAGGTTTTCCCTTTGAGTTTATGCTGAGATAATTCAGCTTTCACTCATTCATTTATTCATCACAAGCCTAATTCTGTTTTATGACAGCAGGGTCTTATTGTAGACAACAATATTTAGGTCTGAATCACATCATTCAGACTCTTGTTTTTCAGAGGTGTTGATCTATCTTTGATAGTCTGTGTAGACTTGTCTGTTTGCGAATTAATTTTCATGAATGACAAAGGCTATTGTGCAGATTCGAGTGACAAGAAATCTGTGGAAAGTTGATCCAAATTTTAGAGTTGAGTTTTGGTATTCTGTTAGAGGTCCTTTTGTATATTCCATCGGGGATGTCTACTTTTGACTTTGGTCCAAAATTTCGGCATGAGACTTTGTAAAGAAAATGACTCTTTGGTGAATTTGAATGAAATACATGACTGATTTATGTCTCTTCTGTCTTGATTTTCATCTTTGTGAATTTACTTCTAGCTTTACATTTATTTCAGCAACTGATATGTTCATAAAATTTCATAAAAAGTAAATTTCCAGCAAGCTTTTTATTGATAAAAGACTAGCCTAAGAACTCGTAATTAATACTTGTGAGTTAGGATTTTATTTTTGTTGGCTATAAACATAGGGTGATATTCCCATCTACTTTTCTTTATCCAAGCAGAGTCTGAAAATGCTTTAGTAAGATCATTTCATATATTTTTGTCAATAAAGAATTCATAGTACCTTGGGGATTTTATTAATAAATGGTAGGTTCCTTAACTGTTGACAGTGGGAATACACCAATGTCCCAAGATTGATATAGTTTATAATTATTCGAACATATCAAATCTATTCACACTTTCTATAATGTGATAGGTACCTTGGTGCCCATTATCATTATTGGTGGTTTGTCTCACATATTTTAACAATATACATCAATTATTGAAAATTAAACAATGCCTCCCATGTTTGACATTATATCATTTATTCACATGGTATGAACTTGTACCTTTGGTAGGTTTGGACTTGAATACCTGAGGCCATTAGAACATCCTCTCATTATGTTATTTCTCAAGTTGTGTAAGACTATACCACTCACCTCTATGACACTCGTACCTTCAGGAGGATTAGTTTTCCACTTCAGTTCTCCAATCATCCTCCTGGTGTATTATTGATACATAACTTCATTGTGTATCTATTCATAGCTACAATATATTTGACATGGATCCATTGTGTATTTCTCTTATGGCCATGCCTTCTACTTTTATATATACATGGACCTGCTTTGTATTTTTTCGTGGCCATGATCACTACTTATATATATGCTTCATGGATCCACATTCTATATAATTTGATGGCTATTCTTATCCACATCTAAGCATGGGTGTAATTTCCTCGAGAATAAAGTCATATCATACCTTGTATTTCATTATAGGTAGTCCCCTGATCTAATTTTTGGTGCACTCCTCCTAGCCCCACTCAATAGCTTCCTCCACCAAATTATAATGTATTTCATACATTAGTTTCCCTTCAAACCTCACACATTAGAGGGAATATGTTGTAACATATTTAGCCACCTCATTTTATCTAACATCTACTTTATTGTCCCTAAAGCATCATCTACATGAGTTTGGGTGTCTGTTCTGATAACTAATTCTACAAAATAAGCCTTCTAATTTTCATATAGTCATTTGTTTTATTCACAAATACAACAATTACTTGATTTTTCTCTTAAGGAAAGGTGTGAGTGCATTCTCAAGTCAATAAGGGAATATAAAATCATGAAAATTATGCACTTCCACTAGAAGTTTACAAGAAAATTAGTTCCATAACTTCCTAATTCCCATGAAAAATGGTCTTAGCCATCTTGAAATGGTATAAATAAGACCTCAAAGGAGGTAACTTCAGACACAACTCCCATGATATTAGAGTTATCAGCTAATACCAAGAAGTCATAGAATTTTCCCCATGGTTTTTATCACCATGATCTCCCTAAGTTTTTCCATCCTCATCAATATCCATCTCCTTATTACTAAGAAAGTGATGTAATACATCTATGTCTTTCTCTTCTTTGAGTGGCATTGAACACTGGATATCAAACAATCCTAAGTGGATCAGGATAGGAGGAATTTGTACTCTGGTTATGGGTGGTGTTGGCAATGGAAGTGAGGTATACTACATTTGTACTGCTTCTTTTTTTTATAAAACAAATATTTCTCTTGCCCCCACCCCCGAGATATTGTCTACTTTCATGTATCTGTTTAATTTTTAGTTTCTAGTGTTGGTGTTGACTCTCCTGATTGTAGTTAATTAGTTAAAGTTATTGCATAATTCAATTATATCTTCCATATTAGTTTGAGAAAGGTCTTTTTCTTGTTTTGTAGGTTGAGAAGCCTATGGAAGGAGTAAGCAGATTGTAGTGACGATATCCCAACCATATCATATCCAACTTTTTGATCATTAAGTAAGTCCTCCACCTACCTCAATAGTTATTTTTTTATATATTATAGGATAAACTAGGAGAAAGAAAGAGTGTTATCTTTTCTTTTCAAAGTATTATGATTTCACCCTAGTCATAGTATAAAGGTTTCTCTTTCACAACACAAGAATGTTGTAAAACACTAGCATGAAATAGTAGGGTCGAAATTCCTCCCGAGTTTGTACATTTGATTTCTTAAAGTGAAACCAAGATTTATAATTTCTGATCGCTCAAAGTAATTCATCCCGAGTGATGGGAAAACTTGAACTAGTATATACAAATACTCATTGGGATCAAATGACATGCAATAGAGATATAATTATAGGGATGAATGTCCAAAGTCTTGGGATGTTTTTGTGCATTACAACACCCATGTTTCGATCCACGACCACGACCACTTTTGCAATCTACTGTGGAGAGGCTCTAGAATCTCTTCTTTGAAACCCCTTCCTCTCAATTCATTGGTAAGTCAAATGGTGTCTCTCCCTTCCTTCGGTGCAATGAGATATTCCAAACCCAAACAATAGTATTCTCCAGAAACTTAAAAAAGAGAAAAACAAATACCATATTCTTCTTGAAAATTCAACGATCTGGTCGAAAACGCATGCACGAATCTATTTCAATTCCTAGTTTAGTAATAAAAACCCAAAAATAAGATGAGATTGAGAGCCATAACTTGATACTTAACCTTCATCTAGTTATGCATAAACCTTAAGACCTATGCAACACCACCTTGAATACTACACTCATATCTAGACTTAGAGTCCTCTCAAAACCATCTCATATAGAAACCCTTGACTTGACTGGCGAAGGATGGCTCCAACCTTGCTCTAATACCATTGATGGAAGGATGCAGGAAGATTTACCATGAATGTTACAATATTCATCAACTAACATAATAACACCTTGAACTTTTTCTACAACTCATCAACTTCATTCTTGAATTTCTTCACACATGAGATATAAATGCATATAGGAGAATACTTTAGAATAGTCATCTGGAAAGATCTAGGATAAAAGATCTATCTAGGTACAATGTAAAAGGTTATTTCACATTGAAAAGTGAAGTGCATTTTACACCATTTATGTCCCATACATTCACTCAACCTATGTAGTCACAATATAGTATGTTATAAAAGTATAAATCCATCTTAACTCATAAAGTTTTAAGAACATAGATTTGTTTTTCAATTTAATTTTTATTTTTTCTACATAATAGATCAAAAATTAAAATATATATAAACATATGTTGATATTACTATTTTTGTTCATATTTATGCATGTTTACTTATGTGTTTTGTATAATTAAACGTATTCCTCAATCTTAGCCTATGGTGTAAGTCTACTCTATTTCTAAATGTGATCACATTAAAAATAGAGGGGCACTTTTCCACCCTAAGGCTCTTGTTATTATTATTGAACCAAATTACACTTTCTATAACCCATTATGAGGGAGATGTGGGTGAGTGCAAGCTAATGATGGTCTCTCATGACGAGTTAGTGGCAATGAAAACCTAGAAAAACATCAATATGTTAACTTGGAGAGATTATTCATGGTACTTTTACAATGAATTTGAATATTGTAAGAAGAATAAATGTAGGAAATTGAATTAAGTTTCTGAATATATAACTTTTATTCATATAAATTGTGAATAACTATTTCAAATTTGATTTTTTCTAACAACGATATCTTATTTTTTCAACAAAATATAAGGCATATGTTTTTGTTCATGCAGGTGTTGAGTACCTTAATGATAGAATTTCATTCCAAAAAAATTATGCTTGTAGAGAACCCATTTTTCTTGTGCCATGTATTTTTTGTAAATTTATACTATTAATTTTATATATTTTTTAAATTATCAAAGTCAACATATCCCTGAAATTACAATGTGTCTTTTGTTCGTACAGGCTAAGAGGGTCTTGACATGATCAAAACATTTTCTTTTATTTTTAGGTCGTATATATCAATTTCCTCTAGTGCCACATATAACTCATTCTAGAAATAGTTAAGATGAAAAAATGTTATAGCAGAAATAAGAGAGGTGTGTATTCTAGGATTTTGATATATGTCAAGACAAAAATAGTAAACATTTTTAATTAAAAAAAAATTGTATATTTGGAATCCACACAATCAACTCTATCTATTTTTGTAGCTTCGCCAATAAGTGAATTGTGTATCCTATAGAAAAATAACGCCAAAAACATATATATGGAGAGGAATTCATAAAAATGGAGGTTTTTATGTATTTGCAGACCAAACGACTAGGTTTGTAATTCCGAACCTAAATCCAAGGAAGCCAACTCAACAAACACGTATGCTAGAGTTGTCACTCCCTCCCGAAAAAAAATGAAATTAAAATAATGTGCATGTGTTTTAGGAACGCACACACGTCCCTAAGTCATGTGCACATTCCTAATG
>JASDQU010103568.1:342078-355618 GCA_032191745.1 Picea mariana | reverse complement strand
ATGGTGGATCTCTAGGAGAGGTGGTGATGCAATGCAGACTGTTAGTGTTGAAAGTACATCTCTCAGACTCTTGCTATTGCACCCACAATACAAACAACTTCTCTGCCAAGAATTCCTTCATATTTACAAAGAATAACATGTCATACTTTGGTCTCATAAGGTCCAGCCCCTGAAATTAGTATATCATCTATCCTTGGCCAAAACCCAAACTGCAAAACGTTTAGCAACTACAGGGGGCATTTACGAGCATACTTTATCTATGTGGGGCTTGCACTGATAATTATTGTTTCTTTTAAAATCCTAACCACCAAAATTAACATGATTTTGTCTTGCTTTCCAACAATTAAGACAGGAAGTAAAGGCTATCAATAGCATAAATGCTTACACTCCTCAACATCAGTACTAAAAATGCTGGGTTAGTGTTCCCATAAAGTATAGGACAGGGAAAACCAGCATATAATCCCCTGGCTATAAGCCAGCATCTGATCCTTTTTCTCTGAAATAGTATTTATTAGTATCTAGCACCATTAAGTCTTTCTGAAAATATAGTAGAGCATGTAACTGTACAGCAAAGAGTTCCCTAGAAATATAGAACAGGGCAGGTAGGGTAATTGATCTATCCTGGAATCCGAGAGTAGTTTAATTATGCTATTAGTTCTCACAGAATATCTGGATGCTTATGACAGTTAATTATTTTAGTTAGTGATAATTTAACTTCAATTTCACAGAAAATCCTTACAGAACAGAACAGATCATTTAGATTGTGGACAACTGAGTATGGACATTTAGATGACAAATGAGGGCTTGCAACCCAGTTTTTGGAATGATAAAGTTTTTAGACTCAGTAATGCCTCATAAACCACCTCTCTTATAATTAATCTCTTACAATTCTTTCTCTTATAATTAATCTCTTACAATTCTTAATAATAGGAAAGTATTCACAACATACATATGAATAAGAATAAGTATATTAATGTGGAACGAAATCCCATAACAGAGATATACCAATGTAGTGATAGATTGCAACTATTGACATCACTCAAGACCACGGGCGCTGGATTCTATCCATGGTTGTTTGGTTATACCTGTCATCCCAATAATGTAGGGTGAGCTGGCCATTCCAACGACTTCATTCTGACGACATGCATGTATCAGAAAGCAAACTCGGGAGGTTGCATCATATATATTACATAAATGGCACTTAAAAACTTAATTTGTTTAGAGATTTAAGGACATTATGGAAACTGGAAACCTGAGATCAGTTAAAAATCAGCTGTTGAAGCTTACTCTGTCTAATTATGCCCTGTAGTATTGTCATATGCAGGAAACATCAGCAAAGGTAAATTCCAAAGAAGATTGGAGACAAACAAAGTATGGTCTAACTAGTAAGAGATGCACATTCCGTTCACCTTCTATGTCACATAACCTTGATAATGCAGTCAACAGTTCCAGCTTGGCATCAGCCATCAAGAGCATCGTTGGTTCGCAGGACCATAGTGGTAGATACCACTGGGAGTTTACCACCCCTGGCCCCAGGTTCGATTTTCAGTGGAATTCTATATGGTGATACCTGAGAATCCCCAAAGTTACATATCTCATGATTTAATTCTCAGTTCATCATGTATGGTGAAACCTGAGTATCATCCAAAGCGACATATCCTATGAGAAGAATGACCTTATGGGGAGTTCCTGTTTTAAAAGAAAATTTAACACATGAAAAAACAATAAACAAGAGCATCCTTTAACTGTCTTGATTCTATTGAAAAAATTCTATTGAAAATAAACTCCCTTGATTCTATTTAAAATCTGTAAGCCCACTGAACAAATAATCATGGAACTATGTTTAAGCACGGAGCTTTGCCAGCTCAAAATCAATCAAATTATCAGTTAAAATTAATCAAAGATTCAGTTCTGAAATAATAAACCATAAAAGGGAAAAGAAAAGATGGATGAGTTACAAGAAACGGGTGTGTGTTCCATTTGTAGGCAAAAATCAGAAGCCAATCAGTAAAACATATCAGACTGCATTAAGAAGGTCGTTTCACAAAAATCTCACAAATGATATCAGTAATCATGTGAAATTCCATCATAAAAAATCACTTCAAGAAAATGTTACAAAAGAATGGGCAGCATGACACAGGCATCCGACCGTATTCATGTGCAAGTTCCGTGTCATGACAATGTAGCAATCAGCGTTCCCACAAGTTATTTTTCCATAAAACATTTCTTTGAAGATGAGAGAGAGGTCTATGCTGAGAATAGAAGAGAAAACGAACTTTGGCTACCTTGAAGCGGCCTCCAGATTCGATCCTTGTTCACTTTGCCCATTTCTCTGCGTCCTTGTGTTTATGTATATAGGAACTAGTCTGTAGTTACAGTAAGACTGAAAAGTGTACTCTTAATGAGCCTGGCTACGAAAGGACTGATGAAGCATCCGCGAAGAGATTCGAGCCGGGGTCTAACGTTCTGAGTTCCTCATTAATTTCTCTTTCAATCTCATCTGAAAGGAAAGGAGACCTACAGAGAGGACAAGTCCTCTGGTCATGATCAAGCCATTTATCCAAACAACCTCTGTGAAAGATATGACTGCAATTCGTCAGCCTTCGGATCTCTTCATGTTTCGCCATGTTGTTTAAGCAAACGGCGCACATAACATCCGCATCTTCGGCCCCTTCTACACCGAACTCGACAACCGGCAACCGCTCACGAATCTTCTGTGCAGAAACTGAAGAGGTCGCTTCGAACCATGGATTGGCTTGATCTTCCCAGTAAGAGGTCTCGGTTTCGAGAAACTCTCCAAAACCCACAAGCTGAAGAAGCCAGCAGACGGTGCTTCTGATAAAGCCCAACAGATAGGCTACATTAAGGACCAGCCTCGGAACGAGAAGTTCTGAATATCCAACAGGAAATCCCATGGCAGAAGGAAATGCAAGGCCTCAATCAATGAAACAAATATGTTGAAATCAGTGAAGTTTTGCCTACAAATTCAAAGGAGACACCACAACCGTGGCTGTCCCAACCCAAGCCAGCTATTTATTGCCCTGGAGGGACGAATATAGCAGAGGCAAGGAAACCCAGTTGCAGAAATATATATGATTTTTTGCAGACAAGATCATGCAAGTTGAAGTCACATAATTGCGATGCAATCCAACAAGCGATCTGAATTCTGGCGCTCAGATTAAACAAACCATTAAACCCTTCTCTAGGTAAACGTAATACATGTCATATTTCTGATACGCCAAAGCTGGTGGTTACATAGGGAATCATAATGCAGCGGCTTGCAAGGGTGCAAAGGTGGCAATGTATAGGTAGCCAGTAGCGGGACATTCGAGGTACCCAACACCTAAAAAAATAACATGTCAGCGAAGTTGAGAACCCTGTACACCACAATCCCGGACAGGCACTGCAGTTATTTCCAATTGTGTAGCACGGATGGATAAGTTTCACATGACAAGCCGGGCCGGGTCGTGTGTATATCTCTGTTGGTTGTCACGAATTCTATCTTGCTGGGACAACAGTGGGACCTGTTAAAAGCGGCAAAGGTTCGTATGTGAAACTGCGAGTGCGAGGTCCCAAAATTATAAGAAGAGTTTTTGTTGTCTGCCATGCTCTGACTGCCATAACCATGTTCGCTTGCTTTCCATTGACTTTAATCGGGTGGTTACGAACGAATGCAAGGTTTTCAAGGAAGGCACCTTTTGATTGAATGTACTCTAAGATTAAAAATTAGGTCAAGTTGAGATGGACTCCCACCAACTTACGGTTGGACAACAAATGCTCAGAATCAAATTTATGTTAATTGGGATAGCTCACTACCACAAATAAAATGATAAGAGTCTAACTCAAGTTAATTGTGATAGATTCCCACCACCAACCAACTTGTTAGACAACAATATGGCATTAAGGTTTCAAAGAGAGTGAACAATAACCACACTTTACTTATTATATGATCATGGGATAGTGTATATATTTTTGGATTTGAAGTAATTCAAATCCGATAATATATACACAATTTTATGTAGCTTTTAACATTGTTTAGTAGGGTGGTTATTGATAATCTTTTAGGATAATCTATAAAGTATTTGGAAGTTGAGTTGAGCATAAGCATAAAAATGACATATTAGTGGGAATTAATGGGATAGATTGATTAGGTTATTTATGATATTAATGGGGTAAATTTACTAAGTTATTTATAAAGTATGTAAACACATTATTTTTCCTTTATTTGTATTTTTGGAGTTTATGAATTTATATTTTTTTCCTTTTAACCATATCTTTATAGAGGGGGAAGGGAGGAACTGTGCATTTTGTCAAACTCATAAATGAACACTTTCTCTTCCTAACCTAACCCTTATAGAGGACAGGAGTTGGGGGAGAAAGTGTGAATTTAAACCTATAGAGGGTGGAGGGAGGAACTGTGCATTTTGTCAAACTCATAAATGAACACTTTCTCTTCCTAACCTAACCCTTATAGAAGATGGGAGTTGGGGGAGAAAGTGTGAATTTAAACCTTATAAATGCACACTTTCTATGTCTAGCCCCACTTTTATAGAGGATGGAGGTGGGAGCAGAAAGTGTGCATTTCAAAATGCACACTTTTTCCTCCCACCCCCATATAATTAATGGTGGGGTATTCTTCAAAACTTGATGACTCAATACTTCATGTATTTAAAAATCACTTTTTCATCCATTTGTCATTGTACTTTCAAAGTTATTTCCAACAACTATCATTGCATAGGGTTTATATGTATGTCGCAATAAGCACATCTGCATCAACTAACAAAGTGGTAGTGGTGGGGACTTGAATGCATGATGTCTCAAAGCAATGACATGTACATTGCAACAATCATGTGATTGTGGAAATCAAGGATTTTGTATGGAATCAAGCCCATAACTAATGGATTAGAGCTACAAGTTAATATGCATCTTCTTCACCTACAAGTTCAAATTTGATGTCATGTGCTTGCATTGATGACATGAAGGCTTTGTTTCACATGTACTTGGAGAACAATGGGCACATGAGTGTGAGGCATCTCTAGCGATTCCCCATCAAAGTTTAGGGGTAGATTTGTGCAATCAAAAGAGACATTGAGCATCTTGTCGAAAGTGTTGTGACATCATAGGCACATGAATAACTTCCAACATCATGGCCTCAATCTTAATAGATTCTTCCATTTTCTATCGAGCAATGACCTCAATCAACACATCGATTCTAAGGTACATTCATCGATTTTAATTTTAGGCATCATTGTGGTTAAGAATTTGCTAAAAATATTGCTTCAAGGCCCCCTTTTCTTTTTCTAGGCATCAAGCACTAGGTCGACTTCCTCTACGACTCCCCTAATGAGGGAGCTTGGTTGTTGGGCAATGCTCATACATTATAGTCATTGTTTAAAAATCACTTGCTACTCTCTCTACTCTACAACAATAGCTTCATTGTCCTATTGGATTGTCAAGAGAGGAAAGTGATCTAGTGACCTAAAATGATGTGTATTGTAGTGTAGCCAATATAATCTTGTACTCTTTCTTCAATAATACTTATATTTGAAATGTTAAAAAATCATTATTGTGAAATGACACGCCCATATATATAAATTAATTAATTTTATATCTTATCAAAATTAGTTGGTTCAAATTGGTTAATAGCATTGGAAATCATGGTTAACACCACATTGAACATTGCTTAGATATCCAACTACAATTCTTCTTCATGATTTTCGAAGATATAAATACACACTTTTGCCATTGAAAATACCTTAGTGACTCCAATAATGCATCTCGAACAAATTCCCAACTTTTTTACCACTCTATTCTCAAGTATGTGCAACTTTTAAATCACAGTGTTGTCAAGAAACTCTTTGTATATCGTGTAGTGAACAACCATGATTAATGGTTGTAAAGGATTTAAATAATAAGAATGGTTGATGTAATTACTAATCCCTGTATGTTTGAATGTAGTGGCTATGTGTCTCATACTTTCTTCTTTCGTACGTCAAGTCATCATCAATTCCTTGCAATGATTTAGAGTTGTGTCCTTGCAATGTTGTAGTGAACTCTAATACTTGCAATGATTTAGAGTTGTGTCTCAGGGATAACTCCATCAGAAAAATATAACACTATCGTTTTTCATCTTTCTACCTATCCAACTCCTTCCCTTATTTCACTTTGACTCGTTAAAGCTAGTTTTTGACGTTTGCTCATCCCGACATCTAAAGGAATTGATGATGACTTACGTACGAAAGAAGAAAGTATGAGACACATAGCTACTACATTCAAAATTTGAGTTATAAGTAATCAAGTTCCAACTACTTACAAGATGTTCGTGGCCCTAAATTAGATGTTGAAAATTGCTACCCGTTAACCAGTAAGAAGGATCAACCACTTGGAAAGAGTGGTTCTCATGGACCCTGATATAGGTGTTGAAAAGCACTACCCACCAATATGTAAGAAGGGTTATATTTACTTTTATGTTTATATTATAATGGAATCTATTTCTAAGGCTCGTCTAGCACATAATATTCATTGATTGAACAATTATCATATTATTAGTATCTGCCAAAGGCTAGGGACTAATAGCAATGAGTTGGTCATTGACCAAATATTAAATATTAGTTGTTGTTTTGACTTAAATTTTTTTTGTATTTCAAATGTGCAACTTAAGAAAATTTCAATAAAAATATTATTACAATTAAAATAAATTTAAAAAAAATACTTTTCTCCCTTTTTATTGGCTCTCCACTTTAAGGTGTTATTGCTCAGGTGGTGGCGTGCATTAACATTTCTAACATGATTTACGTCTTATTCTCGATCCCCCTTCTACCCTGCTTTGTCAGTCTGATCCCTTATGCATCGTCATAATGTAGTCTTTAATACAATGTCAGTAATCCTGGTTGGGTATAAGGTGCTGCGGGGATTGCACTTCGGGGAGGTGGTGGCATTGGAAATGAAAACCTTGGAATGGAGATCGCTCCATACATGTGGAGAGTAGCTAGGCAGCCGAGATAGTGACAACGTTGTCATTGTTGGAGTCACGAATGGGTTCAAGAAAATAAATGAGCTCCACGTTCTTGATTTGCAAAGCAGAGAATGGACACAACCGAGAAGGGTAAGACGATAAACTATCTATCATATCTAATCAACCACATGTGGGAAAGATCATACCTTCCATCTTGATTTTTTCTTTCTTCACCAACGAAGACTTTTTTTATATTAATTTTTGCTTTATAGTTGTAAAGGGTATGATAGTTATTCATTRTGTAGGTGAGAATTAAAGAACCAATTTTATRTGGTGCACGAATGTCCATGAAACTATGKAAAGTGGAAAGTGTAATAATATTGTGTAGGTGAGAATTAAAGAACCAATTKTAWGTGGTGCACRAATGTYCATRAAAYTATGGAAAGTGGAAAGTGTAATAATTTAATATTATTAGTAGTTGAGTTGAAAATTTTAAAGTTGTTTTAAAATTATGTTTGATTWAAAATAGTGATTTAATATTATTAGTAGTTGAGTTGAAAATTTTAAAGTTGTTTTAAAATTATATTTGATTTAAAATAGTGATTTGATTTTTTTATTAYAATAAAAAAAAATTAACAAATTTTGGGAGGAGGAAGAGGATGATAGTAGTAGTAGTAGTTAGACAATAAAATTGGTATACGAGATCCTCTTATTTGTGGGATAAGGGACTCCCTCCGTGTAATGATTAGACTACTAATGACTTCTTTCTTTCTTTTTTTTTCATACAAAAAAATAAGAAAGAAATCCACATTTATTTAATATTTCGTTTTTATTATTTAGTATTGATATGAAAATAAATGGAAGGTCCTTTTATGATGCAACTTGACGAGAGTAATATTTTTTTTAATATTAATTATGAAAATATGACTTGATCAACTATAAATGGTCTAACTAATTCATTTATTAGTCCCTTAAATATAAATGGTCTAACTATAAATGGTCTACCCATTTATGGTCTAACTATAAATGGTCTAACCAATTGATTTTTAATATTAGTAATTTGATTTTGTTTGGTGTTTATGTCTAGTTAGTACTATTTAATACTGATAATGTACCTAGTTTCATGAGGATTTAGTTCCATTCAGTTTACGGTTCATTATACATTTTGAATAACAAACAACCCTCAATTATTATCTTTTGACCAAAACTATTCATTACTTATGCATTTAGTTATATTAAGTTTCATTGTTCAACATATATTTCCCAGCTAACTTGCAGGGACTGAGTTGCCATGCAACCCTTGTTTAGATATAGAAACAAGTGCAACAGGCTGTGATATACTGTCTCCGAAGATAATAAGATAAATTTTACTCAAATCTATGTAAACTTACCGAGTTTCCTTTGTCTTTGAGGTTTCCCATTCCCCTCAGAGGGTGTGCTAGTGCTTTAGCTAGTTCCTATAATTGAAATATTTCATTTCAAAAAAACCTAAATTTATTTTGGAGCCCAACATTTCTATCATATGTCTCCATAAGCAGTTGGTTTTTTGAATAGCAGTTTTTAGTATATAGTGGAGGTTTTGCGTTCGTAGAGATTGTCCTAACAAGTTTAACCATATGCGAAATCACGTCTGCCAAAAAAATGAATGGGAGTCTGCCCCACCAATGCCAGTGCCCAAACAAGCCTGCCACTAGATCCATTGGGTTTCTAACCCCATAGCTATCAATTAACTTACCAAAAGATTAAAAAATAGTTTCATAACTACACATTTGGAAAAATAAGAAAAGAAAATTAAAAAAAGAGTCTTATTTCATAGGTCAATGGTAACTTACCAAAAAAATTAAAAATGGTTTCATAACTACATATTTGGAAAAATAAGAAAAGAAAATGATAAAAAGAGTTATTTCATAGGTCAATGGATTCATTTCATGTGACTTGATTTATATAGAATTGATGGATAAAGTGTCTCATTCAATGTGTTTTGGGAGTTGTGAAAGGGGGCTAATTCAATATGAACATATGTATGGTTTTTATTTTATATTTGTTATAAAATTATTTTATCAATAGAGTTGTACCTTATAAGAAAGTGACACTCATATATAGTCATGTCAAAATTAATTTCAAACGTCGAATGGAGTGAAGGTTGCAATAACACTATCAATTTATTGACCAATCAGAGGTCATAAAAATACTAATTTTGTTATATTGAAAAATATATTTTTTTATTTGTTATGTTCAACATTAAAATTTGTACACATTTTTTTAGTCAACATAAAACTAATATGAAAGTCAATGCTAACCCATTGCTATATACTACCTCTGTGCCTCCAAATAAGGTAATTTTATGATGTGTATTAGTTTATTTAATTTTTGTGTATGTTCATTTTTTTTTAGATATTTTATGGCTTTGTGTGTGAAGAATAAACAAAGAACACACTTAAATGAATATATTCCTTTCCCATTAGCTTTTATAGTTGCGTTTTAAGTTTTATTAGTTTTATTTCTTTCCCATTAGCTTTTGTAGTTACATTTTAAGTTTTATTAGTTTTAGGGTACTTATTCTATAAGGAGTTTTGGACAACAATGTACCTCTAGGTACAAGGTCAACTAAAAAATCAATATTCGTCTTTGTAGAAAGTCCTAGCACTTCTTTTAGAAATACATTGTTGCAATCTTGTAATAAAAGAAGATTTTAAATGGTTAGGCGAGAATGTACAAACATTGGCAAATCTTACTAGTTCTTAATATGCAAACTATAAAATGATTGGTGATATTTTTTTTTTAAATATTCAAATTTCTAAGGATTTTATATATTTTCTATAAAATTTAGGCTATTTTTAAGGTAAATTATTTTTATTCTATAGAATTTGGGTGAATCACTTTTAGGAAAAATGGAAATTGGTGAATATTTTTTGGAAAAAACATGGAAAATTAGCCCATAAACGATAAATAGCCCCTAAAAATTTTCTTGTTGTTGGGCCCTTGTCTTTAGTGGGTTCCAATATGTGGGTTGCATATAATTGACATCTTTTTCTAGTACATTTCTTCAAATGTAGTGTTGAAATATGTCTAACGAAGATTTCCTTGGACTGCTTGTTATTGTCCTTGAGTTTCCTTCTTCATCAATGCAATCAAATGTCTTGTTGTAGCAATGAATTTTGAAATTAGCACACTTCCAACTAATCCATTCCAATGAGGACATCATAAAAACTAAGCAATAAAATGTTCATCTTTGTGTTTGAGACGAGTTCATTAACATTTAATGGATAACTCTCCACCAACTCATTAATCTTTGTTTTGGTTTGAGTGGCTAGCTAAAGTAGCCCATGGATTACTATGCCTAGATTTATTAAGTGGACAAGTTTCAATAGCTTCTGGTGTAGCATAACTATGACTAGACCTCAGGTTAGCCCATGGATTACTATGCCTAGATTTATTAAGTGGACAAGTTTCAATAGCTTATAGAGTAGCATAACTATGAATAGACCTCAGGTTAGTCAAAATAGAAATAGATTGTTTTGCAATCTTACCTTCAACTTCAACCATGGATGATATGTTATCTTCTTGGCAGTCTTCCAATGCCCCATAAATCTAAGGGATGGTTTGTGCCACGTTGCAATTCGTCATAGTGGCCTCTTTAATGCTCTAAATTGTTTTAATTTTGTCCTTTTGATTAGGAAATTTTAGGTACAAGTATCCTTCTTCACAACCTTAACACTAGATTGGTTGTGTTGGCCTCTTTCCCAAAAACTCAGTTGGATTCGTCCCACTTTAGGTTGACTAATTTTCTTGGAAGTTCCTTGGATTATTTTTAAAGCGGGGAGGCTTGAACCCCTTTTCCATTTGGTCAAACTTCTATGTGTTCTTGTCCTTCTATGACTTTTGGAAATCTATCTTGCCTTTGTTATGCCCATAACATTGTTTGGATTTCATAAATGCCTCCTCAAGTGTCCAAGGATCATCAAATTCAATCTTTTCCCTATAGAATTGGGGCATTCCACATAAAAGATGTTGAATTTTCACCTTCTTGTATCTAATGCATTTGACAGATTGTAGTGATTCCAAGAATTTATTTATATACTCCTATTTTGTGCTAATTTCATCTCATGGTATCCTTGCATCTTACCCTTTTAATAACAATCCTAAAGGCATTTCTTTTAAAAGTATTTCTTGAGTTGCTTCCATACAATATTCCTTTCATTAATCATCTTAACTTGTTGAAGATGATCCCACCAAATAGAATCTCTACCATTCAAATTAAATATGGAAACTCTAGGCTTCATATTTTTGTGGTAGTCATGAACTTGGAAATATTTTGTAATCCCAAGAAGCTAAGCTTCAACTTCTTGTCTAGTCTTAATCTCGGCATCAAAGCTAGCTGTTTTTTTTTTTTTTTTTAATTCTCCTTGTGAATTGTGTTTGAGAGGTCTCTACCTCCTATCACTAATACTTGGAGAAGATTATTGGTTGCCTAATAATTCTTCAGACATATACGAATCACTAGTATAGGAATGTAATACACATGGTTTAGATATCCCATCTCAGGAGCACCTATTTTCACTATGGGACCTCCTATGAGAGTGCCTTCTTGAGTTGTTTCTCTCCCCATAAAAAATATTATAATTTTTTCCATGTTTCAGTTTCTTTTGTATGTCAGTCAAACATTGAAGCATTGTTAAATTAAGTTAGTTATGCTCTTATTGAACTATGATTAATCTATCGTTGTTAGGGCCCTACCCTAACCTCTATACTTTAGAGTAATTAGGAGTTAGTCAATTAATGTATGAGGTCATCTTTCTTGAATAAGGCCCACTAGGTAGTGAGGGGGTAGTTACTCATTGTAAAAGGTGCATCTTTATTAAGCAAAACCCACTAGGTAGTTGGCAGTCATTAATGATGGGATCACAAGTATTTGGGGGTTTGCTAGTGAGAAACTATTTATAGAATTAGAAGGTTAAGTAATGTGTTCAATTGGAGGTTTCCCTCTCAAAGAGACTCATGAACATTTCTCTTTTTCTAGAATTATCTATACAATGGATTATATTTTGTAGTGTCAATATCATTATCTCTCCTATTTTACGTTTATATTTTTGGGATATTAATGGGTAGATTTATTAATTTATTTAAAAAGTTTGTGAATGTATATTTTCCCTTTATTTTGATCTTTGGAGCTTATAAATTTATACTTTTTTCTTCTAACCCCATATTTATATAGGGTGGGGAGATAAAGTGTGCATTTTTTCACTTTTTTCGGGCCCCACCCCCATATAATTAGGGGTAGGGTACTCTTCAAAACCAATAATTCATGTGTTTAAAAATCATTTTTTCTTCCATTTGTCATTGTACTTTCAAATTTATTTCCAATAGTTGTCATTACATAGGGTCTATATCAATGTTGTAGTGAGCACCTCTGCATCAACTAACAAAGTGGTGGTGGTGCGGACTTGAATGCATGATATCTCAATCCGATGATACATACATTGGAACAATCATATGATTGTGGAAATCGAGGATTTTGTAAGGAATCAAACCCATGACTAATGGATTAGAGCTATAAGATAATATGCATCTTCTTCACTTGCAAGTTCAAATTTGACATCAAGTGCTTGCATCAAGGACATGAAGGATTTGTTTAACAAGTACTCTAAGAACAATGAGCACATGAGTGAGAGGCATCTCTAACGATTGCCCATCAAAGTTCAAGGGTAGAATGGTGCCACTAAGAGAGACATTGAGCATCTCATTGAAGTGATGTGACATTATAGGGACATGAATCACTTCCAACAACATGGCCTCAACCTTGATAGATTATTCCATTTTCTATTAAACAATGACCTCAATCAACAATTGATTCTGAGGTACTTTCATCAATTTTAATTTTAGGCATCAATGTGGTTAAGAATTTGTTAAAAATGTCCTTTAGGGTCCCCTTTTATTTATCTAGGCATCAAGCACTAGGTTGACTTCCTCTATGACTCCCCTAATGAGGGAGGTTGGTTGTTAGGAAATTCTTTGACATTATAGTCATTGTCTAAAAATCACTCGCTACTCTATCTACTCTATAATAATACCTACATCATCTTGTTGAATTTCCGAGAGAGGAAAGTGGTCTAGTGACTTAAAATGATATGTGTTGTGGTGTAGTGAATACAATGGTGTACRCTTTCATTGATAWTACTCACAATTTCAAATGTGAAAAAATCATTAGTGTGGCATGACATGCCCACATATATAAATTTAAATTAATTTTATGTCTCACGAGGAATGGTTGGATCAAGTTGGTTAATCACATGGCATTAGAAACCATGGTTAACATCACATTGAACATTGCTTAGATATCCAACTACAATTATCCTTCATGATTTTCGAAGATATAGATATGTACTTTGACCCCTATAAATAGCTTTATAGCTCCACTAACGCATCTCAAACAAATTCCAACTTCAATTGATCTTTACATATATTCTCAAGTATATACAAGCTTTAAATCATATTGTCATCAACATAAATAGAAACCCTTTGTATATCGTGGAGTTAATAAGAATGATTAACAATTGTGAATGATTTAAATGATAATAATGGTTG
>JASDQU010103568.1:254389-264414 GCA_032191745.1 Picea mariana | reverse complement strand
TCTACTCTTTGCAGAAACTTGTAGACCTGAAAACTAAGGTCACTGGATAATGCGCTTTATTTGGTCACATATCAAGTAAACATAAATGTTAAGTTAAAGTTTTTGTGAAATGTTTGATTTCAGACTAGACATTGCAAAATTAAATTTCTCTCTCTCTATATATATTTGTGTTAACTTATTATATGATATTTTCAGTTGATACGCTCTGATAGCATACCCTCCATGATGGTAGATGCATTAGTGTTGTTTTCCACCACTGATGTAGTAGTAGAGGCAACCTGCACATTTGGTCCGCATACATAAGTATGTGTCACCTTTGATAAATTCACCACAAAGATTTTCTTAAATATGGCATCCTCAAATATAATGTTGTTGTGTTTCTATAGGTTGTGGTACCATACGATGATGAACCATGTCCACCTAAGATGGACAATTCACCCCCTTCACATGTATCATGTGTTGAGTTAAATCTTGTTTAAATGTGAAATATGTTATATTGTTTTGGTTGAATTTTACATTTTTTGTACTAACAAAAGTATTATAAATATGTATGTAGGTTTCTTCATCCACTTCTAGGTCTTCTGTACCACCACCCTTTCATTCACCATGACTACCAACATTCCCCCAACCATTTTTTTCAGTTACAAGGCTATTCCAATCCTTGGACACCCTACCTTGTCTCTTGGGATACCTGTTTCCAAGCCAAGGGTTTTACCATCTCTTGAACAACCTGTGGGGGTTTATTACCTCCCGCCCCCATCATATTTCCCATCCCATCCATCCATAGTGGTTGCACCCATACACCACCCACCCCCACCACCTTTTTCCATCGCATCCATCCACAGCGGATGCACCTGTACACCACCCACCCCTACCACCTTTTCCATCCAATGCATCCACAATGGTTGCACCTGTACGCAACCCACCAGTCGTCTCTATTGCATACCAGATTGTGCCATCCAGTGAGGCTACTAGAGAAAATGTTTCCTTGGAGTAGGTTTTATAGATAGTGCTCCACTTTATAGCGACTCTCCACAGTTTCTTGAGTTATTCATAATGAGAGAATTTGTTGATGAATTTTTATGTATCATGAATGGAATTGATTTTATGCATTTTTTTATTAAATTTCACGCTTTTATCATTGTAACTGTTGCATGGTGGAATCGATAAGATATTAGGGTCATGGAGGAGGGTAACACCCTTGTGATTATCATTATAATCTATTGTGAGTTTACTTATCTTGAATTGTAAAGTATTGTTTTGTAAGTATGTTAATTCACTGTGGAAAAAAATATAATAATGTTTTTTTTTATCCAATCTATGGAGCGATGAACCATGCCCAGGAACAAAACCACTCAAGGTGCTACTTCAAGTAAGAAAAGAAAGATCAAGTTCTATGATGCACCTGATAGTTGCGAGGGTGGTAGTGGTTAATGAGTGACCAATGAGAGCCATTTTGTGTCCAGGGTATCATGTATCACTTTTCAATGTTTGGGCACTTTCTCTCATTTTGTATATTGGGCACGATGTGCCATTTTGTAAAAAATGTACAATTGAGATGATTTTGAATACACACACACATTTCATGGCATGTGTTTTATGAATTACAATTTTTGTTTATTTGATTTTGATTTTGATGATTGTGATGATAATGCTAAAATTCCATCTTTTTCCATTATGATGAGAAGCTTCCAATTCCATCTATTTCTCTTAGAATGTATTCAAAGTAGTTCTAGTCTCTAATTCCCAAGCCCATAGATGATGGAGGGACACATTGTAGAAATCCTTATGTGACTTACCATTTATATTATAACTTTATCATCCCATATTTAATCATCGATTTATTAGATAATTGTTACATAATGAGTTATTAAACTTATTACCCATGTGTTACAGAATAATTCCCCTATGGACATGTGCATCTTTCCTTGGAGTACATAACCCTCTACCAAGACAAAAAACTACTTTTGGACACTACCATTCCTATAGATTAATTATTCCCATCGAAAAAGAGAGAAGGAGGGATAGTATGTTGTAACTCACTTTCAAAGTTTGTCCGCGCTACTCCAATCCACAAGTTCCAATCAACGCATACAATGGATCACAAGAGACAAACAACTATATCCTACTCTAATGGATTAGAAAACATCAATCTATCTATAAAATATTAAAACAAGAATAGACAAGTACATGTAAAAACATAATAGAAGGAAATAGGCCAAGTATATTGATGTGAACTTTAAAGATACACTTACAATCTTCAGATGACGTTGCAGCAGCCTCCCCAAGTCCTCCTTGTCCAACCCTTGCTTGAAATATCCACGATTAGAATAACAATGATTTGCTGATAATTTTTCCTCTCTGTTCAGAATGATAATGCCTCCATTTATAAGATTTGAGAGGCTCAACCACCTTGGTTATATTTAGGATTAGTTGAGGATATGAATCCATCAGTTGTGATATATCGCTTAGATGTAGCCTAAGGTTTATATTCAATCCAAACCAACTCGATCCATCCATAGTTGTCCTTAGAGAAAAGGGGATTTCTTCCCATATTTTCTCAAACAATTCGATTCTCCCTTATAACGGGAAACAAAATTCTACAACTCTCCCTGCTAGATAGACAAAGAGTGCTAGCGCTCCCTGCATATGAGCAAGGGAGCGTCGATCTTCCAAAAGTTGTCAATATGACTAATTCTTATAGAAAAACACTTTGTTTCAACTGTCAAATTATGAGGCTTCTTATTCTAACATGTTTTATGGGTTGTATCAAGTGTTCTCATGGTCTCGTTTGTGATGCAACACTTATGTGACGAGAATGTGACACAATACTTGTGAAAAAAGTGTGACACTTACGACAATGAGAATGTGACATTATCAAAGTGAGGATTTTTTATGTGTAACACCATGTCTACTCATTGCATGTCTTTCTATCATATCACAATCTCATATATAAAAAATGTGTCATCACTTTCTTAATCACATGTTTAATTGACATAACTATGCATGGCATCCGATTTATTGACATCATGTAACGTACCCAACCACCATGATGGGCCACACTTCATCAAAATGCCCACTAAGAATGATAAGAAACTAACATGTAGCATACTTGGTACAACGAATACCAAGATGATTTTCCTGGGTACTGATATGAAATCTACCCATTTCCCAGGTACTTCTAGATTCTCCCTCTTAGATTGATTACTAATTTTTGTTCCATTGTTTAAAATCAAGAAACATGGATTCAACACATGCAATTAACAAGAACATGCTAAACCATCCAAGAAAGAAACAATGTTCCATGTACAATAAATAACCAACAAGTATGCACATATAAATACACCTTAGAGATAAATAAATACACAACAGAATACACATTATACTAAAAACACAGAGATAACTAATCTTTCCAAGTAAACATTCACTAACTAGATACACACCAAGGACATTCCTCCCAAACATATACACTGCTATTAATTTTCACTCAACAAGAGTGTCACCCCCAAGCTAGGGTTATGAATCCATAAGGATGGGTCCTAAGAAAAATCTAAAAACACACCAGTTATCTAACAATCTCTCATGTTTTCCCAACCACAAAACAAATCCTAATTTCTGACTCTCTTCCCCTCCAGCCTGCAAAACCCAAAGAAATGAACCCCTTTCTCTACCATGCAGTCCCTTAGGCTGTTCCATTTCTCTCTAGGGCTCCAGTGCTACTGGTCAAGAAATATCAATGCTGGAAACTCCAAGGATTCTCAACCATGGATAGTTCTTTCAAAAATTTCATCAATCACATGCACACAAGAATCCATTCCCTCTTAGAATGATCATAAATTTCTCACATCCATTTAGCAATGGCTCTCCACTTCCACCCATTCATTTCCATTCCTATACCAAGAGCACATGAATGAGAAAGAGTGAATGAAGAAGAACCCAAGGAAAGAGCATAAGAGTGAATGGAGAAGAACCCCTAAGAAACCCACAAGAGGTGTTTATATAATTACATGAAATCAAGATCCACATGGCCTTCCCCCCAATAAGCTCACGTAACCATTTTTCTCAATTAAAACCAATATGGGTAATTAAAATATAATAATAATACTTAGCCCCTTTAGCTCCATCTCTCATGGAAATCATATCCCCACCTCTCTTGTCCTTTTCTGTCTTGCAACCAACAATGTATTTTATTAATATATATACAAGTATTACATTTTCTAGGCACTCTATCCCCCTTTCAAATTTATCGACTCACCAACTTAAGTCACAATTACATAATACATTGTAGTCATAGGGATCAAAATTTGGGTGTTACATCCCCCTCCCATTATTTCGAAACTGTCCTCAATGAATAACACCATATCAATGTTATTAAAATTACAAATCTAGGCTCTCTGGCCTTTACTCTGCACAGACAGTCCAACCAACTCTTATATACATAGGTGCTCTGGTCTAAAAAGAAAACATGCATACATAGGTACTTTGGCCCAAAACATGCACACATATTTTACAATTTACATTTCTAGTAGTAGTTCCAACTAGAAATATGTCATCCCCATCAACCTACACAACCCAATGAAGTGCACCCCTTTCTCTGCTCTACAGTCCTTCAGGCTCTACCACTTTTCTTCAAGGCTTCAGTGCACTCAACAAGAATTCTTAGAGTTGCAGCTCCAGGAACTCCAGCTACAACAAGTCCATTGGACTTTCTTCGTTCCATGCCCTTTTCATTGAGTTCGATTTCCTTTTGGCACTCTTCTTCCCGAGATTCTATCTTCAATAGCCAACATATCATATGTATTACACACATACAATCATCATGAGATATCATTATAAACATTTTCAATCATAAATGTTAAATCTGTTTTATACAGGAAAACATAATTTCCAAGCATGAGCTTCTTGCTCATAATTCGTTTGGCTCTTATAGTAGCAGAAATCAATATTTATTATATCTCACAATAGTTCCATACCCAAGGCCATTCTTCTTGCAATTTTCTCAACCTTCACTTAGCTAAACCAACTATTAGCATATCATAACAATTTTTAATTTCTCAAATCTGTTTTATACAGAAAAATAAAATTCCCTAGGCATGAGGTTCCCACTCATAAAATTTGTCTCTTGCAACAATAGGCATTGGTATTATTTATGGGATTACATCCCTACCATATCCAATACCATTATTTCTGCAATTTCCTCAATTTACACGCAACCAAACAAATTGTCAGTACTTTTTTAAATTCCAATTTCCAAAAATGTTTTATACAAGAAAAATAAAATTTTCAAGTATGAGATTTTGTTCATAATGTTTGTCTCTTGTAGTAGTAGAGACCAGTATTCTTTATAGGCTTAGATTGTTTCTATATCCAATACCACTCCACCTGCAATTTTCCCAATTTAGACTCATCCAAACAAACTGTTAGAATGTCATAACAAATATACATTTTCATGGTAGCAATTACAAATTTTCACAAAGTGATCTGATAATTGATTACACCAACAATTCATTCACTTCCATTAATCCAACTATAAACTGGAATGAACCCATCATTCTCTACACATGTATTATCTATTAGGGACCTAACCTCCCTAACCCCTCACATATATAGAATGATATAATTCCATGTAATAAATGCCAATATTAATAAGGTCTAGCAACAAGTAAGAATACGTCAAATGTAAGAAGACCTAATAGAAGCTTCTGCTTCTAAAAGGATCTTCCTCTAGATTTTTCTTTTGGATAGATAGATTTAGTATAAATAGGAGTAGAGGGTATGATAAATATTGTCTTGGATATTATTTTAATAGAGCTCTACTAGAGGTTTCCCCCTCGAAGAGGCAAGTGAACATTGTTATCATTAATCAAGGTTCTCTTTCTGGTGTTATTCTGGTATTATTTTGTTATTGTTCTGGTTATATCATTGTTGTTATGCCATTTATAGCTAAAATATTTTTGTTCCGCATACTATTTTATATATGGAATATTACAAGTGATATCAAAGCACTTTCCTTGGCAGAAAATTGTGGGTTAATTTTTTTTCAGGGTAGAGACGTATTCCAATGTCTTAAAGCTACAGAGATCTATCGTTACACGCATAAACCCATGGTCAAGGAGTCATACACGCAAGAAATACAAGTGGTACTCAAGCGCACATCTGCTCACCACCCTTGTAACCCCTGTTGGTACCCCTTTGAGTGGTAGCACATCAAACAATACCTATATATGGATCGACCTAGAACTCCTGAAGCCCTCCATAGATAAACTGATCGACCGCCTGACTGCTATAGTGCTACCGAGAACAACACTCAGGAAAATACTCTCTAGTACTTAGGTAGTCAGGTAGTACAGATATGGAAACGGTCTAGCCTCCTGTAATACCCATGTTTTCCTTAGTTTGTAAATATAACTATAACTGGACAAGAGACTATGGCAGACTAAATATGTGTGAATGTTTGATTTGATGAACCTTTGTATAAAAGGGTCAATGTATGGATTTTCTGTTATTAATAGAAATTGTATATCTGTTGCACAACTACTGAAAGGGGGGAGTTTGACAAGATAGAACATGGATTCTATGAGAGATATGGTGAGGGAAACCAAGAATGGTTGAGATGACCCTCTCCAAACTAGTACCTATTGGGTGTAATTTCTCAACACTCCTCTAACCCAGAAATGAATTACCATTCAGGGTTGTAGTTGGAAGACCCTCCTTAAGATTTATGAGGAGATGGGGCAGGGTACCCATCTGTAAGGCTTCTAGGCCTGACCATGAGTTGGGGATTCAGACCCATGCAACCTTGCTGAGGAAGGAAACAAAGGAAGTAATTCGGGGGACAGAGGTAGATCTGCAAGGAAGAAGAGTAGAGAAAACAATCTCTAGAATAGAAGAGAGCATGCTTCAACTTTGAAGTTGAGAGAAAAGATGAGAAGAAAGCTCATTTTGGCTGTAAGAAGCAATGGGTAGGGTCTCACTACAATATGATAAACAAGGATGATGAGTGACTAAGGAAATGCTCATGTAGACCTCCTTGCTTGGTATAGAGAAGACCGGTTGCCAATATCCTATGGGAGGAGGAGAGTAACCTTTGTCCCTAACTGTCATTGAGCAAGGAGAAAGAATCTCTCTCAGAGAATCATGGTCTAGCTCAAGGGTGGCCAACATTAAATCCATCAAGAGTGGTTGTGCCTATGGTTGGGTGGAGACATGCACCCCTTTCAATAGTCGCTTCATATTTTCCAATTCTAATAAGTATTTTCATACTCCGTGTAATACATTGGATGTGATGATTGAATGTATCTGTTTATGGTTAAGTTTTGTAGTGTTTGAACAGTTATTAGAAATGCTCATTTTCTTCTGTAAACTTTTATATTTACATGGTCTTCGATTTACCTCATTGTAGCCGCTACAGAGTCATGGGATGTGAATCCATAGGAGAGACAGGGTAGGATGAAACATCTAAGTCCTACCAACTTTTTGAGTTTACTTTAGTGGGGATGTCAAGTTCAACTTTGTGGGAGAAGGGAATTTCCTTCAGACCTTCCACCCATGTGACCGAAGGCTCATACCCATGGCCTTAATCATGTCTCGACTAAGAGATGAGTGTATCCTAGAACCTCAATATAATCTCATATGACCCAGGGTTGGAAACCCCTCGCTAAGTCTAAAATGAGTGAAGCTACTTTGGCTTCGGGACTTCGGGACTTATGATTCCACAACCCTCGAAAACAACTGAAGGTCGGAGTCACAAATTGATGAGGGAAGTGGATATGGGAATCTAGTGGATATCTCTCTCCACTGTTAGATCAGACTTAGGAAGGGGTAGCATTAAGTACTTCAGTGAAGTTAAACTTCGGGAGGATAGGGGTGGTCTAGCGCCGAAACTTCCGAATGACGGTGTCGCAAAGTTAATCTGGACCATTGAGAATAGAGAGTCATGTGTCCATAGATCAATGACTATCTAAAATTTCAGGTATTCGACAGTATCAATGTGAAGACATAGGGGCGTTCAACATCGACATTCAACATAGAATGTCGAACACCAATGTTCAATGTAGAATGCCAAATGCTAAATTTTGAATTTGCGAAGTGACGTAGATCGTCGATCCTCAAATCCTTCGAGATCCCTCTCAACCATCGATCTAAGGACTCTGTTGAGAACCCCTCTTAATTTCCCAACCAACCAGGAATGCTTCATGGAGTGACACGTAGCCCCCTATTGTCCCCTTTAAAATGTCGTTCATTGGACTAGAGCCATTGGATGAGAGGCTACGTGGCAAGAGATCCTATAGTCCAGAGACTTGGTACTACAGAGGAACTTGACCAAGGGTCTTCAAAGTGTGAAAAATCTCAAAGTCACAAATGATGAAGTGAATCTCAATTGTTTACGGGTAGGGGACATGTAGCATTAGATTCGAGAGTCCAGAGACTTGGATCTTCGGGGGATTCACGATGTGAGGAGTTGGTAAGCTCTGAAGCCCGGAGTTGCGAAGTGATGGGAGCCATGGATCTATGGATCTACATGGGCTGACCTCGACCGTGAGATTTGAAAGAAATTAGAAGGTTGTATGTCTGGAGCTGATGTGGCTCATTGATGTCATCTAGGGTGACGTGGACCCGCAACTAAGGTGCCACATGTCACTAGGATATGGATGATTCATAGACCCCTTATGCCTATTAGAGCATGAAATATTTCACCCCCTAATGAGGACACGTGTCACCCTTGTTCCACACCACGTGTTAGCCTCTGGTTCGTGCCTGCCTGACCAACATGGTTGGTGATACGATCGAGACTCCGGGAGTCTGAGACTTTGGAATATTTGGGGCGTAGTATAGTAGGGAGACGTTCAATGTCGATCGTAGATTGTTGAATGCTAAAACGTTCAATGTCGATCACCGATTTTCTAACGCTGAAACATTCAACGTCGATCGTCGATTGTCAAATATCAAAACGTAGAATTTCGATCGTCGATTTCCGAATGCTGAAATGTAGAACGCCAATTGCCAATTGTCGAACACCGAAACCTAGAATGTCGATCGCCGAATGGCCAAGGCCATGTGGAAATATTTTAGGACTTTGGTGACAATGTGTGCAGTAAGAAAAGGTGTGATCAGCCCCGAACACCGAACAACCCAACTAATAACACCCGGATAACATCAGGAGGCCGTATCTTGCAAACCAAAGGTCATATTAGAGCCGATAACAATCATTAGAAAGATACAGACGAGTAGAATAGGATGGATACCTTAGAGAGATGATTTGGGATGATTTGAATGAGAAAACATTTGATGCCCCATCCCTAGAAAGGGTATTTAGGGGTCGGGTGTGTTACAAATTGGTATCAGAGCATGGAAACAACACTTGGCCTACTTGGGCTCATGCATGAGTCACATAAAAATATAATTAGAGAAATTTATGGGGTAACACCCTACCTTACCCCCTTCTATAAGAAACTTGTTTGAACCTCTACTAAAGAGAGGAACAAAACCTTCTACTATTGATAGATGCTTTGGAAATATGCATTGTATGTTGCTAATGTTTTTGAATAAAGAAGCTAACTTCACTTTGAAATAATATGTGTTGTTCATGAATTGGTATATTAGTAACTAACAAAAATTTTTTTGTCAGTTCTTTCAAGCAGTCAGTGAATAGTGGGAAAACTACAATGCAAGGGATGGTGACACACCATGAGTTGGGGGAGAGCTCCCACAATAGAGAGGAAGAATTTGATGGAAGGAGGGTGGTGGAAACCCCTCCAGATTTGGTCGAAACTATAAGAAGCCTCATGGAATAATTACAAATTTATAAGGATGACAATGAAAGGTTGATAAAGGAGTAGGAAAAATAGAATGAAATTAATGCAGTCCTACTGTAAAGTCTATCGGATATACAAAGGCAATTATAACATGGTCTAGTTTCCATTCATGTGGACATGCATCATACTAAGAAAACTCCAAGTCCACTTGATATACACAAGCATGGTCCAGAAAGTGGCCACACCAGGAGGATAATCTCAAGGAAGGAC
>JASDQU010103568.1:241256-254339 GCA_032191745.1 Picea mariana | reverse complement strand
CAGTATTCTTTATAGGCTTAGATTGTTTCTATATCCAATACCACTCCACCTACAATTTTCCCAATTTAGACTCATCCAAACAAACTGTTAGAATGTCATAACAAATATACATTTTCATGGTAGCAATTACAAATTTTCACAAAGTGATCTGATAATTGATTACACCAACAATTCAATCACTTCCGTTAATCCAACTATAAACTGGAATGAACCCATCATTCTCTACACATGTATTATCTATTAGGGACCTAACCTCCCTAACCCCTCACATATATAGAATGATATAATTCCATGTAATAAAGGCCAATATTAATAAGGTCTAGCAACAAGGAAGAATACGTCAAATGTAAGAAGACCTAATAGAAGCTTCTGCTTCTAGAAGGATCTTCCTCTAGATTGTTCTTTTGGATAGATAGATTTAGTATAAATAGGAGTAGAGGGCATGATAAATATTGTCTTGGATATTATTTTAATAGAGCTCTGCTAGAGGTTTCCCCCTTGAAGAGGCAAGTGAACATTGTTATCATTAATCAAGGTTCTCTTTCTGGTGTTATTCTGGTATTATTTTGTTATTGTTCTGGTTATATCATTGTTGTTATGCCATTTATAGCTAAAATATTTTTGTTCCACATACTATTTTATATATGGAATACTACAAGTGATATCAGAGCACTTTCCTTGGCAGAAAATTGTGGGTTAATTTTTTTTCAGGGTAGAGACGT
This sequence comes from Picea mariana, assembly GCA_032191745.1. NCBI lineage: Eukaryota > Viridiplantae > Streptophyta > Pinopsida > Pinales > Pinaceae > Picea > Picea mariana. Next base: position 253,617 of record JASDQU010103568.1, on the reverse strand, counting down.
ATTCCAATGTCTTAAAGCTACAGAGATCTATCGTTACACGCATAAACCCACGGTCAAGAAGTCATACACACAAGAAATACAAGTGGTACTCAAGCGCACATCTGCTCACCACCCTTGTAACCCCTATTGGTACCCCTTCGAGTGGTAGCACATCAAACAATACCTATATACGGATCGACCTAGATCTCCTGAAGTCCTCCATAGATAAACTGATCGACCGCTTGACTGCTATAGTGCCACCGAGAACAACACTCGGGAAAATACTCTCTAGTACTTAGGTAGTCAGGTAGTACAGATATGGAAACGGTCTAGCTTTCTGTAATACCCATGTTTTCCCTAGTTTGTAAATATAACTATAACTGGACAAGAGACTATGGCAGACTAAATATGTGTGAATGTTTGATTTGATGAACCTTTGTATAAAAGGGTCAATGTATGGATTTTCTGTTATTAATAGAAATTGTATATGTGTTGCACAACTACTGAAAGGGGGGAGTTTGACAAGATAGAACATGGATTCTATGAGAGATATGGTGAGGGGAACCAAGAATGGTTGAGATGACCCTCTCCAAACCAGTACCTGCTGGGTGTAATTTCTCAACACTCCTCTGACCCAGAAATGAATTACCAGTCAGGGTTGTAGTTGGAAGACCCTCCTTAAGAGTTAATGAGGAGATGGGGCAGGGTACCCATATGTAAGGCTTCCAGGCCTGACCATGAGTTGGGTATTCAGACCCATGCAACCTTGCTAAGGAAGGAAACAAAGGAAGTAATTCGGGGGACAAAGGCAGATCTGCAAGGAAGAAGAGTAGAGAAAACAATCTCTAGAATAGAAGAGAGCATGCTTCAACTTTGAAGTTGAGAGAAAAGATGAGAAGAAAGCGCATTTTGGCTGCAAGAAGCAATGGGCAGGGTCTCACTACAATATGATAAACAAGGATGATGAGTGACTAAGGAAATGATCGTGTAGACCTCCTTGCTTGGTATAGAGAAGACCGGTTGCCAATATCCTATGGGAGGAGGAGAGTAACCTTTGTCCCTAACTGTCGTTGAGCAAGGAGAAAGAATCTCTCTCAGAGAATCATGGTCTAGCTCAAGGGTGGCCAACATTAAATCCGTCAAGAGTGGTTGTGCCTATGGTTGGGTGGAGACATGCACCCCTTTCAATAGTCGCTTCATATTTTCCAATTCTAATAAGTATTTTCATACTCTGTGTAATACATTGGATGTGATGATTGAATGTATCTGTTTATGGTTAAGTTTTGTAGTGTTTGTATAGTTATTAGAAATGCTCATTTTCTTCTGTAAACTTTTATATTTACATGGTCTTCGATTTACCTCATTTTAGCCGCTATAGAGTTATGGGATGTGAATCCATAGGAGAGAGAGGGTAGGATGAAACATCTAAGTCCTACCAACCTTTTGAGTTTACTTTAGTGGGAATGTCAAGTTCAACTTTGTGGGAGAAGGGAATTTCCTTTAGACCTTCCACCCATGTGACCGAAGGCTCATACCCATGGCCTTAATCATGTCTCAACTAAGAGATGAGTGTAGCCTAGAACCTCAATATAATCTCATATGACCCAAGGTTGGAAACCCCTCGCTAAGTCTAAAATGAGTGAAGCTACTTTGGCTTCGGGACTTCGGGACTTATGATTCCACAACCCTCGAAAACAACTGAAGGTCGGAGTCACAAATTGATGAGGGCGGTGGATATGGGAATCTAGTGGATATCTCTTTCCACTGTTAGATCAGACTTAGGAAGGGGTAGCATTAAGTACTTCAGTGAAGTTAAACTTCAGGAGGATAGGGGTGGTCTAGCGCCGAAACTTCTGAATGACGGTGTTGCAAAGTTAATCTGGACCATTGAGAATAGAGAGTCATGTGTCCATAGATCAATGACTATCTGAAAGTTCGGGTATTCGACGATATCAATGTAAAGACATAGGGACGTTCAACATCGAACGTCAAACATCGACATTCAACATAGAATGTCGAACACCAATGTTCAATTTAGAACGCCAAATGATGAATTTCAAATTTGCGAAGTGACGTAGATCGTCGATCCTCAGATCCTTCGAGATCCCTCTCAACCATCAATCTAAGGACTCTGTTGAGAACCCCTCTTAATTTCCCAACCAACCAGGAATTCTTCATGGAGTGACACGTATCCCCCTCTTGTACCCTTTAAAATTTCGTTCATTGGACTAGAGCCATTGGATGAGAGGTTACATGGCAAGAGATCCTATAGTCCAGAGACTTGGTATTACAGAGGAACTTGACCAAGGGTCTTCAAAGTGTGAAAAATATCAAAGTCACAAATGATGAAGTGAATTTCAATTGTTTACGGGTAGGGGACATGTAGCATTAGATTCGAGAGTCCAGAGACTTGGATCTTCGGGGGATTCACGATGTGAGGAGTTGGTAAGCTCTAAAGCCTGGAGTTGTGAAGTGATGGGAGCCATGGATCTATGGATCTACATGGGCTGACCTCGACCATGAAATTTGAAAGAAATTAGAAGGTTGTATGTTTAGAGCTGATGTGGCTCACTGATGTCATCTAGGGTGACATGGACCCGCAACTAAGGTGCCACATGTCACTAGGATATGGATGATTCATAGACCCCTTATGCCTATTAGAGCATGAAATATTTCACCCCCTAATGAGGACACTTGTCACCCTTGGTCCACACTGCGTGTCAGCCTCTAGTTCATGCCCACCTGACCAACATGGTTGGTGATACGATCGAGACTCCAGGAGTTCGGGACTTTGGAATATTTGGGGCGTAGTATAGTAGGGAGACGTTCAATGTCGATCGTAGATTGTTGAATGCTAAAACGTTCAATGTTGGTCACCGATTTTCTAATGCTGAAACATTCAACGTCGATCGTCGATTGTCAAACGCCAAAACGTAGAATGTCGATCGTCGATTTCTGAACGTTGAAATGTAGAATGCCAATTGCCAATTGTCGAACACCGAAACCTAGAATGTCGATCACCAAATGGACAAGGCCACGTGAAAATATTTTAGGACTTCGGTGAGAATGTGTGCAGTAAGAAAAGGTGTGCTCAGCCCCGAACACCGAACACCCCAACTAATAACGTCCAAATAACATCGGGAGGCCGTATCTTGCAAACCAGAGGTCATATTAGAGCCGATAACAATCATTAGAAAGATACAGACGAGTAGAATAGGATGGATACCTTAGAGAGATGATTTGGGATGATTTGAATGAGAAAACATTTGATGCCCCGTCCCTAGAAAGGGTATTTAGGGGTCGGGTGTGTTACAAATTGGTATCAGAGCATGGAAACAACACTTGGCCTACTTGTACTCATGCATGAGTCACATAAAAATAGAATTAGAGAAATTTATGGGGTAACACCCTACCTTACCCCCTTCTATAAGAAACTTGTCTGAACCTCTACTAAAGAGAGGAACAAAACCTTCTACTATTGATAGATGCTTTGGAAATATGCATTGCATATTGCTAATGTTTTTGAATAAAGAAGCTAACTTCACTTTGACATAATATGTGTTGTTCATGAATTGGTATATTAGTAACTAACAAAAAATGTTTTGTCAGTTCTTTCAAGAAGTCAGTGAATAGTGGGAAAACTACAATGCAAGGGATGGTGACACACCATGAGTTGGGGGAGAGCTCCCACAATAGAGAGGAAGAATCTGATGAAAGGAGGGTAGTGGAAACCCCTCCAGATTTGGTCGAAACTGTAAGAAGCCTCATGGAATAATTACAAAGTTATAAGGATGACAATGAAAGGCTGATAAAGGAGTAGGAAAAATAGACTGAAATTAATGCAGTCCTACTGTAAAGTCTATCGGATATACAAAGGCAATTATAACATGGTCTAGTTTCCATTCATGTGGACATGCATCATACTAAGAAAACTCCAAGTCCACTTGATATACACAAGCATGGTCCAGAAAGTGGCCACACCAGGAGGATAATCTCAAGGAAGGACCAACATGGAGCCAAGAGACACTCACCACCAACATGGAGCCAAGAGACACTCACCTGAATGTCCCTCTAAGGACACTGACAACTTTAAGGAATATTCTAGTTGCAAAACTAGTTCCCATTCTCAGGCAAGAGGAAAGAAGAGGAAACATTCCAAGAGTCACAACCCTAAAGAGTTCATGAAATCCAAACCACCCACCTTCAATGGAGAGATTAATAAGGGGGAAGAAGCAAAAGTTTGGCTACTCGGCTTGAAGAAGTACTTTAGAGTCCATGACTACTCTGAAAACTTTAAGGCTCGGATAGAAATTTTCAACATGAATGGGAAAGCTTCCATTTGGTGGGAGGACCTTAGGAATGTGAAAGGAATCCATGAGAAGGACTTTTCATGGAAAAAAATTGAGAAATACTTCAAGAAGAAGATTCTGTTAGAAAAGTACTTTGATGGGAAGACCAAGGAGTTCTATAAACTCAAGCTAGGACAACTCACCATAAATGAGTATATCAACAAATTTATCGAGATGATGAAGTATGTGCCCTACATAAATGATGAAAAAGTAAAGATTCAACGATTTATTAGTGTATTACCTCAGTCCTACCGGGACATAATTTAGTTTTATGAGCCAAAGAATTTAGAAGATACTGTTCGAAAATCAAGGTATTGCTATGAGAAATTCAATAATAAGACAAAACCCCATGAAGACTTGAAGAAGAAAAAAAATCCAGAATTCAGGAAGAAGGGTTTTAAATCCTCGAGATTTAAGAACCATGGGAAGAGCTCTAGGATGAGCCTTCCTACCAGAAGTGTGTATCAACAAAATTTTGCATCCCAGAGGAGAAATAAACCATTCGGAGCAGTTCCAAGTAAGAATGATAAAAAAAAGAGAGAACCCTTGAAATGTTGGGGTTGTGGAGAGGAACATCTGTTGAGGGATTGTCTGCATAGGAAATAGAGAAATAAGAGGGTATACAATGTCCAAGAGGCTGCCACAGTCAATGATGTGGCTAGGAGCATGCCACAATTTTATGCATGCTTGGATAATAGACAAGATGACCACCAAGCTTCAGTGGTGGAGATGGAAGGTACGATTTCCAACCATCTTGTTTCCATTTTAATTGACCCTGGTTCGAATTTGAGTTATACTTCCCATGAAATCATTGAGAAATGTAAATTGCAACAAGCTAAACATGTTAAATCATGGCTGGTAAAACTAGCCACTAGAACCAAAAGAAACGTAACAGAGGTCATACCAGCATACCAATTCATTATAAGTGGGTTTCCCACCCAAGCGAAACTAAACATACTTCCTTTAGGATCTTATGACCCATTGATTGGCATGGACTGGTTGGCTACCCACAAAACCAGGTTCGACTGTTACAGTAAAACTATGGAGTGTAAAAATGAAGAAGGAAGAAGGGTAACCCTACAAGGGATTCAAAAGTTTGTCTTAGTGAGACAAATATCGTCCCTCCAAGTGAAGAAGTATTGTAGAAAGGGATGTCCCTTGTTTGCAATACAAGTATTGAACTTTGTTGATAATGGAAAACCCAACCCAGAGGACCATCCCATATTAAGAGAATATAAATATGTATTCCCAAAAGAGGTGTCAAGTCTACCTCCAAGAAGGGATATTGAATATTCAATAGAACTTTTACCAGGAGCGGTGCCAATGTATAGAACACACTATAGAATGAGTACCCCAGAGCTAGTTGAGCTCAAACTACAACTGAAGGAGATGTGGGACAAAGGCGACATTCAACCTAGTGTGTCCCCATGGGGAGCACCAGCCTTGTTTGCGAAAAATAAGGATGGCACACTCAGATTATGCATAGATTATAGACAACTCAATAATATGACCATCAAGAATAAGTATCCCTTACCAAGGATTGATGGCTTGTTTGACCAATTAAGGGGTGCTACAATATTCCCCAAGATTCACTTGAGGTCTAGATATGATCAGGTCCGAATTAAAGATGAAGACATCCACAAGACGACCTTTAGGACAAGATATGGTCATTATGAATTTGTGGTGGTTCCATTTGGGCTTACCAATGCACCAACCATTTCTATGTGATTAATGAATAATGTATTTAGAAAGTTCTTGGATAGGTTTGTGTTGGTTTTCATTGATGATATCCTAATATATTCCAAGAATAGGGAAGAACATGAAGAACATCTCAAACTAGTACTCCATGTACGAAGAGAACACCAACTCTATCCTAAGCTTAGTAAGTGTGACTTTTTCCAGAAACAAGTCCATTACTTAGGCCATGTTATTTGTGAGTAAGGAGTGGCAGTTGATCTTGACAAGATTAAATCCATCATGGATTGGCCTACCCCAAAGGATGTATCTGACATCACATCCTTTAGGGGCCTAGCAGGATACTATAGGAGGTTCATAAAGGGATTCTCCAAGATTGGTTACCCAATCACCTCCCTTCAGTAAAATGGGGTTAAATTCATTTGGACATCAGAATGTGAAGAAAGATTTCAAGAGCTGAAATAACTTCTAACCAATGTGCATGTACTGAAGGTTGTAGACCCAAACAAGGACTTCTTTGTGTGTACAGATTCCTTCAAGGAAGGACTCGAAGGAGTCCTTATGCAATATGGACATTTGATTTGCTACAAATCCAAAAAATTGAATGATCATGAAGTCAATTATGTGACCCACCATATGGAATTGGCTGCCATAGTGCATGCTCTAAAAATTTGGAGGCATTACCTCTTAGGTAGAAGATTTGTACTTATGACAGACTATAGTGGGTTGAGGTATTTGTTTGATCAACCAAAACTCAATGTGAGACAAGATAGGTGGATGGCTCTCCGTAGTGATTTTGATTTTGAATTCAAACATATCAAAGTAAAGGAGAATAGGGTGGATGATGTCCTTAGTAGAAGTATGAAAATGGTTCACTTAGCATCTGTAAGCGCCAGTGAATCAAATATCAAAGAGAGAGTTAAAAGTGCAAAGGAAACAGATGCATTTTTCAAGACCATGACATCATACCTAAAGCAAGAGCCCACAGGGATGAAGTACAAAGGCTATCAAATGCTTAATGATGGCCTGCTGAATTACAAGGGTTATTGTATATTCCAAATCATGACGAATTGAAGAGGTTCATAATGTATGAACTACACAAAATACCATATACTAGTCATCCGGGTTATCAGAAAATGATCATGACCACTAGGAAACTATTTTATTGGCCCAGATTGAAAAAGGACATAGTTGATTACTTAGCTAAGTGTCTAGAATGTCAGCAGGTCAAGGCAGATCACTGGCACATGGCAGGGATGTTGCATCCCCTACCAATTCCCGAATGGAAATGGGAAACCATCTCCATGGATTTCATCACAGGATTACCAAGATTGACCAAACAAAACAACGCCATCATGGTAGTTGTGGAAAAACTGAGCAAGGCTTCTCACTTCATACCCATCAAGTCAATGTGAAAGGAAATAGATATTACCATCATTTTCATGAAAGAGATATTTAGACTACATGGCATACCTCTAATACCTTTGAAGAGTACTGCAACAGCTCAAGGGGAGCATGTTATATTTGACATTGATGTCAAAGGGGGAGAAAAGGTGTGGTCTGGATTCTATAGTTGGAGGTCTAAGTAGAATAGTGCAACCTTTCATGGTTTCCATCAATGCCAAAGGGGGAGATTGTTGGCATGTTTTACAGGAAGAGTGTGCTTTTCATTGATTGCAAAAACAACAACGACGATGGAAAATAGGAACAACATAAGATTAGGAGGAGAAGCGAATAGTATGCAGAGATCAAAGCTCAGAAGGGAAAGTGCAGTATAGAAACGTGATTGGGATCAAAATCTCCATAGGACAAACCAGGGCCATTGAGAATTCAAATACCCGATAGTCATTGGATCACTTTTGAGTGGAAGGATAGGATAAGCTGAAAGATCTAAGATCTCAATCATCCGAGTTTCCGTCAGCCGTCGGATTTAATTAATGGAAGGATAGGATAAGTGGGACAAAACGATTGAGAATTTGATCACCAGAATATCCGTCAGTCGTCGAATAAAATTAAGTGAAGGATAAGATAAACGGGGCACAAGGTTTGAGAATTCGATTATCCGAATCTCCATCAGCCATCAGATCAAATTAAGTGGAAGGATAGGATAAGAAAATATGGAGAGCCATTGGATTTAATACAAGGCAAAGATGCATTGTAGACAGATCGAGCCATTGATATAAGATCTTGATCAAACGAACATCATTTGTTTTGGGCCTAAAGTTATGAGGAGGTTATGCTCTAGAGAAATCACTTCAAGAATTTCTAGTTTGAGTTTTGAAATTCCCAAAGCTCGGAGACCCGGAGAGATGAAATATATTCTCGACCGCGAGATCATTCGAAGTAGATCTGAGTCATTAGATCATCTGAGGAAGATCTCAAGCGTCAGATCATCTAAAGTGAATCTAGGCCGTTTGATCCAGAGCGTCAGTTTCAGTTTTGAAATTCCCGAAGCCTGGAGACCCGGAGAGCTGAAATACATTCTCGACCGCTGAATCATCCAAAGTAGATCTCAGTCATCAGATCATCCGAAGAATATCTCAAGTGTTTGATCGTCCAAAGTGAATTAGGCCCATTTGATCTAGAGCATCAGTTTGAGTTTTTAAATTCCCGAAGCTCAGAGACCCAAAAAGTCAAAATAAATTCTCGATCATCGGATCATCTGAAGTAGATCTTAGTTGTCAGATCATCCGAAGAAGATCTCAAGTGTCAGATCGTCTGAAGTAAATTTGGGTCGTCTAATCTCAAAAAGATGTGGTGTAATCCTGTAGACTTTGGGTAAAGGCTCGAAGTAAGCCTCAACCGTCCAATCCAAGAGAACACGTGGAAGTAATCTGCATACTTCGAGGGGAATTAAAGTTTGAGAATTGAGATTTCAGAAGTCTGGTGACCCGAAGGAGATCTTGACTGTTGATCGAGAAAGGGGTCACATAATCGTTGATCTAGTTGAAAGGTCAAATTACCGAAGTAGAGGCAGAGCCATCAGTTGAGAAGGACAGGTGTCCGCAGATCATCAACTCCAGAATATTGGCGTATGAAGAAAAACATGGTTTGATATTTGAAACTCCCGGAGCCCGGATCATGAACTAAATCACAGTCATTGATTTAGGAAGGTTAGATCTGATCCATAGTACCTGAAAGGACAGATTTGAACTGTCCCTTCAGGATCACCGTCAAGATCGTGAGATCGATGGCCCCATCGCATTGTGGGGATTGAAGGTGCGCAAACTTTAAAAAGTTGAGGGTGGGTCGCAATCGAAACCATGGTTTTGGATAAAGGACACATGGAGACTCAAGGTAAATTGCGGGGTGAAACATAGTTTGATGTCAAACCACCTTTGGCCGCACCCGCAATCGCATGGTCACATGATCTCATCACCTATGGTCACATCAACGAAAGATAGGGGAAGGAGCTAGCACTTCTAGGATCCACATCGGAGGTTACACATTGAAAAGTAAAAAAGACTCTGCATGTATAATCCAACGACGTTGATTAAACATAATCTGATCGAAGGGTTGTTGTTTCCCTTTGTGGTTTCTTGATCAATTACGATTTAGTTACATTAAATAAATCATTATTCTAGGGCATTGGAATCATTGTTCTTGAAAGGTTTGAGATTCTCGACTTGGGCGTTGGAGATTTGGAGTGTAACGAATGATGAGAGAAGGTATAAAGGAAAAATGTCATGATAGAGGCAGATTGTTGTTTCTTGGTAAAATAAGTTTTACTGTTTTTGATCATGAAGATAGCATGAACTAAGGGAGAAAATGCAGAGATGAAGAACATAAGCTGGATAAAGAAAAAATGGTGAAAACAACAGACTGTACAAGAACTTAAGCACAAGAAGATGCGAGCAGGAAGACACTAATGTAGGCATAGCATAGCAGTGCAGCAAAACAGTGATGAGATTGGTAATCCATTGATAAATACTGTATCATTGTAATAAATTTCAGCAAGAAAATATCTCAAGGCGATAGGGTGGTGCTAGGGAGGATTGTTTTCCTTAAAGTTTCAAGTGGGTGCTTGAACACAGGGAGTGGTAGCTTCCATCTGGTTGCAGCCAGAAAAACCAGGGTGGTAGGGTGGTGCAAGGGAGAACCATTGTTCTCTTTTATAAAATTTGGTTCTTGTGTGACTGGAAGTTGGTGCTAGAACACTCAGGGAGTTGGTGCTTCCTTCTAATGGATGCTAGATAAACCAGATGGTTGGTGCTCTCTACAAGTTGCAACTTGTTAAAGAAGAGGTTGGAGCCTCATTTTGAGCTAGTTCTCAAAGATTGATGATGTACAGAACTTAAAAGACTGCCTATCATTCTAAGAAGAAGAGGTTTTCTCCCTTTCTAGGTTTCCTCATGAATATATGTCTTTGTGTATGTCATATGTGTGATTGATGTTTATTATTTCTATTGCTCATGATCTGCATAGCCTTGATGATCACTTGGAGAACATTAATAAAGTTTCAATAGACATAAAATTGTTTAATCATGGTAACAACTGATTCACCCCCCCTCTCAGTTGTCTTAGTATTTCCAACAAACATGTGCACCATCACACCTCAAACTCTCGATGCCTAACATCCCAGTGAGGGTCCCACATATATATTATATTTTAAGAGGGAGAAGGGCGAGCCTTATATGATTAATTAAATGATAATATAATTTTAGTTGATTATATTTTATTATAATACAAATAATTATATTATGTTACACTCAGGATTATTAATCTTTTTTTAATATTTATAAATCACCAACCCCTAGCTTGTAACTCTCCATCCATTCCAATACACATAGACCCATAGTCCTCGACATCCTGGTGGGGACCTCATGTCCATAATATATAAATATTTTAAAGGGACATCGGATCAGACCTATCGACCCCTAAAAGTATTGTTTAACACATGCTCTCCCACACCTCGAGCTCCTGGTGTCTGACATCCCAGTGATTACAATATAATTAAATTAATTAACCCCAGGTTTATTACTCCTATATAACATATAAATCATCGACCCTGGGATATCTCATGGTATGCTTCAACATACTCAGACCCCCGGTGCCTGATAGCCCGGTGGAATTTAAATAAAAAATATTTTATTAAATCGTGAATATAAAGGAAAGGAAAATATGATCTCCCAGGCATTAAAATAATTAAAAAATGAATAAATTCATAGGGGAAAATTCCTCCATGGATTTAAAATTATATTTAATTTATTTCCTCCAGAATTATAGATTTTAAATAAAAGATATATACTTCACACATTTCTTCAAAGTGATAGAGTTAGCCTCAATGTGTATTGATGGGACTGTTTTATTTAGATTATTATTTTTTCTGAGAGAGATAATGTGAGTTGCCCTGCTTTAAGTTTCACGCACACACACAAACATATATTCTATATTCACACACACACACACACACATTACTTAATTTCTCCATTATGAGATTTAAAATCCTATTTATAAATTCTCCATCCTCATGGTGCAAAGGATTAATTGTGTTATTTTACAGTGATTTACCTCCCACCATAATTTATGGGATTTTTGGCTTAAAACAAGAAATATCCCTCATAGTAAATTCTAAATTTCTACCAGAATTTACAACCCATCACAAATTAAGGGGTTCTTTCCTGAATCATAGGAAATGTAGCATCCTTCATAACCACATTATATGAATATAATTCTACTTATAAACCATATGAAAATGTCAAATTTTTCATATTTTTAAGACACAATTTAAAATTTATAAATTCCAAAATAAATTTCATGAAATTTTGTATTCTTATTTTAATTCAAAAATTATAGATTTATTTCTTATTCATTTCTTCATGTCTAATTTAAATCGTTTTTGTCCCTTATTAATGTTTTTCCTCTCCTCTCAGTCTGAAATCCTCTCTCTATATCTAGTTCTTAGCATATTTTCCCAGGTCAGTAGAGTGACCAAGGCCTTATGGCCTATTTACAGGTTTCTATCAGCAACCATATTTCCCATTTGCAATTTTTTTTATGAAGAAATTACTAGTCTAGTCTTCATGCTAAAACTTAGTTCCTTATTATCTTACAGGTGAGATGAGAGTGCTTGGTAAGAGAATCTTTTGTTGGAACAGATTTATGGTAGCCAATATTTTATAGCATATTGATATTAATTTAATGAAAACACATTCATGAGGTAAATTTATCAAGAAAACAAATTTCATCTGCAACACTCTCCTGAACATATAAATTTTTGAAGCTATCATTTAACATGAGACCAAATTCACACAACTCATAAGATATTTGGAAATATTGTTGAACTTAACATTTTTAGAAATTAAGAACAAAAATACCTATCTGAAAACTAGAAAATG
>JASDQU010103568.1:210003-224457 GCA_032191745.1 Picea mariana | reverse complement strand
ATTCCCTCTCATGGAATGATAAACTGTATAGGCAATCCCCTTAATAAATTATTCAACATTTTCATTTTATATTAATAACATAAATATTTACATCACATCTTTCAAAATTTACACATAACAAGTCTATCACTAGTTTTTGACAATAATAATGATTGTATTTACAAATTGGGGGAAATGAGGGTATTACATTATAACAATATTGATATGAACATTATTATGCATATTGGAATGAAATGTTTTTATTTTTTTTTCCTTTGGCTTATGTTACTGCCATAACAATATTGTAATTACAATATTGATATCGATATTGTAATTGAGTGATATTATGGGCTTGAAAATAATTGTGAATCAACAGGCCTTTTGATTTGGGATAAGAAAATATTCCTCTTCCATACTCTCGTCATTCCAGTTATCTTATATGGATGTGAAGTTTGTGGTTGCAGTATCTCTAGAAAAATCATATATAAATATAGAACATATCCAAAAAAAATTTTTAACTTTTAATCTAAGAATTAAGGGAATACACCCTGTCCTATCCTTCTCATAGAAGCAAGCATTTCCCCCATCAAGAGATTTTCTATGATTATATATCTAACTTACAAGAACAAGATAAACAACATGGATGACATGATGCTCCCCAAAATTGCTTCAAACTTTAGTGAAAGCCACCAACAGCTCAAGCAGGAATGACATAAAGATGTCAAATCTTGGTTAAATCATTGGGGAATACAAGAAGAAACCATCATGCCAAATGTTGTTAATATTGCAAATATTATCACTTCTAAATTTAAGGAGAATATATGGTATGATAAAGAATTAAAGGATAAAAGGAAACTAAAATACTAAAAGGAGGTGGTAAACCCTAATTTAGAAGATCAAAAGTACCTCTCATTTTTTAGAAGTGAAAAGAAGAAAATCAACATTGCTAAAATAAGAACAAACTCTCACGAGCTACATAGTGAAACAGGGTGTTGGAAAATTCTAAAAAACATTGTGGGATGAAAGAATTTGTTATCTTTGTGACACTAAGAGGGTTGAATATGAAAAACACTTCATCTTATATTTCCCTGCATATTCCAAAATTAAATCCCAATTTAAAAATATTTTCCACAATACAGATCTTCCTAACCTCCCAAGTCACTAAAACTGTGGTGATCTTGGAACACTTCTCTCAATGGTTTTTGAGCATTGAAATACAATTTTAAAGAAATTGAAGTAATATCTTACCTTCTTAAAGTTCAATAGATCAATTGATCTCAATAGACATTAAGCAGCATCATCATCATCAATGCTATAATTACAATATTATAATAATATTGTATTAATATTATAATTATAATATCGAAATATAATAAGTCTGATAGATCAATTGATTTCAATAAACATTAGTCATCATCAACATCAATCCTATAATCACAACATTATAGTAATATTGTATTAATATTATACTTATAATATTGAAATAACAATATTATATTGTTGTTACTGTGAGTAATTTTCTTCATCATTTTCTAACCAATGGAATATTATAGTAATATTTTTTTTTATAAGCTAAAACAGAGAACTTATATTACTTCAAAAAATATAGTACAAAAAGAGTGGAACCAGGGGGACCTTCCTCGAAGGGAAACCAAGCCCCTAAACCTCGGACACATAGGTTTTTTAGATCATATATCATGGACAATAAAATATCTACCGACTGACAAACCATGAACCCATGAGGGTGAACAATATCATAAACCTTGTGATTTTTAGCAACACAAAAAGGGAGACTAAGACAAATAACTAACATAATGCTCAAACATAGACAAATATATCTAAAGAGAACTTGGGGTCCTCTGCATTAGACTCTTGATTGATCCTGGGTGACTGTTTGGAGCATGCTTCCTCTAACTGGCTTCCACTTAGCAGAGGATGCCCTTCTTCTGCTAGCTCTACTCCTTGTCATCGTAAATTAGGGTCAGGATTTGCAGAGCTTCTTGGGGAGAAACGATTTTCTTTCCACTGTCTGAATGGGCCTAGCAATGAGCCAATTGATTAACTATGAACCTGATACCATGCTCAAAGCGGAAAAAAAAATTGAATTTTCCTCTAGGATATGGACTGCTTCGAGGAGCTCAACATTTTGTCTCTAGGTCTCAGTGATGGCCTCAGCCACCAGAGATTTATTCATATAGTAGGAATACACCATCTGAAAGTACTTGGTATCCTGAGTGTGGGGGTTACCCAGGTCGGGCATCCAATTGGCGACCATTTGGATTATCTCCTCGGGCCTGGTTCTCTTTCTTCTAGACAGGACTCGGTCCTTGACTGCGTTAGCTACCTCAATCTCCTCCAGGCTAGAATGGGTCGAGAATTGTTCCTCCTCCACTTTTTCTTATTGTTCTTCACTGGTAGGGTGTTGGGGGTTGTGCAAGGATGAAGCTTCATTGTCATAGAAGCCTTGGTGGCCTCTCTTTGGCTTTTTGATACAAAAATGGGCCATGGTTCTACTAAGACTAACTCTAGTCATCACCCTGATAGTCGACTTAGGGGTGGTGTTGACCAAAAATTGGTCATCTATATTTTCATGTGCTTGGGTTCATAAAATCCTTGGTATCAAAAGAAGACATTTTTTGATATTATCCCTCAGTCTCATCTTTCTCATGCACCTTTCATATAAAAAATATGTTTTTGTATGCCTAAGTTATTCAAGATCTGGTCTGAAGGTCCAAAGGAGAGGTTTTTAAGAATTTTTCTAAGTATCATGTTCTCCTCTCCATTTTCAAATTTTGGTTAAGTATTCTCATCACTTATTTATCTCACCTTTCACCTCTATCCATCTCAACACTTAACCATTTTTCCACTTGTTTCCCACTTTTTTTTATCCTCTCTTCTCTCCCTTTCTAGATACTATACTTAGTCATTTTTCGAAAAACACAGGTTTGTGGGTTGGACATATCTTGAGTTCGACCAACCACGCCATTATTCTATACTTAGTCATTTCTGCAGCAGCGGGTCACTGGGTTCGTGGGTTCAAGCTTTCATATCCCATGTTATGTGATATATATTTTGAATACAAAAGATCTGTCATCTACATTTTGACCATCAGACCTCCCCCAACTCCTAAGTATCTCATCTCTCCTTTGATAGTTTTGACTGACCACGTTTCAACACTTAGTTATTTTTTTACCTCCTGCAATCGCGGGTTCTCGGGTTCTCGTGTTCTCAAAAATATCAAATCCTATTTCTCTCCCATCTGTCCCCACCACCTTTGCGCATTTATGAATACTCATTTAGTATGCTTTAATGCTAACAACTCATCGTGCATGTTCTGTAAATATTTTCATTAATAAGAAAAGGGCTCGAGAATATCTCCTATTAAAATGCATTAAACCAAGATTTTCTGAGGATTATATTATCCCTCTCAAGCGTTCATTTTAAACATTATTTGGAGCAAATTAACATTTTCGTCAACTTATGGCAGAAACTCAACAATAGTTCAGTGGAGATACATTGAACATTTTCAGGCGTAAGACCAGAACTTTCAATGGTCCAGAGCATATTCTTACTACTCATCCCCTTCTGCCTAGAAGGAAATAATATGGGCGTATGGAATTTCTCACGCAGGCTGCGTTCTGAAGGTTTTTGAATGTAAGGAGTTGGTCACCTAGTGCGTCGAGAGATTTATTCCAAGCCAACATATCATTCAATTGTGGGACCATTCCCCTGGCTCTCTATCTCCATAAGTACTTCGTAAGATGTTGAGACTTCTTGAGCCAATGCTTATCAAGGGGGAAGATTGTAGAGAATTATTAAAGAATCATGACAATGGGTTGGATCTCTTACTTGAGTTCTTGGAGAACCCAACGACCGTCCCCGAGGACATCACAAGATTGTTGGTTGGTTCATTTAGAAATCCTTTCCGAGAAATTGCTTGGGAGTTCACGAGGGTAATAGGACAAGAAACTGCGACCAACACTTCCCGCATGATTCTTTACATTTTATACTTTACGGTCAAGGAACATGCCATCTTCGATTGGGGAAAGTTGATTTCCATTGAATTCTCTTACCAATTTTCTCAATACAAGAAGGATAATAAATTATTTATGTCATCTTATTTGGTTTTTGCGATAGCACATTATTGTCAGTTTCCGAGATTATCTATGTGCAAGAAGGTAAACTATGAATTCGACCCGATAACATTCTGATATCAAACATCATGGAGGCACAAAGCCTCCCAACATTTTTATGAATTTTTTAATGACTTTGTCTCAGTTTTTAAAGGTTTGTTGTTTGGAAAGGACACTCCCGGATTTCTGACCATGCGAGTAGCTTCTTGGATGGGAAGGGGACACTAGAACAAGTGGAGAATTACAATGTTATAAGAATTTTTTGTTCTAAGGAAAATCCTTCCTTCCTTCCATGCCACATATCTGACAAAATGTTTGTTACTGAAATAGCAAGGCAGTACAACTACTGGATGCATTTTTTCCATGCAAAGAGAAAAAAGAAATTCATACCTCTACCTTGGAATGTTGGAGACTTCATGTTCATAAATATGAAAAATATTTATGAATTCGCAAGCCACTTCCATAGAATGAATCTAAAATATGTTGAAAGGGTAAAAGGGTTCGACCCTAGCATAATATTTGTAGAACATCTACAGGCAATTGGCTTCAACAATTATTTTATTAATACTATTATGAATGAAGACATATATAATGGCTCGGGCACTCCTAATTGTGACACTGGTGAAATCGAAACAATACTGAACACCAATGAGTCGTACAAACAAAAAGGAAAAGGTCCTGACGAGAAGAGTGCCCAATCCCCAATTATCACTCCAAAGATTATAACATCTCGGAGAAGTGCTCCAACGATCCACCAAATTAAGAAAGTGACCCACACTTCTTCAGGTGGAGGAGGAGATAAGAACCCTCCTTCAGAAAAAATTTAAAGCTCCCATGATCTCCCCTTGAGGAAGAAAAGAAAAAACATTGTGTAAGAATAGGAGGAACCTCGAGCCGAAAGAGACATCCACGACCTCTCCCTCGAGGATATGAAACTCGAGATGAAATCGAAAAAATGTTCCCCAACGCTGATTAGCCAGAGGACACGACTCACCAGAATCCTTTGATGGAAATAATTGAGAGCGAGACCTTCGATGAAGAATATTCTTTTGTATTTCAGAGCGTTGTTTTTGACAGCGAGTCCAAAAATTTAATTATTGAGAAAATAGATGTAAAGAATAAAAAGGGGAAATCTCGTTCAGAGGTTAACCTACGAAACATGCAACCTTCCCAAATTTCCCAAATTCAATGAGAAACTGGAGATGCTCTAGACGGTTCTATTGGAGGCCTTGAAGTAGAGAATTCCAAGTTAAAGGAAAGAGTCAATGAATTGGAAGAAGCTTTCATTCCTCTTCCAGTACTTGCTAGTCCTTTATCAATAATTAGGCCTACCATGCCTACAAAAAAATTAAAAGGATCTTCAAGGCTGATCACATAAGCCAGGGGCTATGTGGAGAAGAACATTAAGAAAAGAATGGAATTAATTATAGAGGCTTGGGAAATGTCTAAGAACATGGTCTCTTTTGGAACGAGGGCACATGCCTTCCATGAATATTTACAGGTGGATTTAAAAAATGAAGAAGGTTTTTACCTAGACGTGGGTGTACCCTTTGGTTTTAAATTTACCAATATGACAGAGTTGAGAAGAAGAGAGGAGGATCTCCCTTCTCCGAAACGGATAAAACAAATGAACGCATGCTAGAAGGAAAAGGTTAAAAACTTTAAAATCATTGTCCAAGCATGCATCCAAGCCATAAGAAGGAGAGAAGAATTACTCAAAAGGTTGAATGAGATAGACCTAGCCGGGAGCACCAATGAGGTCCAAGACCGAAAATTAATTCTCAACTCATTGTTCCTAACCAAGAAAGCCTTTGACGAACAAGTTGAGATATTTAAAGGGTTATCATTTGAAAAGTTCTATGGCATTCTTGAGTATAATGAATATGACGTAGATAACTGGCTAGTGGATTAATCAGTAAAAAACCAAGATATTGAAGAATCTTTGCGTAATATTTCCATTGATATAAGGGACTTGGAGGGCGATATTTTCAATATAAAAATATGGCATGAAATCAATGTGGCACCAATGAGAAGCTACATCAAAGAGTGGTTTAAAAAATCTATCGACAAGCTGACCGATGAAGGGAAAAATGTAGTTGAGACGGTTCCCATAACTGTCGATGAAAGCAATAAAAGGACATCAACAAAAAAGTGACAGAGAGAGAGATACCATCATAGTAAGTTCATACTTATCACATCCTTCTTTCTTTATCAAGTCCTTCATCTAGTTACTCAACCTCTTTAAATAGAAAGGTTTAACCGAAGACTGATAATTTCATTTTTCTTCTTACGAGATCTTGTTGTCTTTCGCCGCCCACTTTCCTCCTTCTACAAACTTCATTCTTATACATATTTGATTTATGGTCTTCGGGAGCCCCAAACCCATTCTTTATGACAAATGCATTTAAATTTTAGAGAATATGTAATAAACTATATATTTTTTAGAAATTTCAAGAGAGTCGTTTTGGGAACAATCTCGACTGTACTTTGTAACCCAGTCTTCTGAATATAAATTATTTGAGGTTGATCTATCATTATCTTTATTTGATTTTCCCATGTATCACTCAGTCAAAGTTATCTTATGAATGTGGATCATTTATTTTTATTTTTATGTGATCATAAATATTTAGCCACTATGATGGATGTGAGGAAATTTTTCTTATTTACTTTAAATGTGTGAATGTGCATGGTTCTTGGTCCATTCTCAAGAACTTCCTTTAAAAGAAAATATTTTTTTTCCATTTTTGCATCTTTACTTTTTCTTTGATTACCACTAATAACTTTTGTATAGTCCCACATTTTGAAGACCTAGAGTCCCACTAAATCATAACAGAGGAGTACCACCTCTATAAAATTGCAGGGGCATTCGTATCCTCGTGAGGTTGTAATTTCGGTCCTAACGGATTCAAGCGTCAAATGTTTTGGCGACTATACCTGGGATGATTTATTTTCAAGATATTTGAGGAACCATAAGTATCCACGGCTCAATGTTTCAAGAAGAAGATTCAAGAAAATTGTTTCTTATTTTAAGCATGGCTCACCTTTTCTGTGATTTCAAAAAGAAATGAGAAGCACCAAATATTCGGGAGAATGAACTCCCTGGAAACTCCATTGAAAAAATAAAAAATGAAGGTTTTCATTCATGTCATATTAATGCTTCTTTATATTCTCCATCAATCCCATCAATAGCTTTTCAAGACTCAACAAAAGGGAGAAATACTCAAAGAAGGAGGTGATTTCATAATATCCCTTTAAATCTACCAGAAGTAGACTTTCAAATGCCCAATATTCCTATTGAATGCTTTTCTACATTTTTTGAGGATGCTTAAGAAGATGCAGAGAAACACTTGATTAATTTTAAAGGTACATGTTATGATTTCAACCTAACTTAATATAATTTTACATGTAGATTATTCTTACAAACTCTGCGAGAGGATGCTCTTGAATGGTATGGTTCATTAATGCCTAACTCCATTACTAGCTCGGATGTGTTAGAAGATTCATTTGCCGAAACGTTCATCCCAAAGGTGCATTCATATGTTTTTGTTGATGTTGTTTCCCACCTATCTTCTCCCATATGGAAACAATATAACAAAATTCCCAATTTTGAAGAAGAGTCTAATCAAAGAGTGGATGAAATTTTTAAGTCAAGTCAAGTTCTTGAAGATGAAGATGAAAATTCCAAATTACAAGAAGAAAATTTCAGCCTCCTATATACTCCATATGAAGATATTTCAAACAACAAATTTGAGAATGAAATTGAGGAGCCTCCACGAAATACACAAGAAGATTTCAGCCTTGTAATAGATGATGAAACATTACAAAAGAACTTGCAGCAAGAAGAATTGATGGAAAAAGTGAATCTTGAGAAGACTGATGAGCAATATCACCTTGATATTTTTGATGAATCAAGAACCTTGGAAGTGGTTAGAAATAAGGAAAATGATGAATGTATTCTTATGTTGAAAACTCCTCAACCAATAAAAGACAATAGTATTCTTGAGTGTCCAAGAATTTATTTCATTGAATTATGGTTTGAAAGTATTGTCTGCTCGCCAACGCAAACAAGTTTTCTGCACACATTGCTCGATCCCATTGTGGTACATTTTGGGCATGATCCCGATTTTCATGCTCTTGATTTATTGGTAGCAACCCCAATCTTTTTCTTACTATTGGATCCCATTTCACAAGTCAACGGGATGCTTGAATGGCTCCATTGGAAATATGCTTACACCTAAGGTGACCCTTTCTTTTAAGTAAGTTAGGGTAGGTATATCATATATGTACCTATTTCATTTCTTCAGTTCAGTTTTACATAATAAGGAAGTCTTTGTATTGAAGTTTGAAGATAACTCCATGAAAGAAGAAGAATCATAAGAGTTCATTTTGAAGATGAATTCATAACCCAATGGAGAAGGTATTTGGTCTTGAGGTTCCAGTGTTCTCAACAACCCACAGGGGGTCACTACCCCACAGTTAGAGCCAGTTGTTGACCAAAATCTGGTCATCTATATTTTCATGCGCTTAGGTTCATAAAATCATTGGTATAAAAAAAATACATTTTTTGAACTTTTATAAGTTTACTCTACAACCCTCAGTCTCATCTTTGTCATGCACCTTTCGGAACATAAATCTGTTTCTGTATGCCTAGGTTATTCAAGATCTAGTTTGAAGGTCCGAAGGAAATATTTTTAAGAAATTTTCTAAGTATCATGTTCCCCTCTCCATTTTCAAATTTTGGTTAAGTATTCTCATCACTTATTTCTATCACCTTTCACCTCTATCTATATCAACACTCAACCATTTTCCCACTTGTTTCCCTCTTTATTTTATCCTCTCTTCTCTCCCTTTCTAGTTACTATACTTAGTTGTTTTTTAAAAACCATGGTTTGTTAGGTTGGCCATTTATTGAGTTCGACCAACCATGAAATTATTCTATACTTATCCGTTTCTGCAGCTGCGGGTCCCTGGGTTCGCAAGTTCAAGCTTTCATATCCCATTTTCCATGATATACATCTTTCATCCAAAAGATCCATGATCTAAATTGATCATTAGACCTCCCCCAACTCCTAAGTATCTCATCTCTCCTTTGATAGGTCTGACTGACCGTGTTTCAACACTTAGTCATTT
Source organism: Picea mariana (assembly GCA_032191745.1). Classification (NCBI taxonomy): domain Eukaryota; kingdom Viridiplantae; phylum Streptophyta; class Pinopsida; order Pinales; family Pinaceae; genus Picea; species Picea mariana. Next base: position 215,215 of record JASDQU010103568.1, on the reverse strand, counting down.
TTCGACCTTTTGCAGTTGCGAGTTCCCCGGTTCTCAAAAATATCAAATCCTATTTCGCTCCCATTTGTCCCCTTCACCTTCGTGCGTTTCCAATACACATTTAGTATGATTTAATGCTAACAACTCATCGTGCAGTTTCCATAAATATTGTCATTAATAAGAAAAGGGATCGAGAAGATCTCCTATTAAAATGCATTAAACCAAGATTTGCGAATGATTATATTATCCCTCTCAAATATTAATTTTAAACATTATCTAGAGCAAAGGAATGTTTCCGTCAACTTATGGAAGAAAATTGGCAACAGTTCTATGGAGATACATTGAACATTTTTGGGCATGAGGACCATAAATTTCAGTGGTCCAGAGCATATTCTTACTACTCATCCCCTTCTTCCCCGAAGGAAGTAATATGGACGTCTGGAATTTCTCACACAGGCTGCATCGCATAGGTTTTCGACTGTAAGGATTCGGTTTCCTTGTGCACCGACAGATATATTCCAAGACAATGGATCATTCAATTGCGGGACCATTCCCCTGTCTCTCTATCTCCACAGGTATTTCTTAAGATGTTGAGACTTCCCAAGCCAACGCTTACGTTCAAGGGGGAAGATTGCAGAGAATTCTTAAAGAAGCATGAAAATGGATTGGAACTCTTACCTGAGTTCCTAGAGAACCCAATGATCATCCTCGAGGACATCACAAGATTGCAGGTTGATTCATTTAGAAATCCTTTTCGAGAAATTTCTTGGTTGTTCATGAGGGTAATAAGACAAGAAACTACAACCAACATTTCCCACATGATTCTTAACATTTTATACTTTACGATCAAGGAACAAGGCATATTCGATTGGGGCAAGTTGATTTCCACTGAAACATCTTCCGAATTGTATCAATACAAGAAGGAGAAGAAATTATTTATGTCATCTTATTTGGCTTTCACGATAGCACATTGTCGTCAATTTTCCGATATAATCTGTGTGCAAGAAGGTAAACTCTGAATTCGACCTAGTAACCTTCTGGTATAAACAATTATGGAGGCGCAAAGCCTCCCAACATTTTTATGAAGTTTTTGATGACTTTGTATCAGTTTTTAAAGGTTTATTGTTTGGAAAGGACACCCCTCGGATGTCTGACCAGGAGAGTAAGTTCATGGATAGGAAGGGGACACTAGAAAAAATGGAGAATTATAATGTTATAAGGATTTTTGGTTCTAAGGAAAATCCTTCTTTCCTTCCATGACACATAATTGACAAAATGTTTGTTACTGAAATAGCAAGGTAGTAGAACTACTGGCTGAATTTTTTCCATGAAAAGAGAAAAAAAAAATTCATACCTTTGCCTTGGAAAGTTGGGGACTTCATATTCAGAAATATGAACAAGATTGATGAATTCATAGGCCACTTCCATAACCTGAATCTAAAATATGTTGAAAGGGTAAAAGGTTTTGACCCTAGTGGAATTTTTGTAGAACATCTATTGGAAAGTGGCTTCAACAATTCTTTTATTAATACTATTATGAATGAAGACGAAGATAATGACTCAGGAACTCCTTCTCGTGACACTGACAACCTGGAAACAATACTCAGCACCAATGAGTCATACAAACAGAAAGGAAAAGGTCCCCACGAGAAGAGTTCCCAATCTCCAACTGTCACTCCAAAGAGGACAACATCTTGGAGCAGTGATCCAATGAACCACCAAATTAAGAGAGTGGACCACACTTCTTCAGGTGGAGGAGGAGATAGGAACCCTACTTCGGGAAAAATAGAAATCTTCCATAAACTTTCCTTGCAGAAGAAAAGAAAAAACATTGTGCAAGAAGAGGAGGAACCTCAAGCCAAAAGTGACATCTGTGACCTCTCCCTCGAGGATATGGAACTCAATATTGACATCAAAAAAATGTTCCCCAATGTTGATTAGCCAGAGGGCACGACTCACCATAATCCTCTGATGGAAATAATTGAGAGCGATACCTTCGATGAAGAAGACTATTTTTTATTTCAGAGCGTTGTTTTTGACAGCGAGTCCAAAAATTTAATTAGTGAGAAAAGAGATGTAAAGAATAAAAGGGGGAAATCTCGTTTAGATGTTAACCTATGGAACATGCATCCTTCCCAAATTTCCCAGATTCATCGAGCAACTGGAGATGCTCTAGAGTATTCTATTGGAGGCCTTAAAGCAGAGAATGGAAAGTTAAAGGAAAGAGTCAAAGAATTGGAAGAAGCTTTTATTCCTCTGCCAGTACTTGCTAGTCCTTTAGCAATAATTGGCCCTACCACATCTGCAGAAAAATTAAAAGGATCTTCGAGCCTTCTCACACCCACTAGTGGATATGTGGAGAAGAACATTAAGAAAAGAATGGAATTAATTACAAAGGCTTGGGAACTTTCCAAGAACGTGGTCTCTTTTGGAATGAGGGCACATGCCTTCCATGAATATTTACCGATGAATTTAAAAAATGAAGAATCTTTTTACCTAGACATGGTCATACCCTTCCGTTTTAAAGTTACCAATATGACAAAGTTGAGAAGAGGAGAGGAGAATCTCCCTTCTTCGAACCAGATAAAACAACTAAATGCATGCTAGAAGGAAAATGTTAAAAACTTGAATATCATTGTCCAAGCATGCAGCGAAGCCATAACAAGGAGAGAAGAATTATTCAAAAGGTTGATTGAGATAGACCTAGCCAGGAGCACCAATGAGGTCCAAGACCCAAAATTAATTCTCAACTTGTTGTTCCTAATCAAGCAAGCCTTTGACGAACAAGTTGAGATCTTTAAAGTGTTATCATTTGAAAAGTTCTATGGAATTCTTGAGTATAATGAAGATGACGTAGATAATTGGCTAGCAGATTACTCAGTAAAAAATAAAATATATTAAAGAATCTTTGTGTAATATTTCCATTGATCTAAGGGACTTGGAGGGAGATCTTTTCAATATAAAAATCCATCATGAAATCAACGTGGCACCAATGAGAAGATACATTGAAGAGTGGTTTAAAAAATCTATCGACAAACTAACCGATGAAGGGAAAAAGGCAGTTGAGACGGTTCCTGTAACCATCGATGAAAGTGATAACAGGACATCAACAAGCAAGTGATAGAGAGAGATACCATCATAGTAAGTTCATACTAATCACATCCTTCTTTCTTTATCAAGTTCTTCATCCAATTACTCCACCTCTTTAAATATAAAGGTTTAACCAAAGACTGCTAATTTCCTTTTTCTTCTTACCAAGTCTTGTTGTCTTCCACCACCCAGTTTCCTCCTTCTACAAAATTAATTCTTATACATATTTTCTTTATGGTCTGCGGGAGCGCCAATCCCAGTCTTTATTGAAAACACATTTAAATTTCGGAGAATATGTAATAAACTATACATTTTTAAGAAATTTCAAGAGAGCTATTTTGGGAACAATTTCGATTGTACTTTGTAACCCACTCTTATGAATATAAAGTATTTTAGGTTGATATATCATTATCTTTATTTGATTTTCCCATGTATCACTCTGTCAAAGTTATCTTATGCATGCAAATGATTTATTTTTATTTTTATGTGATCAGAAATCTTTAGCCACTATGATGGATGTGAGGAAATGTTTCTTATTTACTTTAAATGTGTGAATGTGTGTGGTTCCTGGTCCATTCTCGGGAATTTCCTTTAATAAAAATTAAAACATTTTCCTTTTTTGCATCTTTACTTTTTCTTTGATTACCACGATGGACTTTTGTAAAGTCCCACCTTATGAAGACCTAGAGTCCCATGAAATCATAACAAAGGAGTACCACCTCTATAAAATTGTAGGGGGATTTGTATCCTCGTGAGGTTGTTGTTTTGGTCCTAATGGATTCAAGTGTCAACAGGTGGATTGAGAGAAACAATGATAGGAGAAAATGATGGGTTTGTTCTCTTGACTGCTGAATTTAAGAAGGCAGATCTCATCATAGTTCCTATAAGCTGGATTATTCTCTATCAAATGTTGCCCTTGAATAGATTTCTTACTACTATAATTGATAACAGTTATGATGAGAGGAAATCTTAATTTCATCTCCTAGCTGCCAAGATGACCTCTACTATTTAATGAGCTAAAGTCAACTTTCCCTCTGGAGCATGCCTGGCTCATCTGGGTGTCCTGGCCACTAATCAACATGATGAAAATAACCAGAATCTAGACCATCCTTTCCCAGAGGGTCTTTTCTACGGATGTCATTCTGCTTTAAAGGCCTCATATTCTCGTGCATGTTTCCCACCTAGTGCCCATATATTGTTTCATGCTCATGGAGTTAGTCCACAACGTGCAATCTACTCCTTATATCTACCACCGAAGTCCCAACTTCTCTCTTCCCTTTGTCCAGGGTTGGCGCTTCATGCAGAGGAGTCTGTTCACAGGTGTCCCCGTCGACATGTATCTAACCCCTCTTCCAAGTAATCATGTCATATTGGCATCCACACTGGATATGACCGACCACTCCACTTGGAAGTGGGTCCCCCAAGAGCGAGACCCGCAATTGCTAGGGAAAGTTGACACCTATGTTGGCCATACAATCGGCCACCGAATTGTCTTCCCTCCTAATTGGCTCAGCAAAAATCATGGAAATGGATGCCACCAAAGTTTCTAGGGTGGAAAAAACATGGTTTAGGTGCTAATTCTGAATCAATTTCTCCTTCTTTCCCCCATTCATGAGGCACTAAATACCTATGATGATGAGAGGGGAGTCCCCTTCTACCTCCAATGACGAGGAGCCTTTTTCCACAGCTATTTCCAGACCTCTCCTGAGGCTCACCAACTCTACTGCATTGTTTGTCGTATATCCAAGGGGGGAAGAGTAGAAGATAATGGGTTCTCCAAGGTGGTTTCTAAAGATACCTCTTGTTTCTGTTGGACCCAGGTTTCCCTTTGAATCACCGCAAAAATTGAGTTTGACGAAGCCCACCTACGGGGGTTTCCAGAAGTTCTAGATCTTAACGTGGGCCTTACTTTTTCTCAAGGGGGTCTTATTCATGTCTTCTTCCAGGCTCCATCTTATTATGATCTCCACTTTCTGGGGGTAACCTGGTGGTATTCCAATGGCTGATAGACTACTGCAATGGATTTGGTCAGATTCCTGTGGATGAGCTACCAAAGTTGACTTATGGTAAGGATTTTATCTTTGAAAATTCTCCTATTCCTTTCTTTCCAAGAATTCCACATGAGGCATGGGAAGATCTCCCA
>JASDQU010103568.1:194621-209983 GCA_032191745.1 Picea mariana | reverse complement strand
TTTTCTACATTTTTTGAGGATGCTTAAGAAGATGCAGAGAAACACTTGATTAATTTTAAAGGTACATGTTATGATTTCAACCTAACTTAATATAATTTTACATGTAGATTATTCTTACAAACTCTACGAGAGGATGCTCTTGAATGGTATGGTTCATTAATGCCTAACTCCATTACTAGCTCAGATGTGTTAGAAGATTCATTTGCCGAAACGTTCATCCCAAAGGTGCATTCATATGTTTTTGTTGATGTTGTTTCCCACCTATCTTCTCCCATATGGAAGCAATATAACAAAATTCCCAATTTTGAAGAAGAATCTAATCAAAGAGTGGATGAAATTTTTAAGTCAAGTCAAGTTCCTGAAGACAAAGATGAAAATTCCAAATTACAAGAAGAAAATTTCAGCCTCCTATATACTCCATATGAAGATATTTCAAACAACAAATTTGAGAATGAAATTGGGGAGCCTCCACCAAATACACAAGAAGATTTCAGCCTTGTAATAGATGATGAAACATTACAAAAGAACTTGCATCAAGAAGAATTGATGGAAAAAGTGAATCTTGAGAAGACTGATGAGGAATATCACCATGACATTTTTGATGAATCAAGAACCTTGGAAGTGGTTGGAAATAAGGAAAATGATAAATGTATTCTTATGTTGAAAACTCCTCAACCAATAAAAGGCAATAGTATTCTTGAGTGTCCAAGAATTTATTTCATTGAATTATGGTTTGAAAGTATTGTCTGCCCGCCAACGCAAACAAGTTTTCTGCACACATTGCTTGATCCCATTGTGGTACATTTTGGGCATGATCCCGATTTTCATGCTCTTGATTTATTGGTAGAAACCCCAATCTTTTTCTTACTATTGGATCCCATTTCACAAGTTAACGAGATGCTTGAATGGCTCCATTGGAAATATGCTTACACCTAAGGTGACCCTTTCTTTTAAGTAAGTTAGGGTAGGTATATCATATATGTACCTATTTCATTTCTTCAGTTCAGTTTTACATAATAAGGAAGTCTTTGTATTGAAGTTTGAAGATAACTCCATGAAAGAAGAAGAATCATAAGAGTTCATTTTGAAGATGAATTCATAGCCCAATGGAGAAGGTATCTGGTCTTGAGGTTCCAGTGTTCTCAACAACCCACAGGGGGTCACTACCCCACAGTTAGAGCCAGTTGTTGACCAAAATCTGGTCATCTATATTTTCATGCGCTTAGGTTCATAAAATCCTTGGTATAAAAAAAATACATTTTTTGAACTTTTATAAGTTTACTCTGCAACCCTCAGTCTCATCTTTGTCATGCACCTTTCGGAACATAAATCTGTTTTTGTATGCCTAAGTTATTCAAGATCTGGTCTAAAGGTCTGAAGGAAATATTTTTAAGAAATTTTCTAAGTATCATGTTCCCCTCTCCATTTTCAAATTTTGGTTAAGTATTCTCATCACTTATTTCTATCACCTTTCACCTCTATCCATATCAACACTCAACCATTTTTCCACTTGTTTCCCTCTTTATTTTATCCTCTCTTCTCTCCTTTTCTAGTTACTATACTTAGTTTTTTTTCGAAAACCATGGTTTGTTAGGTTGGCCATTTATTGAGTCCGACCAACCACGACATTATTCTATACTTATCTGTTTCTACAGCTGCGGGTTCTCGGGTTCACAAGTTGAAGCTTTCATATCCCATGTTCCATGATATGCATCTTTCATCCAAAAGATCCATGATATAAATTGATCATTAGACCTCCCCCAACTCTTAAGTATCTCATCTCTCCTTTGATAGGTCTGACTGACCGTGTTTCAACACTTAGTCATTTTTCAACCTTTTGTAGTTGCGGGTTCCCGGGTTCTCAAAAATATCAAATCCTATTTCTCTCCCATTTGTCCCCTCCACCTTCGTGCGTTTCCAATACACATTTAGTATGATTTAATGCTAACAACTCATCATGCAATTTCCATAAATATTGTCATTAATAAGCAAAGGGATCGAGAAGATCCCCTATTAAACTGCATTAAACCAAGATTTGTGAATGATTATATTATCCCTCTCAAATATTCATTTTAAACATTATCTGGAGCAAAGGAATGTTTCCGTCAACTTATGGAAGAAAATTGGCAACAGTTCTATGGAGATACATTGAACATTTTTGGGCATGAGGACCATAACTTTCAGTGGTATAGAGCATATTATTACTACTCATCCCCTTCTTCCCTGAAGGAAGTAATATGGACGTCTGGAATTTCTCACACAGGCTGCATCGCATAGGTTTTCGACTGTAAGGATTTGGTTTCCTTGTGCACCGAGAGATATATTCCAAGCCAATGGATCATTCAATTGCGGGACCATTCCCCTGTCTCTCTATATCCACAGGTATTTCTTAAGATGTTGAGACTTCCCAAGCCAACGCTTACGTTCAAGGGGGAAGATTGCAGAGAATTCTTAAAGAAGCATGAAAATGGATTGGAACTCTTACCTGAGTTCCTGGAGAACCCAACGATCATCCCCGAGGACATCAAAAGATTGCAGGTTGATTCATTTAGAAATCCTTTCCGGGAAATTTCTTGGTTCTTCACGAGGGTAACAAGACAAGAAACTACAACCAACATTTCCCACATGATTCTTTACATTTTATACTTTACGATCAAGGAACAAGCCATATTCGATTAGGGAAAGTTGATTTCCACTGAAACATCTTCCGAATTGTCTCAATACAAGAAGGAGAAGAAATTATTTATGTCATCTTATTTGGCTTTTGCGATAGCACATTGCCGTCAATTTTCCGATATAATCTGTGTGCAAGAAGGTAAACTGTGAATTCGACCTGGTAACCTTCTGGTATAAACAATTATGGATGCGCAAAGACTCCCAACATTTTTATGAAGTTTTTGATGACTTTGTATAAGTTTTTAAAGGTTTGTTGTTTGGAAAGGACACCCCCCGGATGTCTGACCAGGAGAGTAAGTTCATGGATAGGAAGGGGACACTAGAAAAAATGGAGAATTATAATGTTATAAGGATTTTCAGTTATAAGGAAAATCCTTCTTTCCTTCCATGACACATAACTGACAAAATGTTTGTTACTGAAATAGCAAGGTAGTAAAACTACTGGCTGAATTGTTTCCATGAAAAGAGAAAAAAAAAATTCATACCTTTGCCTTGGAAAGTTGGGGACTTCATATTCAGAAATATGAACAAGATTGATGAATTCATAGGCCACTTCCACAACTTTAATCTAAAATATGTTGAAAGGGTAAAAGGTTTCGACCCTAGTGGAATTTTTGTAGAACATTTATTGGAAATTGGCTTCAACAATTCTTTTATTAATACTATTATGAATGAAGACGAAGTTAATGACTCAGGAACTCCTTCTCGTGACATTGACAACCTGGAAACAATACTCAGCACCAATGAGTCGTACAAATAGAAAGGAAAAGGTCCTGACGAGAAGAGTTCCCAATCTCCAACTGTCACTCCAAAGAGGACAACATCTTGGAGCAGTGCTCCAACGAACCACCAAATTAAGAGAGTGGACCACACTTCTTCAGGCAGAGGAGGAGATAGGAACCCTACTTCGGGAAAAATAGAAAGCTCCCATAAAGTTTCCTTGCAGAAGAAAAGAAAAAACATTGTGCAAGAAGGGGAGGAACCTCAAGCCAAAAGTGACATCCGCGACCTCTCCCTCGAGGATATGGAACTCAATATTGACATCGAAAAAATGTTCCCCAATGTTTATCAGCCATAGGGCACGACTCACCATAATCCTCTGATGGAAATAATTGAGAGCGATACCTTCGATGAAGAAGACTATTTTGTATTTCAGAGCGTTGTTTTTGACAGCGAGTCCAAAAATTTAATTAGTGAGAAAAGAGATGTAAAGAATAAAAGGGGGGAATCTCATTTAGATGTTAACCTACGGAACATGCATCCTTCCCAAATTTCCCAGATTCATCGAGCAACTGGAGATGCTCTAGAGTATTTTATTGGAGGCCTTAAAGAAGAGAATGGCAATTTAAAGGAAAGAGTCAAAGAATTGGAAGAAGCATTTATTCCTCTGCCAGTACTTTCTAGTCCTTTAGCAATAATTGGCCCTACCACATGTGCAGAAAAATTAAAAGGATCTTCGAGCCTGCTCACATACACTAGTGGATATGTGGAGAAGAACATTAAGAAAAAAATGGAATTAATTATAGAGGCTTGGGAAATTTCCAAGAACATGGTCTCTTTTGGAATGAGGGCACATGCCTTCCATGAATATTTACCGACAGATTTAAAAAAGGACGCGGTCATACCCTTCGGTTTTAAAGTTACCAATATGACAAAGTTGAGAAGAAGAGAGGAGAATCTCCCTTCTTCGAACCAGATAAAACAACTAAATGCATGCTAGAAAGAAAATGTTAAAAACTTGAATATCATTGTCCAAGCATGCAGCGAAGCCATAACAAGGAGAGAAGAATTATTCAAAAGGTTGATTGAGATAGACCTAGCTAGGAGCACCAATGAGGTCCAAGACCCAAAATTAATTCTCAACTCGTTGTTCCTAACCAAGCAAGCCTTTGACGAACAAGTTGAGATCTTTAAAGGGTTATCATTTGAAAATTTCTATGGAATTCTTGAGTATAATGAAGATGACGTAGATAACTGGCTAGCAGATTACTCAGTAAAAAATAAAATATATTAAAGAATCTTTGTGTAATATTTCCATTGACCTAAGGGACTTGGAGGGAGATATTTTCAATATAAAAATCCATCATGAAATCAACATGGCACCAATGAGAAGATACATTGAAGAGTGGTTTAAAAAATCTATCGACAAACTAATCGATGAAGGGAAAAAGGCAGTTGAGACGGTTCCTATAACCATCAATGAAAGTGATAATAGGATATCAACAAGCAAGTGACAGAGAGAGATACCATCATAGTAAGTTCATACTAATCACATCCTTCTTTCTTTATCAAGTTCTTCATCCAGTTACTCCACCTCTTTAAATATAAAGGTTTAACCAAAGACTGCTAATTTCCTTTTTCTTCTTACCAGGTCTTGTTGTCTTCCACCACCCAGTTTCCTCCTTCTACAAAATCCATTCTTATACATATTTTCTTTATGGTCCATGGGAGCGCCAATCCCAGTCTTTATTGAAAACACATTTAAATTTCGGAGAATATGTAATAAACTATACATTTTTTAGAAATTTCAAGAGAGCTATTTTGGGAACAATTTTGATTGTACTTTGTAACCCACTCTTATGAACACAAAGTATTTTAGGTTGATATATCATTATCTTTATTTGATTTTCCCATGTATCACTCTGTCAAAGTTCTCTTATGCATGCAAATGATTATTTTTATTTTTATGTGATCATAAATCTTTAGCCACTATGATGGATGTGAGGAAATGTTTCTTATTTACTTTAAATGTGTGAATGTGTGTGGTTCCTGGTCCATTCTCGGGAACTTCCTTTAATAAAAATTAAAACATTTTCCTTTTTTGCATCTTTACTTTTTCTTTGATTACCACGATGGACTTTTGTAAAGTCCCCTTATGAAAACCTAGAGTCCCATGAAATCATAACAAAGGAGTACCACCTCTATAAAATTGCAGGGGGATTTGTATCCTCGTGAGGTTGTTGTTTTGGTCCTAATGGATTCAAGTGTCAATAGGTGGATTGAGAGAAACAACGATAGGAGAAAATGATGGGTTTGTTCTCTTGACTGCTGAATTTAAGAAGGCAGATCTCATCATAGTTCCTATAAGCTGGATTATTCTCTATCAAATGTTTCCCTTGAATAGATTTCTCACTACTATCATTGATAACAGCTATGATGAGAGGACATCTTAATTTCATCTCCTAGCTGCCAAGATGACCTATACTATTTAATGAACTAAAGTCGACTTTCCCTCTAGAGCATGCCTGGCTCATCTGGGTGTCCTGGCCACTAATCAACATGATGAAAATAACCAGAATCTAGACCATCCTTTCCCAGAGGGTCTTTTCTACGGATGTCATTCTGCTTTAAAGGCCTCATATTCTCGTGCATGTTTCCCACCCGGTGCCCATATATTGTTTCATGCTCGTGGAGTTAGTCCACAATGTGCAAGCTACTCCTTATATCTACCACCGAAGTCCCAATTGCTCTCTTCCCTTTGTCCAGGGATGGCGCTTCATGCGGAGGAGTCTGTTCACAGGTGTCCCCATCGAAATGTATCTAACCCCTCTTCCAAGCAATCATGTCATATTGGCATCCACGCTGGATATGACAGACCACTCCACTTGGAAGTGGGTCCCCAAAGAGCAAGACCCGCAATTGCTAGGGAAAGTTGACACCTATGTTGGCCATACAATCGACCACCGAATTGTCTTCCCTCCTAATTGGCTCAGCAAAAATCATGGAAATGGATTCCACCAAAGTTTCCAGGGTGGAAAAACCATGGTTCAGGTGCTAATTCTGAATCAATTTCTCCTTTTTTCCCCCATTCACGAGGCACTAAATACCTATGACGATGAGAGGGGAGTCCCCTTCTACCTCCAATGACGAGGAGCCTTTTTCCACAGCTATTTCCAGACCTCTCCTGAGGCTCGCCAGCTCTGCTGCATTGTTCGTCGTATATCCAAGGGGGGAAGAGTAGAAGATAATGGGTTCTCCAAGGTGGTTTCTGAAGATACCTCTTGTTCCTGTTGGACCCAGGTTTCCCTTTGAATCATCGCAAAAATTTAGGTTGACGAAGCCCACCTGCGGGGGTTTCTAGAAGTTCTAGATCTTAATGTGGGCCTTAGTTTTTCTCAAGGGGGTCTTATTCATGTCTTCTTCCAGGTTCCATCTTATTATGATATCCACTTTCTGGGGGTAACTTGGTGGTATTTCAATGGCTGATAGACTACTGCAATGGATTTGGTCAGATTCCTATGGATGAGCTACCAAAGTTGACTTATGGTAAGGATTTTATCTTTGAAAATTCTCCTATTCCTTTCTTTCCAAGAATTCCACATGAGGCATGGGAAGATCTCCTAGAGTCTTTTGAGGATATCATTGTTAAAGGGATTCTCTCTCCAATGTTCTATTGTTTCCACAGTATTTTATTTTTGGAGGTATGTTTTCCTGAAGTTAGATGCCCCTACATCCCATAGTTGTTTGGTGAAGCTGCAATTTCTTAAGATGTGATCTTGGGTTTCTTCGTTCTCTTAGTAGAGGATGCACCTTAAAGGTCCCATGAACCCTTTCCTGAGAAGCAGGTCCCACGTAAGAATTTTTTTGTGGGTCACTAGCCATTGGAAAGTAGAGACTTTGGGCTAGAGAAATCTACTCCAAATTTTGTTAGAAAGGTGTCTTTTTGTTGAGTACCTTCCTCTTGTAGGATCTTATAAGAAGTTTGGGCTCTAAAATATCCATTGTCATTGGAGCCCCAACGAATCATGTCCTCTCTTGAGCAGATCACGATCTGTCTCTCCTGTAGCGTTCTAGATATCAAAAGCTTCATATAATCTATCCATTGGACAAGCCAATCCTCTAGAGGATTCCAGGTTCTCATGAAGGCTGAGTCTAAAGGTGGTTCATACTTCCATAAATGGTGAAGATTCACCCATCCCTCCTACTCAAGGTCATTTCTTATGGTTAGGAACTAGACATCTCATCCTTAAGAGGGAATTTGTTACCATGCATCTTCCCAAAAGAGAGAGGACTTCCCAAAAACAGTGGGTTTGGACCAGATTTCAATTTTTCCAGGCATTATTCTAGATCATTGAACCCAAATTGAGACCTTATGCTCGGATTAGGATTTCGAGAGCTAAATGAGGGGTATACTTGGCTTTACGGAGCTTGGCCCAAAGGGCTACGGGGGACTTGATCCCGTGTCACTAGAGCTTGGCTTCTAGAGTAGATCACATCATATGAGGGTCTTTGAGACCCAAACCTCCTTGGTATTTTGGGCGACACAGAGAGCTCCAAGAAATTAGGGACCATTTAGAATTTTTTGAGGGACCACCCCAAAGGAAATTTTGTTGAAGAGTCCCTATTTTCTGAAGGTACTTCACAAGTGCATCCAACAAAGAAAAGAGATACACTGGGAGGGAGGAGAGGACTGAATTGATCAGGAGGACTCTCCTTGTCAAGGATAGAGAGAAACAAGTCCAGGTTTTCAATTTGGCTTCCATTTTGTCGAGAATGGAATCCCACAAGAGGTTGTGGTAGGATTTAAGGAGTAGGGGGGATCCCAGATACCTGGCTGGGAGAGATGAGATATTTAATCCTAGAATATCATCTAATTTATTTTGAATGTTATGGGGGGTATTAAAGAATAACATTTGGGACTTTTCCTGGTTTATGACCGTTCCTGAAGCAAGGTTGAAAAGTGATAAAAGGGAATTAAAACCAGAAACCTATTTGACCATAAGGGATCCCAATAGCAAGTTATCATGTACAACCTGAAGATGGGACATAGCCTCTTCTCCCTCGAGGAGGGGAATCCCTTTGATAACTCCTTCTTGTTTTTCCTGGGAAAGGATATGACCCAAAACTTTCACCAATATTGTGAAAAGAAAGAGGGAGAGAGGGTCTCCCTGGCAGAGGCCTCTTGAGCCATTCAACGTTTTGGTAGGAGAGCCATTTAATACGATAGAGAAGAAGGATTTTGAAACCAAGTTGATTAACCAGGTGACCCAACCATCCCCAAAGCCAAAGGCTAACAACATCCTTCTTAAGAAATCCTAGTTCATCCTATCATAAGCTTTGGACATGTCTAGTTTCATCAGCGTGACCTCTTTTTTGGAAGTACCTGCTTTTTGGAAGTTTGAAGAGAATGAATCACTTCATGCACAACTATGATGTCGTCAAGGATTTTCCTTCCTTCCAAAAATCCCCCTTGTTCCTGGGATATGATAAGTGGGAGGATTGGTTTGAGCCTAGCTACTATTAGCTTAGAAATAATCTTATAAATGACATACAAATAGAGATAGGGAAGAACTTATATGCAGTGTTAGATCCTTTGACCTTCAGAATGAGGGTGATAAAGGTGGCATTGAAACCTTAAAGAATACCTTTGGAGGTGTGTGATTCCTTGACCACCTCCCATATGTTAGGACCCAAAATCGTCTAGCCCGCTTGGTATAAATTCATTGTGAATTCGTCCAATCCTGGAGACTTTCCTGTGGCCATACTTGTCACAATATCCTCCACCTCTTCCAACGACACCAGATGCATCATCGCCTGAGATTGTTTTGGTTGCACTAGCCTTGGGATGGAATCAATGATCTTTGATATTGCAACCTCTCGGTTGATTGTTGGTTTGGGGAGGATATTTTGGAAGTAGTTGATAAGCTCTAATTCTACGTATTCTCTCTTAGTTTTATTGCTTCTGTTTGGGGCTTTAATGGAAACAATTTTGTTTTTGCTTCTTCTTTGGATTAAGGAGTTGTGAAATAAGCAGGTGTTTTTGTCCCCTTCTTTTAACCATTAAATCCTTGATTTCTTCTTACATATGATTTATTCCTTTCTTTCTCTTTTGGATTTCTCATATTTGATTCTAGCCTCTATGACTAGGAGGTCGGGGGAGCATAATCCTTGGATGCCCAGTTGTTGAAATTCCTGCATTTCTTGATTTAGTTTCTTTTTCTCCTCAAATATTTTCCCAAAAACTTCTTTATTCCATTTTCAGAGACATTCGCAGAGTCACATGTTTTAACCTCTATTGAAACTGGAACATTTTTGTGTTGAAGATGTTTGGCTTCTCTTTCAAACAACATTCCAAGTTTGGAAGGAAACATTGATGTTCCAACCCGAAATTCTCACATTTGAAAGGAGTGGGACCTTGTTTCCAAATGTGGTCCCATTCCAGGGCTATTGGCTAGTGGTATGATCATTGAAGGGGGAGAACCTCACCCTATACTCCTTGTTTCTCTATGATGTCCTTTTCTGACTACAAGAATCTATCCAACCTAACTGAAATTCTTTGATCTTTACCCCTTCTGTTATTCTAAGTAAAGTTACCATTTTTGGTTGGGATGTCCACTAGGCCTAGATTTTCTATGAGATAACCAAAGTCATTACTCTCATGGTATAGTTTATGAATACCTCCTTGTTTCTACAAAGGGGAGGTGATCATGCCAAATTCTCCTCCAAGGACCTAGACTTTGTTCCTCATAGAATCTCCAATTAGATTTAGTTCTTCCATGAAATTTCTCTTCAGATGAGGCAAATTTTGACCGTAAACATAGGTGATGTATGTAGTTGTCCAAGAGACAAAATACTTGTTCTGAGTCCACCATTAGAGCTCATGTTTCCTCTATTTTTTAGTGATAAGGTTTTCTACCTATTCTTTTCTCTTTTCCTAATTGTTTATTGGTTGCTTTAAGGGGATTGTTCTTGATACCCATACCTTCTAATGACGTTGTTGCGGGATCAATGGCCTTTCCTTTCTCTTCTACATAGTCCAGTTCAGATTGCAGTTTATGGATCTGATCGATGGTTAGGCTATTGATTATCGCCAATTCATGAATCTCGGTAAGTCTTGGGAGATCTATCTCTATCTCCTCCATTTGCATTTCTTGGGTTGTCTCCATATATGATTCCTCTATTGAATCATCCCCTGAGGCTGGGGGCTCCCTCATCTGGACTTCTATGTCTGTTGTCATTTTATGTCTTGGTTCTTTCCCAGTATTATTTCTTTTTTACTCCTCTTTGGATCATGTGGTGGCCTTTGGTGCTACTTCGGGTTCCTTTTTGTTTTCTTTCTCATTAGTTCCACTAGGTTCTCCTTCAAATATTTGGAAACGGTTACTTGTGATTTTATTCTGATTTACTGCATGTTGTTTGGGTTGTCTTCTTCCTGCCTTCATTTTTCTTGGTATTTTGGAAAATCCCTCTAGATATGTTTCTCCCTTTCCGACATTCCTTGGAGGGGGAGCATCAAGGGGGAAGTCCCTAAAGAGATGCCCATGGGTGTGTCTTTTTATGCATCTAAATGATATATGTTCATAATCTAAGGTTTTAGTCCATTCTTCATCATGATATGAGATTACTATAGATTCAGGGAGCCACTGCTACATTCATGTAAACACATATCATTTTATAAGAGCCATACCTGGTAGCCTTGGTGATTTCTAAAATCTTTGCAAAGGCTCCCACAGTATTGCCAATGCCTTCTAGGGTTTCAAGTTCCCAAAATTCCCTTAGTAGAGAATATAGGCGGGTCCAAACTGGTGCCTCTGTGAAGTTTTCTTTCTCTGGGGTGAATCACTGATTCCAATATCTCATGTGTAGGCTAACCGAGTTGAAGATATAGGGGCCTTCCTCAAATAATTTTTGTCGCTCAGAAGGGTCTGAGAAGATAGATGTGAAGAACCCCTTAGAACCTAGTTCAAGATCTACCTTTCCATTTACATTCCATTGAGCCTTGATCCAAAGAAAGAGAGATTTCTCAGAGGGCAAGATGCCCATAAATTTACCGACCAGGGTGTGGTATTTCATGTACTAGATGTAGTTCCCTATGCCATGTGAGGTTACCTCGTAAGTCAGGTTTTTTGTTATCTTAGGTAAGTAGCCATTCTAAAGATTCCTTTTCTTCTTTTGTCCTTTCTCTGCCTTTTCTATTTATGTCTGATTTGTCTGACCTTCCTGCTATTGGGGTCCTACTCCCCCCATCTCAGTATCCTTTTCCTTGTTGTCTGGCCTACTTTTGAGTACGTCTTTAAAGGAATTTTTCTTTGTCGTCTTTCCTTCTTTCCTCCATTTTTCCAAAGATGTTGTTGACCTGGGATCCACCATCCCAGGGCCAGGACCTTCGATCATAGGAGGGCTCCTCCCCGCTTCCTAGAAAGGGGGCTCCCATACTCCTACTGTATGCACCAAAAAAACCCAAACCCTAATTCACCATTCTTCACTCCAGAGCTTTGTTCAACCATCCATCATTATCATCATCCTAAATATTATAATAATATTGTATTAATATTAAAACTATAATATCAAAATAAAAATATTATAATGTTACTATGAGAAATTTTCTTCATCATTTTCTAACCATAGGGATATGGATGGGAATTAAAAGAATTTAAGAGAAATTTATGGTTTCATGGATTACATTCCTTTGGTTTTTTATATTCTGGAAGTTGTGTTTGTTAAAAATGGATTTTATTTGCTTTTCATCATTCTTCGTTATATTGGAATTCATGATTCATATATTAAAAAAATATTATGAAATTGATGGTTTTTTATTTAAAAATATGAAATCAGAGGTTTTAAAGTGAAAAATAGGGAATTTATGATTGAAATAATATTACGAAGATGAAGGTTTTTAGTCCTAAATAAGAAAATAGTAGAAAACAAGTGTTGCATGGTAGCATAGTCCCTGCCAGGCTAGAAGGGGAGTAAATGCATGGGCTGCAAGTTGCAGTACATGTGGTAATCATGCAGAATTTAGTATTCATGAATTAGTCTTATTTGAAATTTATAAAAAAATATTAATGTCTGGTACATGAACGAAGGTTCCTAGGATCTAAGTTTGATAGTACATGAAATATTTAATGCATAAGCAATGTCACCCAACAATTACGGAGTCACGAGTTCGCGTTTTTCATTTTTTATGGCCACCCTATGCCGTGAAATACATTTTGCACCCAACACTTCTGTCATATACATTTTGCACTGAACTATTCGGTCATATACATGAGACAATAATTTATAGAAATGCACTGAACAAATATGGAGTCGCGGGTTCACGATGTCCAGCGTGTTGAGTGATATACATTTTGCACCAAACACTTCCATCATATACATTTTGCACCCAACAATTACGTCATATACATAATACTGAGCAATTTATAGAATATTGTAACATTGTATGAAGATTTATAGTAATTTATGTAACGCTATAACATGTTCTATTTAATAAATAGTATACACAATTATTTAAATTGTATTCAATAAAAAAATTTCATAAGTAAGATTGTATAAAAGTCTGTCAAAATGAAGGACTACAGAGAATTTCCATGGAGTCAAGCTGTAAATACTGAGTTGCCCTGAGGGGAAACCATCTCAGCCAACCGAATCACTTCATAACTAAAGTCTAGACTGTTACTGACACAAAAATAGTTCAAAACTTTGGCCCGTAAGGGTGGTCGTTACAACTATGGAAAGTGTAGACAACATAACTATAATAACCATGGAAAAATGCATGAAAGGTCAACATGCACATGACAAAACAACAGATAAAAACAAGAAACAGATCACCGGTATGGTCTGTAGTGCGACGACGCGACCATGCATAAGGCGCCAAATGTCGTGTCTCTAGGAGGAGGTGGCTCCTCGTCGAATGGTGTCCGATCCGATTGCATGGAATCCTCGGTCTGTGATGGCACATGCTCTTCCTTCTAGGCCTCCTCCGACCATGTTGGGAGTCTCTGCTCCTCGCGGTTTTCCTCTGCGTGGACCAAAATTTCCAGTGCCAACACTGGTGCAGATGTTGCTATTGGTTGGGTTGTTGCTGCTTGGCTTGCCTCTGGTGGGAGGTGATGATTTCTCTGTAACATGAAGAGAAACTACAAGAGTTGAGAGGCTTTGGTGTCTAGGGTCTCTAGGTGAAACCAGAGGTCATCCATGTCCTGACGCAGGTCAAATACCAGACTCTACACCAGTGCAAGGCATGTTTTCCACTCGCATTTTGGGTCAACGTTGGAATCGGCTCGAGATTGGGGTTGCCATCATGAATTTTGACTGGCTTCCGAACCATCCATATGAAATTGGGTGTTGTGAGGCTAGTCCTTAAGTGACTGGGTGGCCAGAGAGTTGGGAGGAGCCAAAGGGTCTGGGTATGAAACAAATGTTGAATTGTGCAAAGGTCATGGGTTGTAGTCGAGTGAGGTCCCTGAGCAATGCAATGCCTCCATTTTATTGGCAAGAGAAGTAACAAGGGGCAAGAGAGAAGTGGGAATTTGAGTGGACTGTGCTAGGGACGAGGACGAGGTGGTGAAAGAGGAGGAGGATAGCAGTGAGGGAGCAGGCGGGGGACAGAGGACCATGTGGGGCCAGTTTGGCTGGTTGGCTGACCCGCGTTTCGACTTCCCTTGTAGCTGGGGCATCTACGGGATAGTGGGAGAGTGAAAATGTTCTAGAAATAGAGTAGGAGAGGACAAAAAAAGAGCATGGAAAGGATGGGTAGGAGGCCGAGCTATGAGAAGCAAAATCAGGAAAGAATGAGCCATCTAGAGCCACTGGAGCAATTGAAATAGGCAGGGGAGCTGGTGAGGTTCCATAAATGGTTGCACGTGTAGAGTAAAGGCCCAGCGAGGTTCGTCGAAAGGATGTGAAGGAAGAGCAGGGCACACTGAGAGTAATTATGCCCTGCCTCGAGCAAGCTGAATTTAATGTCATGAGACATGTGGGAAGGAAGTTGAAGTACATGGGTATGTGGGAAAAAACCAGAAAAAATAGTGGTAATGGCTGTTACTGGAAAATTGGGCTTCTGTTGTTCCGTGGTCTACAAATAGCACCTAGATTTCTGCAATATACATATTGAAAATCGGAGTTGCGAAGTACTTGAATTTGAAGCAGCTCGTGTCGAATAACCAAATTGAAATAATAAACTCAATAACTTATTTTTCTATCAATAAAATCATTTATAATTAATTCTTGACTTAGCTAGTCTTTTGGATCGTGGGTTCTCGGACTGGGGACCTGTTGTTCCGTGGCCTACAAATAACACCGAGATTTCTGTGATATACAAATTGACAAGCGGTCTTGCGGACTATTCAATTTTTTGGATCGCGGGTTCTCGGGTTGAAAATCGGGCTTCTGTTGTTCCGTGGCCTACAAAAATCAAATATGTAATTTGATTAAGTAGATATATAGAGCATGCACAAAAGCTTCAATCCATGTTGTCATGGTTGCGGGCTGAAAATTGGGCTTCTGTTGTTCCGCGAGATACAAATTGACAAGCTGTTTTGCGGACTATTTGAATTTATGGATCGCAGGTTCTCGGACTGGCGGGCTGAAATTTGGGCTTATGTTGTTCTGTGGTCTACAAATAGCACCTAGAGTTCCACGATATACATATTGACAATCGGACTTGCGGAGTATTTGAATTTGAAGGGGCTCATGTTGAAAAACCAAATTGAAATAATAAACTAAATAATTTATTTTTCTATCAACAAAATAATTTATAATTAATTAAAACAAGTTTAGCATTCTCGAATTAGTTTTCTTTAAAAGAGAAGATTCTTGACTTAGCTAGTTTTTGGATGGCAGGTTATCGGGCTGGGGACCCGAAAAATGGCCTTTTGTTGTTCCTTGTCCTACAAATAGCACCTAGAGTTCTGTGATATACATATTGACAATCGGACTTGCAGAGTATTTGAATTTGAAGGGGC